>OZ035836.1:14568003-15078003 GCA_964034765.1 Knipowitschia caucasica
GAACTTGAGAGAAACTTAAATAAACTTCCAGAGTTTGGCACACCACGTTCCGTCTCTGTCTGCTAAATCCTAACAGATTTGGTGGAGAATGCGCGGGCTCGGTTGTGCCATTCTCCTGGATTGTTTTGAGGGAGTTTTCTCTGTTTCTTTTTTTTCGGCGTGTGGAGCAACAGCACGTTTTAACTGGAAGGGGAGAAAATCCCAGCGGACGCTGAAAGGGGCTCGCTTTTGGATGGGCTTGCTCTGCTCCCTCACTTTCTCTGTTTGTTTTTTTAAATTGAATGATTCCGACGCGGAAAAGAGTTGGCAGAACTCTCGGACAGTCCGGTGCGCACCTCTTTGACAAGAATAAGGGAAGCAGACACCGTTTTAAATGTAAAGTCTGCATAATTGGATACTAGCTAAATTTGGGTGTGTTTTTGAGGTCTGTCGAACTCTCTAAATTGTGTTCAAAATAAGTGAAAAGGCCATATAAGTGAATAGGATCCATAAAGTGAAAGTGATGGCCATTAAAGTGAGGGATCCATAAGTGAAAAGTTGTTGGCCATTAAAGTGAGGGATCCATAAGTGAAAGTGTTGGCCATTAAAGTGAGGATCCATAAGTGAAAAGTGTTGGCCATTTAAGTGAGGGATCCATAAGTGAAACCATGGTGTAAAAATAAAAAGTTATTATAAAAAGGGAAACGTGTTAAGGACAGGCCTTGTTACAAAAGCTTTGAAATTGACGAATTTCAGGGCTGATGAAATGACAAAAGTACATAAGCAACAATATTTCAGTGATCACGGTTTAAATTACATACAGAAAAGGGAGTTTTTGTTTTTGGAGTGAACAGAGTTCACGGGAGAATGCTGAGTTGTAATCTAAAGTTGATCTATGAGAGCTTTCGGTGCGTTTTTTTACATATTTTTTACCGAGTTTTATCTACAGTTGAGCTATGCCGAGGGAGGGCTGTAATCCTAACGTTGTTTTTTGTTTTTTAGAAAGAGATTTTGAGTTTTAAATTAGTTTGCTACTTTGATAAAATAGAAGCGTAAACGTTAAAGACAAGGAGTGCCTTTTTGTTACTAGTGTGGAATGTGATCACTTCTAGCTTTGGCTGAACATAAGTATAAAGAAACCAAACATCAGTATATTCGGCATAACAAAGTAATAGTGACACGTTCTTCTTCTGTCGTCTTTTCTGCTGTCGTATGTGTGCGCGTGGTCTGTGTTTGAAAGGAAACCCCCGCGCCCTCGCTGCTGTGAGCTGCTGCTGTGATTTAAAGGGGAGCTACTTTGCTTTTAGGATTTGGCTTTTAATAGTAGATATTCCGTTAAAATTTGCTCTAACATTTGCCATTTGAACATTGTGTTATGACACAGTTAAACGTTTTTAAACACCATTAGGGAATAGAAAGTTTTTTGAATTAGTATGTTTTTGAAACCCAAGATTAGTACAAAAACGCTTTGCTTTTCTTTTTAAATCTGCTGCTTATTTTGTGAGTCCATGATTGTATCTCTGATTATATTACATAGCTGTTTGTGAGAATTTTTTCATTGTAGTTTTTTATTTTTAGTTACCAAAAGCCCGTTTTTTTCAAACATTTAAAATTAGAATCTGTTTAAATGTGATTAATGATTGTAGACTTCGGTCTAAAAAAGAAAGAGAGGAATTAGGTGTAAAAGTATTATATTATTAAGTTAAACTACCCAATTCACCAATTCACATTCAAGCGGTGACTTTTGTTTTTGTTTTGGACTACACGCGTGACCTTGCTGCTGCTCAGAGACATGAGGAGGCGTTAAGCTCCGACGCACAATTGAGTTTTATTTATTGAACCAAATCCAGTTTAGCTGGAGCTAAATCTTTTGTTTGATTTCAAGTTTTGTTTTAAATGTTTTTACAAATTAATGTTCATTTTTATAGAGATTTTTCATAATTTCATTTCATGGCGTCTTTCAAGAAACCCAAGGACGCATAGATAATTAATCACACAGTACAAAAGTATATAATACATGTTTTAAAGTTTAAAAGGTTGTTTGTTTTGAGTATAATTGTTGTTTTGATAACTTCTTTAGTTTCTGGTTTTAAAATGTCATCATTAGTAAGAGAATAAGTAATCTTTATTTACATAGCGCTTGGGAAAACCCAGAGCGCTCAAATTGTTTTGACTTCAGAGAGAAAAAACAATCTCATTCGCATACTGATATCTATTGTTTTTTTAAATTGGCTGTTTCAAGGATTGTTTTTCAGACTCTGGCACACTGTGGGAGGGGTCATATTTTTATTTGTCTATCACTTGAATCTTTATTTGAATCAGTATATTTTTTGAGACCAGAAATGTTCATTTGAATTCTATATTGTCATGGACTTAATTGACCTCTGTCCTGACACTTTTGATGTTTTGATTTTGTACTGTGTGAAGTAATTACATTGATTAGAATTAGATCTGATAAAAACACAAATTAGAGAAGTAAACTGCGCTTGCTTTTGTCTGAGAGACATTAGCAACAGCATGAATAGAAATTGTGTTAAAGTAGAATCAAAGTGATTTAACCATAGAGAGTAACTATTGCATAACAAGCTGTGTACAGGAACTGAGACACTGCACCATTGACCAGAAGTGCATCGCAAATGACCTGATGTGCTTCAAGTGAAAAGACTGTATCTGGAGATCTGATGTCCAACTGGAGAGACCAGAACCATGGCTTGGACCCTACTGATGTCCAAGATGACCTGACCTGATGACGACTGAGACTCACCCTCAGGGGACCTGAGGACCTGAGGACCTGAGGACCTTGGAGAGAAAAACTGGGGAGTGATGTTTATATTTTTGAAATCATACATTGATGAGTGCTAAATGAGAGAGATACTCATGATTCTTTCTTTTGTTTTTGTTTGTCCCTAGCTTCTGGACATCTGATGATCTATTGGACACAGCCATTTGCAGAACAAGAACCAGCCAATGAAAACGTCTATTGCTGATGCTATTGCTACAACCAGAACCACAACCTGTGACCAAATGCAATATACATGTTAAGTATTCAGACATCTGACAGACAAAAACTTTGACTTTTTTAGTCTGGGAGACTGAACAACAGTTAAAATGTTTGAAAATGATAAAGTATAAGTATTGTAGCGTTTTAGTAGATGTTAAATAGTAGTAAAAGAGTAGAATTTGACTTCCTTTGTTTTTCATACACATTTCCACATAAGAGTTAAAATAGTACCCTACAATGTTATCTTTTGATAGATCAGCTATAATATTAGAATCAGAGTATGTTAGAGATATTAAAAGTGACAGAAGTCACAAATTAGAAATATGCCTTTGCTCAAGCTGCAGCCGAGCTTTTGAGTTAAAAAATAGAGTAAAAATAGGAATAGATAAATACATCAACCATAGATGCTTTCAAAAAAAAGAGATTATTTCTAGCCAGTGCTAATATCAAATGGTAAAGGGACCATTTCACAAACATTTACTTCAAAAGTAGATAAAGTTACTTACAGTTTTATGTACAGTTTTATTAGATACCTTCCAAATTCACTTGTGTTCAAACATGAGTGAATGTTGACAATACAAAAAGTCCATATGAGTGTAGCCTAGATTAATGCCTAGATCAATGAGATAGATTAGAACCAACAGAGATTCAAAAGCATTTAAAAGCATTTTGATGTATTTGTGTATAGCCCAAAAACACAATAGTAGATATTTAGATATTGAGAAGTTTCCAGCACAAACACCATTGTAGAATAACTGACCCCAACCCCAAACCTAATTAGCTACTATTAGGATAATACTAATTTGATTAAAGATGTACATTCATCCCAAATGCCTGACAATAATATCTTTAGATAATAAAAAGTAATAAATCACTGACCACTATAGAAGTGTAAATGTTGACCATTTGCCTTACTGTGTTCACAGTTTTATTCCTGAGAATGTAGAATAGACATGGAGCAAAATCCCACTGATAATATGCCACTGATAATGAGAGTGTAAAACTAAAGAGAGATTTATTAGATTAAAATGTATGTTTAAGAATATGGCTCAATAGAAGCAAATATGCAAACATATTTGTGAATAGATTAGAATAGTTTAAACTATAGTGATTAGTAAAAGTAAAGTACACAGTCTAAGATTAAAAAGTGAAAATAATACAGTGAAATAAGTGAAGTGTAGTGTAAACAATTAGCATTAGAATAAAAGTATAGAGTAATAAAAGTGAAATTAGCTTCAAATTTGAGACTCAGCTCGTTTTTGTCTGTGTTTTGACTGAATCTGCTGAGTTCTTGTGTGTCCAATAGTTTTTGTTTGTTTTTATTTTTGATTTGTTTTTTGTTTGTTTATTTACTTTATTTTTGTTTGTTTATTTTTTCCCAGGATAGAGGATAAAATCCACTGATATTGATTTGATGATTATGAGTTTAATGCATACATTTTCTTTGTTTTTAATAATTTTTGGAAGTTTTTTTTTGGAATTTTTTTTTTTTCTTTTTCCACTTTATTGATTGATCGATTTGAGTGATCACATGTGATTATGTGATCAAAGGGGAGGGTATTAGTGTTAGATAGCAATATGTCCTACGTGCAGGACTGTACAAGGACTCTACAAGGACTCCATGTTATGACTATGATGTGACTGTCTCTTTGTGACACGTATGTCTTTCGATGTGTGACGTGACAATGACTATATAAACTATGTACTGCCTTTATTCTGTCTGAGGGAAAGAAACAGAGTAAACTAGTGGAACTTGAGAGAAACTTAAATAAACTTCCAGAGTTTGGCACACCACGATCCGTCTCTGTCTGCTTAAATCCTAACACAAGCCTACACAAAAACTAAAGGATATATTTTTTGCTTCTCTTCATTATAGAGAACATCTACTAATTGAATCACATTCTTGTGTTGAAGTCTTCTAAGCAGTTGAATTTCTCTGAAAAATCAGAAAACAAAGTAGTTTGTCAAATAATTTTCATTAGTAAAACACGGAATATGCTAACGTTGCGTTCAGACCGGATCATGCGTTGCGTCGGCTTTCAATGCAGAGTCAATGGTGACGCGCGTTCGAGCGTCAAAACCTGAGACTATAAATATATAACGGACAGAGTCACGCCCATCTCTGCCGTTCAAACAAAAAATGTGCTCAACTGGAGCTATCCAAAATGGCCGCGAGTGGTCCCGCAATCAAGAAAATTGTGAAAAAACTTATCTGCGCATGCGTCAGCCGGCGCAAGCTCAATTCATTTAAACGAGGGACTTCAAAAATTCACAGCAAGTAAACTAGAGTGGTCCAAAAAAATCCACCCCCCTCAGCATTGACACACATGTGGAACGGAGCTTTGGGCCAAGAGCCAACTTTTGGACCATCCTGTAAAGACGTTTTCGAGAGGTCCGCCAATGCTATATGTTAGCATTGGCTAATTTTTATTCCGGGTTCACCCCCATCGGCCCGGGGTGGTATTGCAAGCATGTCAGCGCACGTCATTTTGGCCACTTTTGAGCTGGGACCCGCCCGAGCGTCTCGGAATGCACGCAGACTGCTCAGTAGAGATGCACGGACTGCGCGGCAAAGTTGAAGGGGAGGAGCAGGAGCGGAAAATCGACGCACGCAGGAGATGTTTTGTCTAACCTTTCCCCGGGACGCTCGTGCAGCAACCAATCAGAGAGCCGCAAAGTGGTCATCAGTGGTCTGAGCGAGCAGACTGAAAATACTCGTAAACGGCCAAAACAGGAGCTACATCAGGACTAAACCAGGGTTGACAATGGGGGATATAGTGCTTGTTAACATATGATTTTTCATGCTCCTGTAACTTTATGAAACTGCTTTGAGCGTGTTCGCCGATGCAGAAGTACCGTTTAATAATAAAATAAACTTATTGCACACCTCCGTGAACACACACTACTGTTATATAAAGTCTGTAGAAGGTCTATGATCACAGACACCCTGCAAAGCTGCATTATTGGAGAAGATCTTTACACAAGAAGCGGCTAACTGAACTCTGTTAGCATCAAAGCCCGCCTGCTACTTCCGCCACTTCCGGCGCGCCAGGACTTCTGGTCTGAAGACCCCTGCGTCTGAAAACTAGAGAATGTGCGTCTGGTGAGCGAGGCTTCAGCGTTTCAGTGTTGGTGGTCTGAAAGCAGCGTTAGACTACAACAAATTGAAAGTGAAAGTTGCCGTGTATGTAAAATCTCTGGTTGCAACAGTGCTTTGATAAAATGTAAAGAGGAACAGATGATGGATAAAGTAAGTAAGTAAGTAGGTAATGTTTATTTATATACCGCCTTTCACAGACAAGGATCACAAAACTGTTTACATTTTTTATTTTTTTTGGGCAATTGTCCTCTCACTCCAGACAGAGATGGGAGCGGGGTCGCCGAACAGGAGCCGCATGCCAGATCTATTGTACATATTGTACATAAAGAAAATACTTTTCTTTACCAATTATGTTTCTGCCCAACCACTAGTAACATGTAGTCCTGTTTAAAATGAGCCCATGCCCGAGAGTCCAGACTAACTTCTGTCTATAATAGACTCACACATTTCCTGTGTTCTTTGAAAATACTAATACATGTATGTGGCGGTAAACATGACAATATGTGCAAAAGTTTAAGATGTATTAGTACAACAAGTACAATAGTTTTCAAACCACTGGATGTTGATTCAATTCCTAAATTCTGTTTCTTACAGGCATTTTCATAATTTCCATCTATGCACCAGAGGCTCTGAGTGAAGTACTTACCTCGCTAATAAAAAAAAAAAACAGTGGAAAGGCTGAATGAAACATCTTAAAAAAATAACACCTCTTCTAATGTACTAAATTCAGTGGTGAAGAATGAGATTATGTGCAGTGTGTCGGGTTTTTTTTTACTCCAACACCTCATTTGTATAGATTTTTGCTAAAATGTTGCACTTTACTCACTTTTTGACGTTTGCTTCTCCATTGGGAATTCTCCTTAGCTTCTTCTTCTTCAGTATCTTAACAGCTCTGCGACACAGTGTCTCTGAATCCAACATCTCTTTGACTTTACCATAGGACCCCTCACCCAGTAGATCCCCCATAAGGTACTTTCCAATTAGCTTGGCCCTTTTTCGACGTGGCTGGTAGATCACCTCAGTGGAGTCAATACGGTGAATAAAAGTATCCATCAGCTCATTTTCATTGAGATAGTCAAGGTGGTGCAGCTCACCAGTGCTCATGATGGACTGTTCTAGATTCTTCTGTGCAAAAAATATTGCGTTCTGCTGTTTATTGTTCCACTATGATATATAATACACAACACTGTTGCCAAAGTGGGTGCCAGTATGTAAACATCCAGAAACTAAAAACAAGGCAGAATCGACAGGTCAGACTGTCAGACTCAGCACAGATTCACCAGGTGTGCATCCTTCTTGTTATGTCTAAAGGATCAGATTAAATTAGCCTGTCTAACACTATCACTGTATTACTTGAGAAATTATGTTGATAAAAAGATAAAACATTGCTTTAAGATCATGCAGCACTGTATTTCTTTCAAGAGTTCATGCTCCATCGTCTTCAGAACTTGCTGTGCTGATGCATTAGTTTGGATACTAACAAAAATACAATCGTAAAGTCAGCCCAGCCATATGGGGCATTGACCACTTAGGTCATACTGGATGATTCTTGACATGTACCTGGCAACACAAAATACAGAATTTCAGTTTCCATTACAAAATGTTACATATCAATGATGCGTTAAAATCTGCTTTGATCACCTTAGAAAGTGAAAGCAGGTTTAAAAAAATAAAAAATACAAAATAGAGTGAATAGCTTAAATTACGTCTCAATAGAATACACCCGCACTGCTTCAGTAGCTGAATGACCGATGCCTTCCTTATCGCAGTTTCACAAAGTAGTTGGACTTAAGACGTTTTGTTGTCGCATTTGGTGCCTCTAGACAAACAGAAGCTAACCAAATTGCGCTTTGGCGTTACCATTAGCTAGCAATAGCAAACTTCCCCAGCTGTCGCCGGCTAAATCAGTGCAAAAAGGGTTGCGACATGTGTTTTTCGGGTATAGATAATGCTATTCTGAAGCAATTGTGTAACAAAACACTAACAATAGTCTTCGCATTCATGCATACATTTATAAGTCGCCATCCAAATAAACCTCAGCCAGTTTGGATAAGCTAACCGGGCTGTGCAGGGCTAGCAGCCGAGTCTCTTGGAATACATTTGAAAGCTTCAGCTAACTTAAGTATGGTGATAGATATATATCGACCTTTGGATGTTTGACGTTGGTGTCAGTCAGTCCAAAAGATTGTGATGGAGCCGAGAATGCCAACTTTGTTTCTGAATCTTCGCTTTGCTCTGCTACTCAGGTTGTCGCCATCTTGTTTACCTCCCCTTCACTGACAGCCCTTACGTTACTGCGTCAAACTTTTGGGGATGGGAAGGACGAGGCACGTGCAGCTTCATTTTAGAAGTATAATAAAGGTATATACATCTATGGGGTTCACACATAAATATTATGTTAACTTACGTTGCATGGTCATCCTACATATTTTCCTAACATGTGAGCAACTGCTGCCAACTCATGTAGGGTGAAAAAATACTGGACACAAACACACGACTTAAAGTTTAATGTGAAAAGTGGAGAATTGTTTGATGGCAATTAGAAACAAAACAAATGTTTTAATAAAACAAACAGATGCATAAATCAGTCAAAGTATATTGCACATTAAGACATAAGAACAAGACATGATAAGATGAGATTCCTTAAACTTAGTAATACGGTCTTCGAGGGTTGTTCTGTGAAAATAAGATGTAAGTAATTATTGAAGTTCAAAAGTTTAATTTATTCATACAGATATAGAGAATGCATTACCAGTGGATTAGGCCTGAAGCGGTAAGCCAGCATCATCCTCTTTCTAAACGCATCATATTCATCATCATTCTTTGTGAGCTCTGCTGGTCGATCAACTCCTAAACCTGCTCCATCTACAGCTACAGTTCCCCTAAAATGAAACATACAGAAGTCTTATAACGTAGTGGTCGAAAAGCTAGATAGCATTATGGATTCCTTTTTTATTTTTTAGAAAATATTTAATGTTACATACTTATTCACTGGTGTTGTAATTCCCTGACCCTCACTTCCAAGACCCTCTCCTTCTTTCCAGCCCATCTTCATTAACATTCGAAAACCAAGATTTTCCACTGTCAACTTAAATTCTTTGTATTCAGAGTAATCAGGATCACGGCCCTCCTATGGGCACAAATTAATAATTTAGGCCACATACAAAAAAGAAATAAATACACTTTTAAAATAATGACATTATTAAAAACCTTCAGTGCTTTAAAGGTTTCCATAAATTTATCTAGCTCATCCGGAGGCAGAAAATCACCAATAAAGGTCTTTCCTCTACCCATTTCAGTAAGCGACTCTGCCCACTCTGAAAAGGACAAAAAGTTTGAAATTGTTTTTCCACAAAACAAAAAGTATGATAATTCTCACCGCGTGTTTTCTCCATTTCCATTTTCCTTAGACGATGTTCCCAGGTGCCCTGACTTTGATCAATTTCTTCATCGCTATCATATTCGTGCTGATGCTCTCGCACTGCTTTTTCCCACATCACCTTCATGTCTGCCATTGCTCGCTTGTGTTTCATTATCATATCGAACATTTCTTGCATCTAATGAAATAGTACAAATAAGTGTCATGCATTTTCAACAATTTTCAGGTTGGATTTGTGTCATAGTTTATCTGAGCATAATTTGTACCTCTTGCTGTTCTTTTATCTGTTTTTTCTGATCTTCTGATAATTCAGTGACTCCAACCAGGCCAGCAGGCTTTCCCTTGTTGTAACCAAGACCTTTCAGCTCTTGGGCTGTAAGTGGAGAATAGTTGAGAGTAATTATACCAAGGGTTAAAAAAACACAATTGTTCTGCTTTCTATTAAAAGTTTCAGATGAAGGTGATTGTGCATCAAGATATTAAGGGAGAATATGGAACTTATGTGGTGTCACAAGGCTTACATGAAAACATTGCTCTATCAAATATTACAAGTTACAATAAAAAGGTATTATTTATTTATCTAACTCATCATGTATTTTGTAGTATTATCATACCGGAGAGTGAAGGTATATTGAGTTGAGGAAATCCTACATCCTCTGGAATAACAATAGATGGAATCGGCAGCGGAACTTTATCGTCTTCAGAACCCCAACGGCTTTTTCTCTTCCGTTTGACAGGTGGGGCTTCAATGCTGGGAGTGGGAGAATTCAAGGCAGCTGGAGGAGTAGTTACTGCTTGTTGGGGCTGAAAAGCTGTACCACTGTACTCCTTTACCTTCTCCTTATAAAAGCGATAAGCTGGACTTTGATGCTCATATAAAAAACTGAAGGAGAAATAGTAACACATATTGCACAAATGTGACTTGATTGTATTATATGTATTATATTTGTTAGGTGCCAACTAACCTGAAGGCAGGGTTGTCTTTGTTACGGTCCACAGCAATGGCTTCCACCTCTGCTCCACCCTCTGCCACAAATCTAGCAAGCTTCTCAGCTACTTTTTGAGTTTCGAGGTCCACTGGGGGGGAGACTTTAAGCATCCTATCAGTACTGGGACTCTATTCACATTCAAATACTGCATCGTATTGAACTGGCTCTCACACACCATTCTAGAGCCATGAGAGTATAAAACAAGGAAGGAGAAATGATGTGCAAATGTCTTGATAATGTTTTAACCAGCATAAAATGTGCTGGCATTTAGATGAATCCAGAAACATTAATGACATATGAACTGATTTTCAGAGTTTATCATGCTCTAAACTACTGTAGTAACTAATCTTTCAAGATTAAAAGATTCAATTTATTTACCATTTGCAGTAAAATCAATAATAAGTCAATATTAAAACACACAAATTCAACTTTCAAAATTGTAGCACAATTACATAGGTTATGCAAACTATTTAAAAAATAATAATTTCCTACTTACCACACTCAAAAGTATTGTTAGGTTTTGATAGATTCCTTTGAAGTTCTGCAACTTTTCTTTTAAAGTACAGATAGTCACTGCTGCCTTTATCATATAAAAATCTTTAGAAACATAAACAACCATGACTGTTAATGCAAAACTCTTATTTTTCAATGTTATAATAGTGAAAAAAACAGATACACTTACGAGAAAACTGGGTCTTCTTTGTAGTCCTCTCTAGCTCTTCTTTCAAGATCAAGTCCTCCTTCAGCCACAAAAGAGGCCATCTTGTCAATAATGAGTCGGGTATCAGAATCCTCTGGAGGAGAAACTTTAAGCAGGCTATCAGAACATTGTTTTTAAATCACCAAAAACACTGCCAGGTGTAAGCCAGCTATGCCACATCAGTATTGAGAAGTTGTAATGAAATATACATGCCATGGAGGGTCGTAAACTACTCTGAATAGGACCAGACCCCCGAATTACCTTTAATCTCTAAAAATCTGGAGTAATCTGATTCATCATCTTCTTCTTCACCCTCTGATGAGCAAAAGGCACTTGGTCTGTGGCTCAGAATAGGATATTTCTTAGACTGAGAGTAGTTCTTGTATTGACTTATCATGCTACTGACTCCAAGCCCTGGCCGCTTGCCAAAGAGAATACTCTTTTTTTGCTGTACATTTCCCACTGATGACGAGGCGGTTGTGTTTTTCGTGTCATTAGGAGAATCTAAAAATACATGAACAACAATGATTATAAAGGTTTTAACCAATTGTACAATGTTTTAAAAAGTTGATTAATAGAATTAATAAACTAACCAGGATTAGAAGACTTATCTTTGTGCAGCTTTATAAACTGCTGCAAAAAACTTCCATCATTAGCAAATTTGTTTGATGACGAATCGGGAGAAGTGGAACCACTAAAAACACAAAACAAGATGGGGACCATTATGTTTGTTTCAGCTTCCCGTTTCATGAAACATACCCTTTTCCCATAAAGGTATAGTATGGTTGTAATTGTTTCACACAATTTTAAGGATAATTTTCCAGCTGAAATCAATGGATAGAACTGATTTTGTACCGATATTAATAATAATAATGGAATGCATTTGCAATGCGCCTTGAAGGAACTTTGAGCTCCACACAAGTCACTATACATTCGTTAACGAATCTGGTCTGTGCCATGACCACCACATTAACTCTCTCACTGCATTTATACTGTTGCATGTTTTGAGTGAACTACTTACACTGATGGCAGGGACTTGTTGTGAACTTTAACAGCAGTGGTCTTTGCATTCATCTGTGCTTGTCGTGCCAGTTTTTCTTCAATTTCTCGTTTTTTCTGTGCTATGAGTTTTTCTTGGCGCATGATATTCATCTCCTGTTTAAACTTTGCTGTCTGGGGCTTCCAGCCTCCACGTCCTGTAAGACAATACATATAATTGAACATATGACAGTATTATAACCCATTATATGCCATTCATAACCATCGAATGTTAATATTACAAGGCCAGGGAGAGATGTACTACTTGTAACTTTACAAGTAGCTTACCACTCTTTGTAATTTCCCAAAAGATTTAGGAAACTTATGTTCAGTATGTTTGTTTACCGGTAATTAGATGCCCGTTTTAATTCACTACTATATGGACAATGCGTTAAAATGTATAGGCAAATAAGTCTTTTCGTTGTAAATGTCGTTTTTTGCGAAAAGGAGTACCTCTCTGCCATTATTGGACAATGCTTTGAAACGTGTAGGCAAATAACTGTTCCCCCTCCAAGTCTTTTCATCGTAAATGTCTTTTTTTGCGGAAAGAGTACCTCTGCTATTTATGGTTTTACGGTTTTCAAAAGCGGAAACAGTCTGAGACCCCGAGGTTAGGCTAACATGTTAGCTAACATCGTATGCTATTTCAATGGCTTGAATTCAATTATATCCTTAGAATACGAGTAACTTGGTCACATCATTGTTTTTATTCGTACCATTTAATGTGCATGGAATGCTTTTACCTGAATTGTTCGAGTCCATAATCCGAGTGAAGAAGAGATCTGAGAGAAACACCGTGAATAGCCGGGCTTGAGCTCCTCGGTCCGACAGGCTTCCGTCATGGGTCACAACAGCTGCAACTTCCGAGAAAAAATATAAATTCAACAATACCCTTTTACCTGTGGAAATGTAGACAAATGTTAGTGCAAAACATATATTGTGGTGTTAAACGTGCAATAATTGGCAGAAGTGTCGTAAACTTCACCTCCTTTGCTTGCTTTGCGCAGTTGATGTTTGATCCTAGTTGCTCTCCGTTCTTTCGATACGACAGAACTAAAAATGGCAGAAGCTCCCCCACGACCCAGCCGGTTTTTTTGTCACCGCTGTTCAGCAGAGATTATTCCACATCTACCGGTAAAACTAAAGCCATTATTTAGCAGTGTCCGGTTTTACTTAGATATAATTTTACCACTTAATTTGAGGCCCACCAGATTTGCTATTCAGTTTGCTGAGCAGCTTGCTTGGGCTAGCTAATTAGCCTGCTGATAGACGCCGTGATAGAAATTAACAGTATAACATGTAATGCATTCTCAGTTCTGCTTTAGAGCATTTTAAATTGGTTACACAGATGTGTACTTTCATCCATAAAAATTTACAATTGGATAACCGCGGTGAATACTACTAAATGTAGCCACATGTGTCAACAGTGTGCCATTAAGAAAAAAACAAGTCAAAACAAAAACACAAAGTAGTCGCACGATGCAAAATCTTTCTTTGAAGAGAATGGAAAGAGTAAAGAATAAGGTAGCCTCTGATGATCAGTAACAGTAGTGTCATTCACCGCAGATAGCCAGACTACTGAAAATCACCTTTGAATTTAATATATTCTTGAATAAGATTTTAGTTTTTTGTTAATCCGTCTTAATTATAATAATAATTGGAATACAAACAAGTACGCACAAAGATCCCGGGCACATCAGTGCATATTAACTATAACGAAACGGCTGCTCTCATTTCTTCATTGCTTCCCCATAAATGCTTCTCCATAAATGTTGTTCTGTCTGAGATGTTTCCCTGTCGGACACTAAACGGATCTGATTTTATTATATAATGCTAATTCATTAAAAGGATCAAGACCTCGAAATTTGTTAAAACATATCCAGGCCCAGCTTTTATACGACTCGCAAATCGCTACAAAACAAAACTGGCTTCATGGGTACTGTATGGGCACCAAAATGAATCATGTCGATCGTTCACACAGGGAAGGGCATGCGTGTTAATTCACATTGTTGTCATCTTATTTGTTTACAGGAGGCTTCTTTAATGACTTCATAATCTCATAGACAATTAATCCTTACATCTTAAATTGTAATATATATTGGCTATGTCAGTTCTGTGCAGCACTTTCATACAAATTTACATGTTGATTTTGCAAACAAAAAAACATATCTGTCATGGAATTTCAAATTACTCAAGTCAATTGATGATTTATGTCTCATAGGATTACACTTGTCCACTCTGCGAGTCTGGGTTCATAGAGGAATTACCTGAAGAAAGAAGGTATGTGTTGAGGCAAAGTACATAATAATAATACTCCTTTTATTTAATATTTGAACATTGTTGATCAGTACTGAAAATGGATCATCAAATGCATCTTCATCCTCTTCCTTCAGTGAGCCAAATCGACCTGCCTTTGAGGTTAGTAGTATATTTCATTTATTTAAATCCATTTTAAGTAAAAAATATCTCTAAGTAATTAAAATTTTCTATTAACATTAGCATATGGATCCACAACACCTTTTCACATTTCCCTCTGGTTATGGTCCATTTGCCCTTGGAATTTTTGATGAAAACTTTGATCTCCGGACACGGCATCCCCAAGAGGACAACAGAGAAACCGAAAACAGAAGAGAACGAGAAATGGCATCACGGCAACGATACGGAGCAAGGCAACCACGTGGACGGCATGGGACTCGACGCCAGGGTATGCGCCACGAAGGAGTGCCCACGTTGGAAGGGTGAGAGTAAAAAACATGTTTTTACCTTACCCGTTATCTTCTTCCCCATGGGACAAACTTAACTTTACCATGGTTTTGATTACAGAATTATTCAGCAGTTAGTAAATGGAATTATTGCACCTACGGCAATGCCAAATATTGGAATGGGACCGTGGTAAGTACTCAAGATCAGCACTGATTTGGTATTGTTGGTTTTTAATAGTATGTGGGTTGTATCCTTATTAGGGGCATGCTCCATTCAAACCCAATGGACTATGCCTGGGGTGCCAATGGACTAGATGCCATTATTACTCAGGTACGCCTTAGGTACTACGGAGCATTAAGCTTATCTCAAAAAACAAATATTAAAAAGAGCTGGCATGAGATAAACTTCAAACATTTCAACTTTAAAGTCCTAGTTCCATGAGAATGTTACTTTTGTATTTGTACTACTTTATTACAATAGTAGTAAATCCCATATCTCTCTTCTCGGAAAAAAGTTGTAGAAAGTGTAGGAATCCTGTTTCTCATTCAGTAGAATCACTTTGACCAGATGCTTCTTGATCTGATCAAGGTGATTCAGAAGCACAAAAGCAAAGATACATAATAACAAAAATCTTGACATTTTTGTCACACATATTCACATGCTGTAGCTTGTCGTTGCAACAATGCTCAGAAGCAGAACCATTTTTTATACCTTAGCCTACCTTTCCCCCATGATGCACTGCTTACAGCCGAGTCATCATCAACATAACCCACTAATTATGTTGTTTTAACTATAGTAAAAGCTGATACTACAGTCATAACAAACACACAGCAGCAGAACCCAACTGCTGCATAGTCATATGCATTTCTACCGCAGAACATTGGAGTTGGCAAATGAAAGTGAAAATATGCGCCTACCGATCAGTTTCTGACTACCATAGTTTTCGTATTATAAGTTGCTCTGCATTGGGTGCCACCCCCCCTACCCAGAAATGGACTAATAAAGGGGCAGAAAATGAATGAATGAATGAAGTTGCTCCGGAGTATAAATCAAACCTACCAAAAATGCATCATAAAGAAGGAAAAAAAACATAATCACACTAGAGTTTAACTCACATTTTTTGGGGACATTTATTTGATAAAATCCAACACCAAGAGAATAGACATTTCATCTTAAAAGGAATAGAATACAGAACAACAGGCTGAATAAGTGCGTTTTATGACGCATTTTACGTACTGAGAACATGGTTTGTTAACGTAACATATTAGAGTCATTCAAATATTTTTTGCATATAGAACATGCTACAAGTTTCCCAAAGAATCAGTGTCACTCCTAATCACCAAATCCAATGAAATCTTCTTCCTCTGTGTCACTTCTGAATAACTCTGCAAACTCCAAAAGTAAATGAAATATAAAATGTTATAATTTAAGTCGCTTGAGAGTATAAGTTGCTTAGTCAAACTAAGACAAAAACTGCGACTTACAGTGCCTTGCGAAAGTATTCAGCCCCCTTGAACCTTTCAACATTTCGCCACATTTCAGGCTTCAAACATAAAGATATAAAAATTATTTTTTTTGTCAAGAATCAGCGTCTCTCGATGTGCAAAACTGATAGAGACATACCCCAAGCGACTTGCAGCTGTAATTGCAGCAAAAGGTAGCGCTACAAAGTATTAGCGCAAGGGGGCAGAATAATATTGCACGCCCCACTTTTCAGTTTTTTATTTGTTAAAAAAGTTTAAATTATCCAATAAATTTCGTTCCACTTCCTGATTGTGTCCCACTTGTTGTTGATTCATGACAAAAAATTAAAATGGTATATCTTTGTTTGAAGCCTGAAATGTGGCGAAATGTTGAAAGGTTCACGGGGGCCGAATACTACACTGTATATCCGAGAAATACGGTAAAACATTCAACTTCAACTCTACCCTTCACATTGTGAGAATATTATAAGAAAACCTTAATGAAGTACAAATACTGTATTCAAGTCTTACCACTGGCTCCTTTCCTGCCTTGGACTTAAGTTGTAATAGTTTAAAATGTTTATTCTCGTAGTGGCCAATTAAACAAAATAAAGATTATCTTTTTGGAATGTTGTATGTTGCATTTTAATTTTTAGCTAAACAAAAACTTTATTTTTGTGGTTTAAACTCTTATTTTTGTTGTAGTTGTTGAACCAGTTCGAAAATACAGGACCTCCACCAGCTGACAGGGAAAGAATAAAAAGTTTACCGACAATTTCCATAACAGAAGACCACGTTGGTAAAGACTTTCCCACACTCTGTGGATGCACATAGTGATCATTTGAATCTATGTCTATACATTCTCTCTTCAGGTGCAAGTTTAGAGTGTCCAGTTTGTAAAGAAGACTACAGTGTTTCAGAGAGTGTCAGACAACTACCATGCAATCATTTATTTCATAATGACTGTATAGTACCGTGGCTGGAACAGGTATGGATTTACCATCTAATTATTCCGTCCCATTATAAATAAAAAATATGTAAATTAAAGAATACAACAAAACAGGAAATGCGCAATAATTTGAACAATGTGATATTTGTTTTTTAATTCTTGCAGCATGATACATGCCCGGTGTGCAGGAAAAGTCTTAGTGGTCAGAACACAGCCACCGATCCACCAGGATTATCGGGAATGACTTTCTCCCCATCATCTTCATCCTCCTCCTCTTCCCCCAGTTCACCAAGCAATGAAAATGCTGCTAATTCTTAGTTATTCGTGACTTGCAAGAGCAGACTGCAGCTTGAGCCAAGTTTGATTTCTTGTCGTAAGAGAATAACTTAAGTCAAGATGGACACGACACCATTCCTTGTGCTGAATCACTTCAGGGTTCCGTCGCCACATTTAGGTATTTGAGTTGGTGCGGTTAACTGTCTGGGAAACTAGACTGACATTGGCATTTTATGTCGAAGACAGCATTCTTTTACAAAACATTGCATATGTTGATGCAAACTTCTTAGGTGTGTAGATAGATAAGTTTTATACTGTGAAGTGATGCTTTACAGTTATAGTCATTGCTATGTTGAGGGATGAGATTGTATGATTATTTGAATCGTATTTATTTGCACATTTATTATTTTGCACATTTTTTTGTACGGGAGTTTGAATTACTTTTCTGTTTTTATTCCAGCAATGAATTAGAATTTACTGATTAAATCAATGAAAGACCTACAAAAAGAAGTTCACGTACATGTTTTATTAATTTTTGTTCTGACAAAGTGATCCCCACAGGGAATTCCTGTTTCTACTCAGTAAGAAAGTGTTCCACTTTTCGATTGCACAGATTCCAACAGGAAAGATAAATCCAATACAAAACTTGGCAAGTATGAAGTTTGATCTATTTAGTTTGCATTTTATAAGTGTAGTTTTCATATCCACGGCAAAAACTCGACCACAGATCCGCATGATTCCCTTTCCAGTGGAATGGACAATTTTAGGACATTTTTTATTGCACAAATAGAAATTAAGCATAGGATAAGATGTTTGCGAGTGCCAATTGTTTATAAAATACAGCAGTTTTATGTGGTGGGAAGTGAAGAACACATTTAACAGGTTTCACAATGATGCTTCTTGCTTTTACTTCATTTGGTATTTTTACTCCACAATGTTTTTAACTGGTCTGAAGTAAACTACAGTTCCTTAACTTTTCCTTCTGGCTACAGCATGTTCATAACGGCATTCTAATTCAATCCTGGCTTGTAAGAAATCCAAAAATCTTCTTTAGCTACCCTATTATTAACTGCAAAATGATTGATTTTGGCTGAGCATTACACCAGGCTTGTAAAATGTGTTACTTTATTTAAAATCACGAACTGTTTTTGAATATATTTCATTTTAACAACCTAATTGTCATTATGCTGCAGTTTGCCTACATTCAACACCGAATTCTAAACCACTTTTTCCCCAACATGAATTGCCTTTTGTTATGTTCATGTATTTCAGCTCATCGTTTTATGTAATAAGATGGTGTGGTAATTTACCAAATCGGTCATAAATGAACTTTCTGGTGAACTTATTGGGATGCTGGGATTGGAACTTTCACCAAATGTATGATTTACACAATAGATGTGAACTGACAAATAAAAATATCAGACCTTTATTTTGTCATGTATGAGATTTTAAAAATGCAATTATGTGTGGGCCTCCTACTCCGGACTATTTCTGACAAGCAGGCCTATTCATTTCCAAGATATTGCTTCACCGTTGTGTCTCACTCACTCCTTTGATTATCGAGAGTATTCTGCGGACTCGCACATCAGTAACTAATTCATTGACATGTGTTGTGTTTTTACTTGCCACTGAGCCAGTGGCGGAGCCAGAGGGGTAGCCAGGGTGGCCACTGCCACCTCTAAATATATCCTTGCCACCCCCAGTGCCCCCCTCGGAAGACGGCAATGTAATAATGTTAATCTTGAGAATCTTCCGCACTTTTTCCGGCAAAAGCTAAAAATTCCCACGGTTTCCCCCGTCTGTGAACGCACCCTGACTCCGTGTGGAGCCGGTGCTGTATGCTAATGCTTTGGGTTGTTGGACCAGTGTTGCCAACTTAGCGACTTTGTCGCTAGATTTAGCGACTTTTCAGACCCCTATAGCGACTTTTTTTCAAAAAAGCGACTAGCGACAAATCTAGCGACTTTTTCTGGTGTTATTGGCGACTTATCTGGTGTTTTGGCGACTTATCTGGTGTTTTGGAGACTCGTGAAGCACGTATTGTTCTGCTGTCCTCAACGTGAGCCCCTCCCCCGTCCCAAAGCACTTACAGGCGGCCAGTCTCACAGTAGCCTTGCGCAGCAGTCCCAGCTACAGTCTATGGGCGGAGCAGAGAGAGAGAGAGGAGACTCAAAATCACAGGAAGTTTTCAGGCTGCTGCAGACTGAACTTCAGCTCCACCACCACCACACATCCAAAGCTCCCCGGCCACTCCTACCACCGCCACCCCCCACTACCCCCCACTCCATCCGCCGCAGCTCTGTCCGTGACTCTGTTTTCTCTCAGTAGTGGGTCACATTAAATCATTTGTTATGCCAAACTATGAAAAAAAAAAAAAAACTTACAAAAATAAACCTAAGTAACTCTGCCAGAGTGTGTCTCACTTGTGTGTTTGGGTCACTTTGCCGGTCCCAAGCCCGGATAAAGGAGGAGGGTTGGTTGTAGAGCTAGCAATTTCACCCTACATAACAATCTTTTGATTACATTTGCTGTTATAACATTTAACAATACAGGACAAAACTGATGTGTGTAATGTGGATCTAGACAAAGCATTAAAATCATTAAATGTTGTTAATGTTGAAATTATTTTTGTACATTTGTAGTTCTAAACATATTTAGGGTGTTTTTACTCACTTTTGTCTCTCCCACGACCTTATTCCTCTCTCCTACAGCGTCCGTTACAGTTATTTGCAAATGGCAAATTATGCAAATTAGGCGATGACGTCATTTAGCGACTTCTAGCGACTTTTGGGACAGCCAATAGCTACTTTCCTTACTGAGGAGTTGGCAACACTGTGTTGGACTCACATGTGCCCAAGTCGTGATGAAAACAAAGAGGTAAGTTAGCGATGCAGAGCCAACCGTTTACATTTGACACAAAGTATAGACACACGTACTGCAGCGCATTACTTGTTCAGTTTGTAGAACTTTTAGTGTATGTGTGTGTGCATGCCTGTATGCGCGCCTGTGTGCGTGTGTCAGCGTGTCATTGTGTCTGCGTGTGTGTGCGTGCCTGTGTGTGCCAGTGTGGGTCTGCGTGCCTGTGCGCGTGTGTGCGTGCCTGGGTGTGTGTGCGTGCCTGTGTGCGTGCGGGGTGCATGCGTGTTTATTTTCCATTATTATATGCCCATCGTATATCATCGCCCTCTTCCCTTTAGTGTAAACATTAAAAGAAAAGGAGGAAACATTGCCTACAGGCCTTTTTTTGTTAGGAAAAGGGCTGTAGATCAGCCTGAAGGTCAGACTCGGAGGCAGTATGTTTTGAGATGATGAGGAATTTGTTGTGTTGTATTAAAATATAGCTTATATAATTGAGTTTCAGAGAATGAGAGGGTGTCGCAGACAGGTGCAGGATTGTCTATTGGCAGAAGGCGTTTTTTCACACACAAAAAAAGAAACAAAATAGCTAAGATTATGGATGATGTGCAGTCGCTTGACCCCAAAAGATTTTGATAGAAGAGCCCCTGTTTTTATTTGGCAGAACCTTTAAGCCAGATATAGAGGACCTTAAGCATGAGGTCAAACTAGGCGGCTTCTTGGGAGGAAAAAATGGATTAGAGAGTCCCTATTGGACTTCCTTGTCCTTTTGGAACGTTTGGAAAGTGTTTCATGAGCTTTTGAGGCTTGCAAAGATCTTTTTAATACCTGTCAGTACTGCGTCTTGTGAAATAAGTTTCTCTGTCCTAAAACGTATTAAAAACCATCTCATAACGACCATGGCAGATGATTGAGTCATCTTGGTATCCTCAGTGTGGGGTAAAGGAGGCTCAGGGCTGAATATGGATGAGTTTGTCAACATCTTTGCTGCTTTACACCAGAACCGTAGGAATTTGCTAAATTTGTTAAAAGAAAAATGTAATGCAATGTTTGAATGATGTTATTTTGCACTTTTTTGTTCAGACTACTATTTAAATACACTTTTTTGCTTTGTAGTTTCCAAGTGTGCTCTCAGTTCACTTTATATTAAAAATAATGACAAGATTAAGATTAAAATGTATAGTTTAGCCAGTTTTTGTGCTAAATAAAATTTCGGAATAGTATAAATGTGGACCCCTCAAAAAAACCCTTGCCACCCCCTGGCCACCCTCTGTTTAAAAGTCTGGCTCCGCCACTGCACTGAGCGTCGCCAAAGAACTCAAGATTGTCATTGAAAACACCTTTGGTCCTATATTGGTCCTATAACGTCATGTGAGCGTACATTCACACGTGGAGATGAACTCCTCAAGACATTTTCCCGGGTGTAAAACAATTCTGCAACCCTAACAATATGCAATAATGTTGGTGGCGTTTTGAACAATTATGGATCAGTCTGACGCGGGTTATTTCCACCGGAGCTGTGTTTGTGATATCTGAATCCTCCAGAAACACTCACAACACCCAGAGTATAAGGCACAGTTTAAAGAAGTGACGTCTCCTTCCTTAGTTGGTGATGATTCCATTTTGCCCCGCATCTATGTTGCAAACGGTTCTAATACATAGCTCTTCTCCTATGTATTAGACATTATTTATATGAAAAAAGTGCCACGGAAAAGACTACGGTTTAGTTTCTGTTTTTTTCTGCTGTTGCTATGAAAAACAAAAGGGTGGGCGGTTACATCAGTTCGCCCAAATGCACAAGAAGCAACAGCAGTCAGAAGTGTGCGGTGATGGACGTGACAGTCGGCGCAGATGAGGTGAGCAAGTTTGAGCCTCGATCAAAGCGATCAGGGAGCGGAGGCATCAGGATGAAGAACTTTACGCCTGGACCAGGAGGGGGAGCCGCGTCCTCTGCTTCCAGGAGAAACTCTAACAAGGAGCCCAGCCTTACGCACGCAGAGAGTGCCACTGCCGCCCAACGGCCCATTGCTTTCTCCAGATCCAAGGAGAGCCACACGCCCCGTTCGGGTGATGCTGCCGAGCGCATTCAAGCAGGTCCGGAGGCCTCGCAGTCCGCAGCAGCGGTCGAGCCTATGAGCGCCACAACGGGAGACGGGTTGGCGCCCATTTCCAGCATGAAGTGCACCAAAAACGGAGAATGCAGGAGGGACTCTGGCACTGGCAGCCTGCGCTCGATCATCTCCAAACAGGAGAGGGCGAGGGCCGAGGACGCCGGCAGTGCTACGCGAGCTGCCTGTAACTCCACCACTGCGAGCATGGACGGCTCTATCACACCAGGCGGCTCCTTGACTGGGGGCCATGGAACTGAGAAGAAGGACTCCAAGGTGTCCTTCTCTAACGCGCCGAGCAGGAAAGCCTCCTGCCTACAGACGCAGCAGCATCGGACCTCTGTTACTTTCCAGAAAACGGAAGATGGCCCTCAAATTGTGCCTGCCGAAGATGCCGAACCAAGGGGTAGTCAAGCCAGCTTCATGCAGCGACAATTCAGCAGCATGTTACAGCCTGGAGTCAATAAATTCTCCCTGCGGATGTATGGAAGCCAAAAAGCGGTTGAGAGGGAGCAGGAGAGGGTCAAATCTGCGGGGAACTGGATTATCCACCCGTACAGTGACTTCAGGTAAGAACACCAACTTAAGGCTGTAAAACGACTAATTGGTCGCCGATGACCTGTTGACACATTTAACCACAGTGTTGATATCAATCTTTATTCTTTGAATTCCTTCAACAACCTGTTGTCACAAATAGTTTTCAAAAAGTGTCCTTTCAAGGTGGTCATGTGCTTCCCCAATAGGCTACAATAGTAGGCTATGTTTTGGATGTCCAGGTCTGGCCTGCTACAAATGTCTCGTAACATCTTCAACAGATTAGCATTCATAACACTAGTTCTTTCGTGTTCCACAAAAGCGACACAATAGCACGTCTCTTTGCCAGCACAGGCGCGGTTGTATGTAGGCTAAACGTGTGCGCGGCAGCACCGGAATGTCACCTTGAGCCAAGTGTGCGAAAACCTCAGGCATGCTCAACCCGCACACGGCTCTCCGTGCCCTGCGCTGTCAGTGTTCGGCCAGCTCTATGTTGTTCCATCACATTGTAGTCACTCAGTCTAACGTTTGTCATCTAAAGAAATTATTTAGAAAGGCAATCACAAATATATATATGTGTTAAACGTATTACCGCATTGAGATTGCGTGCATCAAAAAGAGCTAAATTAGTGACGGTTTCAGGCTGCGTAGATTCAGCACCAAGGACAGCTCCAGATGCACTCAGTGTGTTTGGTCCATTTACATCCGACAACGGCGAACCATTATCTACAGCAGTTACAGCTCAGGTGACATTCTAGCACTTTTGAGAACTTCATCATTGGAAGTCCACTACGGTCTTCCTCTGGTTAAAGTATAACTATAAGGGGGCTTCGTGAACACGTTCCCCATCCCTTTAGCCCCACAATTTACATTTCTGAAGGTGGCATGTCTCAGAGCTCAGAGAACTCCTCTTCTGTCTAAATACAACTCAAGCTTAAAGATCAATATTGGAAAAGTAAAATGAAAAAGTAGCTAATTCATTATTATTATCATTAAACATAAGTGATTATTTTACATTTGTATTTGTAGAAGTGTAAACTAAATGAATCATGTATATATATATATATATATATATATATGTATATATATATATATATGTATATATAATTATAAATATATATGTATATATATAATATATATATATAATATATATATAATATATAATATATATACACACACATACACACACACACACACACACAAACACTTGCATTATACCAGGGGTATAACAATGTACCCATAGGTATTAACAAAGTATTTGTAACTAAGTTACGCCCAACACTGCTGGAGATAGAAGCTCACTCACGTATGAGAACACATGTTGTTGTACTTCTTGAAGTTAATTAAAACACAGACATAAAAGGGGATTAAACTATTAATAATTTAAACTATTAAACCAGTAAGATGCAATACGGCTTTATATCTAAGATAGAAATAAAATTGAAATTCAATAATGATATTTGATCATGTATCCAGTTTACTGTATGTCTGATATAGAAATAGATCAGAGTGAAAACAGTCGGTGATTATACGCACACCTTGAGCAGTGCAAAGTTAGAGGGCATGTTGAACAAGTCATAGCAGCGGTAGTGACTCAGCGCTGCACCTGTCCTGCAGAGATTCTTGATTTAAACATCATTATCTGCTGCACATCTCTACACAACAGACACATTGCACACAAAAGCCTCATCTTGTAGAAAGTCTTGGGGCAACTGGAGCCTGGAGCTTTAGGTTTTAGCACAGAACATTGGACCAGCATTTCTCAAACTGTGATACTCCTTCAATTGCGACACACACAGCACTTCAATTATTTAGTGTATTTTCTTTTTTAGACTTCTACTAATAATAACATCATAATACAAAACTATAGCATTTCTGGTACACTCTGGAAATATACAAAGAGTTTATGTATTCAAGCATGAACTCCGATGCGTCAATATAAGATCCAACATTTATAATCATTTCTTGAAGATATTTTTCTTGTTGGTGGAAAGCGAACTGTTAAATAGTCACAACAACAAAACCATGTATGTCAACATAGGAACTGGCAACCTAAATAAAATACTCAAATGAGGATTGATTAGTTAGGTTTTGATGAGCAAACATACAGGAACATACATGGACAGAAAACACACCAGATCATTCTACTTTCCGTTTGGAAACTAACTTGAACATTTCATTTTGTTTAATTCCAACCATGTTTTAAACCATGCCAATTCTAATTAATAATAATGATGATAATAATGCATTGATTTAGTGCTTGTACACTTTATATTACATCATTTATTAATTCCATACAATGTTCTGGGGCATGGTGACAACAGTTGGAAAAAAACAAGAACACAAAAAACACCTTTTTTTCTCCCGTATACTGTCCATTATGCTCTCTAAAGTTATAATGACGGTATTCAATTTTAAATACATATGGAGCCTTTAAGGTCCATTCAATTTTTCACACAGAAATGACTAATGGCCATGTTTCCAAACTGGACAGATTGTAGCACCTCATTTTCTCTTCTTTCAGGTTCTACTGGGATTTCACGATGCTGCTGTTTATGGTGGGAAACCTGATCGTCATCCCAGTGGGCATCACCTTCTTCAAGGAAGAGACCACCACTCCTTGGATCATCTTCAATGTCGTGTCAGACACTTTCTTTCTCATGGACCTGGTCCTCAACTTTCGCACAGGGATCATCATCGAGGACAACTCAGACATTATATTAGATCCTGAAACTATAAAAAATAAATATTTAAAAACTTGGTTCATTGTTGACTTTATCTCCTCTATCCCAGTGGATTACATTTTCCTCATTGTAGAGAAAGGAATCGATTCAGAGGTGTACAAGACTGCCAGAGCATTGAGGATTGTCCGATTTACTAAGATCCTAAGTCTTCTAAGGCTGTTGCGGCTCTCCAGATTGATACGCTACATACACCAATGGGAAGAGGTGAGTGTATCTTGCTCCATCCGGTCATTTTTTCTCTGTTGTGGCTCCACTAATTATGCTTCAGTCACCTCATTCTTCCCATTGTTTGTCCAAGACACATTCTCTGCCAAGAGGCAATGAAGATTAATCTAATATAATCTGACTGCAGTTGTATAATAATAACTTTATTTTACATACTGTATTAAGAAGCATCGTCCGCAATATATTCTCATATTCTGCATGACTAATGTATTTGCACGTGATGGTTTGGTTATGGTTTTATGGCCTCATTTGCACTTCTTTGACACAAGTAACAGACAGTCTGGACAGAGACAAATGCTCACTATTGTGTACAATCTGTTGGCATTGGCTCTGGATCAACCCAAGGCCACACTCCTCCAGCTGCCTGTCCAGGATTTATGTCTTCACTTGCTGCTTCCGGCATTAGAAGAGCAGGGACAAGAGCACAATTGGGTACTCCACAAACATGTGTGTAATGCTCAAGTAGAAGATAAAGAAGTTTTAGAAGATTGGTTCCTGTTTGTGTATGAAGTTAATGACACAGTTTAGTCTTCAATTTGCATAGTACAGAGAAATACGACTTACAGTGTCTTGCGAAAGTATTCGGCCCCCTTGAACCTTTCAACATTTCGCCACATTTCAGGCTTCAAACATAAAGATATAAAAAAAATATTCTTTGTCAAGAATCAACAACAAGTGGGACACAATCGTGAAGTGGAACGAAATTTATTGGATAATTTAAACTTTTTTAACAAATAAAAAACTGAAAAGTGGGGCGTGTAATATTATTCGGCCCCTTTGTGCTAATACTTTGTAGCGCCACCTTTAGCTGCAAGTCGCTTGGGGTATGTCTCTATCAGTTTTGCACATCGAGAGACTGGAATTCTTTCCCATTCTTCCTTGCAAAACAGCTCGAGCTCAGTGAGGTTGAATGGAGAGTGTTTGTGAACAGCAGTCTTCAGCTCTTTCCACAGATTCTCGATTGGATTCAGGTCTGGACTTTGACTTGGCCATTCTAACACCTGGATACGTCTATTTGTGAACCATTCCATTGTAGATTTGGCTTTATGTTTTGGATCATTGTCCTGTTGGAAGATAAATCTCCGTCCCAGTCTCAGGTCTTTTGCAGACTCCAACAGGTTTTCTTCCAGAATGGTCCTGTATTTGGCTCCATCCATCTTCCCATCAATTTTAGCCATCTTCCCTGTCCCTGCTGAAGAAAAGCAGGCCCAAACCATGATGCTGCCACCACCATGTTTGACAGTGGGGATGGTGTGTTCAGGGTGATGAGCTGTGTTGCTTTTACGCCAAACATATCGTTTTGCATTGTGGCCAAAAAGTTCGACTTTGGTTTCATCTGACCAGAGCACCTTCTTCCACATGTTTGGTGTGTCTCCCAGGTGGCTTGTGGCAAACTTTAAACGAGACTTTTTATGGATTTCGTTGAGAAATGGCTTTCTTCTTGCCACTAAGAAGAAAGGCCAGATTTGTGCAGTGCACGACTGATTGTTGTCCTATGGACAGACTCTCCCACCTCAGCTGTAGTTATCTGCAGTTCATCCAGAGTGATCATGGGCCTCTTGGCTGCATCTCTGATCGGTCTTCTCCTTGTTTGAGATGAAAGTTTGGAGGGACGGCCGGGTCTTGGTAGATTTGCAGTGGTCTGATACTCCTTCCATTTCAATATAATTGCTTGCACAGTGCTCCTTGAGATGTTTAAAGCTTGGGAAATCTTTTTGTATCCAAATCCGGCTTTAAACTTCTCCACAACAGTATCTCGGACCTGCCTGGTGTGTTCCTTTGTCTTCATGGTTCTCTCTGCGCTTTAAACAGAACCCTGAGACTATCAAAGAGCAGGTGCATTTATACGGAGACTTGATTACACACAGGTGCATTCTATTTATCATCATCAGTCATTTAGGACAACATTGGATCATTCAAAGATCCTCACTGAACTTCTGGAGTGAGTTTGAGTTTTTTATCTGTTAAAAAAGTTTAAATTATCCAATAAATTTCGTTCCACTTCACGATTGTGTCCCACTTGTTGTTGATTCATGACAAAAAATTAAATTTTTATATCTTTATGTTTGAAGCCTGAAATGTGGCGAAATGATGAAAGGTTCAAGGGGGCCGAATACTTTTGCAAGGCACTGTATAAATCTCACATAAACAAACCATACTTTTCATTCTTCAATGTAAAACGAATAGTAACTAGTACAGACATACATTAAACCTATGACTTTTATGAGGAGAAAAGAACAGGGATTAAACAGTAATGGGTGAAGGATTTGCGTTGCCAGATTGAGTTAATGCACTTTTTAGGTATGAAGCAAGTTTCCAACATTGTTATTTGTCCATAACCTGTTTCTACACATATCTTTGGGGTGCTTTGGAAGGTGCTTTACCTGTTTTGTATAGTAATAAGCAGATTGGTTTGTTGGACGATGTTCTTGACGGAGACATGAGATTTAGCGAGGCGACTCCTGATGCCCATGTATTGTCAGACATGTGCCTTTTGAATTGGTGTGCAGTGCAAAGGGGGCTCCATTTCTCTCTTGACCTTTGGATAATCGGATTTATGACGATATGATGCAATACACACACATACATAAAGATTCAGGGAGCTGCATGATGGAAGGTAATACTCGGCATATACAGAAAATGACAGCTAAAATACACATGAAACAGTTTTACACAGGACTTTACCACATTTACCGCATTTCTGTTGGTAAAATCTAAATCCGATTTGACTCAACTTTAATAGCAGATATTATTGTGGTATGTTCGATTGTTGTTCTCTTACTTATTCTGCCTATTTACTCTATAACAACTGAAAGAATGAAATGTAATCTGTTTTCAAATCTTTTGGAGGACAGATCAATGGCTGGACACACATACACAAATATACACATACACACAAAACTCAAAAACCTAAAATTCCATTGACCCTGAGAATTATGGACCTGTGATAGGCCTAAGGAATCAATGTAAAATCACTATTAACTTTTTAATCAATTATTTTGTGTACTCTCCGATATTTATGACAATATTATATTTCTTTTTACTTTCAGTCCACTCATAGCAGAGGGTGAGTGGTGCTTGGCCTGAGCCACTGTCCTGTATCTCAGAGTGATTGATCGCTCAGGCAACACAGACTACCAGTTGTTCAGAGTTACGACAATGCCCGTCTATCACTGCCAGCGCCTCTTTCTGAGGTTGTGTCTGTGTTGTGGAGTTGGCCTGGGGCTTGCGTGAGCGACTATCTCTTCATGACTAAGCCAAACATTGATGTATGTCATAAAACTTAATCAAACAAATGTTATGCCCTACTCCTGTATACTTTGACTAAGGTGTGATGGCCACTTCTCTGAGCAACTGATTAGTCAAATAATCCAGAGCACGGTGCCAGTGAGTGTGTCATGAGTTTCTGAATTTCTCTTTGTCCTTCAGATATTCCATATGACCTATGACCTGGCCAGTGCCGTGATGCGGATCTGTAACCTCATTGCTATGATGCTGCTGCTGTGTCACTGGGACGGCTGTTTACAGTTCCTGGTTCCAATGCTGCAAGACTTTCCCTCCGATTGCTGGGTGTCCCTCAACAAGATGGAGGTGTGTATGTGCATGTTTTATTTGTCATTAAAGAGCAATTACCACAGCCTCAAATCATTAGCATGTGACAGTTTAAACAATTACATATTTAATTGCAAGGTCTTAATTAATATGTAAAACATAGTATGACTTTTGGTATATGTCCAAAGAAACAACTTGCAATAAACTGTAAAACAGAACTAAATCAATCATTAGTTTTACCGTAGCAAATGACACACAATCACAAGGCTAGATGCTCTGGCTGGTGAGGTGCTGACAGAAAAGATAAAAGTGGATGAAACATAGGGATGGGAGGGGAACTGTGGCATGGCAGCTGGCTCTTTGTTGCTATGTCTTTCTCACAGAGATAAAAGGTGCTTGTTTATGGGCCTGTCTGTCAGTGTAGCATTTTACACAGGAGAGCTCCCACCCAAGTGGGAGGCACAGGTTCAAATATGTTTGTTTTCAATAAATTGCACTTAGCTGTGGCATTGATCCAGTAAACATGTTTCTAAAATAACTAACCTTAACCAGGTGAGAACTGTTTTAAATGTTTTTGTGAACATCTGTTTTCCATTGTACATTATAATTAATTTATTATCATGGATCTGTATCTATCTACTTCTAGATTACATTCTCATAGCTGAACACCAAACTGGTACAGCGCATCTTTCCTTTTTGTTCATGAAGTGTCATACCATGCCATAAACCCACAAAAATTAGGTTTTGAGCATAAACATATTCAAAGACAGAGCTGTCAGTCCCCCACTGTGAGAATGTCCCTGCACAGGCCCTAAGGCCCCTAGGAACTATACTTCCAAACTGAGGCGTTCACAACATTAGCATTTATGGTACAGTCTGGCCATTCATCACCACCCCTACTCTGGTCCTGATACATCAGGGCCCACAGGCAGGAGCAGTGGAGGGCGTCCCAAGAACTTCCAATGACAGTCTCTCAAACAGTAATTGGGGCTCTGTAGAAGTGCCAATACCTTGGGGAAACAGGTTGCTCTTACAACAAGTATAGCATTAATTGTACAGTAATTATCTAAGTGACATACCATTTTTAGTCACAAAGACAGACGGGCAAACTAACAGATATTATATAGTTTTCTCTGTGTAATTAAATTGCCTGTGCTGTGCACCCACTGTACACACTGCGTCACCTATCATCCTGCTGTGTGAGTCGCTCAGCTGTGAGAGAAGATTAGACCGTAATCACTGCACACAATGTTACATTTATTTACCCAATGCTTCTCATCTGGATAAACAGTGTCATAGGTCTTCTGACAAACACAAACCATTTGTATTTAATGTCCTGAAGTAAGTAATCCAGTATTAATAATCAATAAAGTGAATGCTACTGAATTCTAATGTATACAAGTGTATAAGGCACTAGTATTTAGTGGTGTTTGTTTCCCAGGCAAAGACCGGGATGGTGCGGGTGTTACACCCATCCCAAAGGAACGCAGGTGTTTTTTTAGACTGAGTTAAAAGCACTGCAATAACATCCTCTCACAAGCACACCAATCTTGCTGAATAGTTTTCAATCAGCAATGAGTCACAGAGGGTCAGGTATATTTGGAAACAGCCAAACCAAATTATATCCATATAATTGACATTCCATACGGAATACATTCATTTATAGTCCATTCTGTATTAAAAATAGCAAAGACACACATATAAACCCTGAAGTTCGAAACATTGCCAGTCCAGTCTAGGATTAGTAACAAAGAATGGATGGTTCCTAAATGTAAGTCTTTTGAGGGAGCTGTGAAGATGTAAGACTGGATTCAGTGTGTTTACCAGTGCTATTTCAGATTCTAAGTGCTCATCATTCATCTATTATTCAACCGGTTTCACTCTTCTGTTTCTCCTTGTGTTTTCACATTTAGCCTTAGTCCAGATGTACATGAACAGGTAGTTTTGACATTTTAAGTTTCTAAAGGGCCTTTAAAATGTATTACAATCAAAACTTTAGCTGGGTTTTCAGTGTCTTGCCCTGCCTGATGTCTGGTGCTGAGGCTTCACTGATGATTCATTGCATGTCAAGAAGGTTAAACGAATGAACATTTTGTGATAGATTCATGGAAGACTCATTTTCCTTTATAAAAGGATTATCATGTTGCTTATTTTATGGAAGTAATTTCACCTCTTATACTTTTAATAATTTTTCAGTAGGATTGTGTCAGTTTCTGTGTCTCATAGTTTGCGATGCGTTCACATCCCTGGAGTTCTCATTTGTATAAGTGCCATTAGTGACCCTACTCTTTCCGAAGACAACACGCCTCTGTCCAGCTCGTATTAACCCTTTATTTCTCCTTATGTATGTCTTGCTCTATAGAACGACACCTGGTCAGAGCTCTACTCCTTCGCTCTGTTTAAGGCCATGAGTCACATGCTGTGCATTGGTTATGGTCGGCAGGCTCCTGAAAGTCTTTCAGATATCTGGCTCACAATGCTCAGTATGATCGTTGGAGCCACGTGCTACGCTGTTTTCATTGGGCACGCGACAGCCCTCATCCAGTCCTTGGACTCGTCTAGACGGCAATATCAGGAAAAGGTAAGATGATGATGGGGTTTGACATGTCTGTCAAGTAACACATTGGATCCAAGTCTTTGTTACATTAGCAATGCCTACTCATAGAAGGATTTTTACAAAGTGTACAGTAAAACATACGATGGGTGGTGAGAGGAACATAGATGAAGCTTGGGTTTTAATTATATGGTCATTATATGGATTTTCTTACAAGCACAATTTCTTTCCTTTCTGTCAGATGCCTATGACATACTGCCATGACATTTTCCTTTGGGTCATTTCTTTAACTTTCTTCCTGCAAATGTCATGAGATGGAAATGTGATGGAAACAGAGAAGTGACAAGGAGCAGCAGCAGTGGTCTGTCTGTAGTATGGAGTGTAGTCGCTCTGTATCCAAGCAGAGTCTCGCCGACTGGAGAGTGTGGAGAGCTGCTGGCTTTCATTGGCCAATCAGAGCACACTTTTGTGCTGGGCCAGGTACAGCCACATTGCCAGGGGCCTGGGTGTATGAGGGGGGCTGATGTGGGAAACAGAGAACGAGACACTATGTGCCGTGAAGTCCCCTTGGGCAGCAGCAGAATTGATGAGGCAGCAGACCTGTGTGTCCTGCCAATGTCATCCTGAAGGTGACGTAAGCACCAATGGCTGCCTCCAGTGCCCGCAGACTCAGGATCAACATCAGCTCACTGCTTTTTACCCCTCTCTAATAATCTGCCATATCATATATACATATCATTTTTGTACCTTAAAGGGTACTTTATTCTCTATTTCACAACTCTCTTTTGTTCTATATGTGTGATGTCCATGAGTGTTGCATGGTCTACTGCTATGCTACATCAGAGTCTCTACATGAGTATAATGAACTGGAGGGCAAACCTGTGACTTAATTCATTGTTTTAATATTGAGACACACTGCATTTTAACATCAACAATAGAACAAATACATATGCATTACATTGCCCAGCTGCATATGCACTGATAGCGTGACTATCCAGGGGTTATACAGCTCTGACCTGTCAGTGGTCGGCCTCATCTATGAGATGCCCATAGCTGCCGTGTGGGCTTGGACATTGTCACAGGAGGCTAACCTTATTCTGCATGTGTCAGAACGCAGTGACGTTCAAGATGTCCATCAGAGTCAGACACCTCATCCTGTAAACACTTCCTTACATACAAAGGGATGAGTCATTAATTAATTAGTTATAAGCTTTGTTTTTTCCATAAAAGCTGTGGTAATGTGTACGACTCTGTGGTAACAAAAGAGTCCCAGACTTCCCTTTCCACCCAACTTTCTAATCTGGTGGAATCCCAAAGCATTCACAGTGTTTGCTCTCATGCAAAGCAGAAAGCTGCGCACAAAGTGCAGAAAAAAATCAGGACTCATCATTAGCAGTGCCTCATGCTTGTGAAGGTGTTTCTGGCAAAGTGCAAAAGTAACCAAAAATGCACAAGTAATTATACACAAGTTAATACTATTTAGAATCCCCAGCTTGTCTTCCAATAACGTACTGTAATTTTCTCCCATCCATCTTCCCATCAACTCTGCCACTCTTCACTGTCCTTGCTGAAGAAAAGCAGCCCCATAACATGATGCTGCCACCCCCATATTTGAAATAGAGCAGTGTTAGTTTTGAGCCATACACAACATTTTGCATTTGGACTATGAAGTTTAATATTCATCTCATCTAACCACAGCATTCTCTTCCACATTGTAAGTAAGTAAGTAAGTACGTAAGCTTTATTTATATACCGCCTTTCACAGACCAGAGTCACAAAGCGGTTTACAATTGTTAATTTTGGGCATTTGTCCTCTCACTCCACACAGAGATGGGAGCGGGGTCGCCAGAACAGGAGGCGCATGCCAGACCTATTGTACATATTTTTAGTGGTAGGGGAAACCGGAGTACCCGGAGGAAACCTATGCAGACACGGGGAGAACATGCAAATTCCACTCAGAAAGGCCCTAGTCCGGCCGGGATTCGAACCCAGGACTTTCTTGCTGAGAGGCGAGAGTGCTATCCACTCAGGGTTGAAATAAAGCCGTGTGGCTTTATTTCAACCCTGAGTTTTGATTTATCCTCCGTCAGATTTGTGTAATCTACAAATTCCCCCAGGTGAGCTGCTGATGTAACCATAGGCCCTGTGTGTGCATCTGTGATTAGTGTTGTCCATGGAGCTGTGGGTGTGGGAAAACAGTCGAGTCTTGGTATATTTGCAGTTATTGTCAGATGATGGGTTAAACAGTGCAAGTAAAATGTCCACTCTTTTAAATGTTTGTAAACCCTAACCATGCTTCAAACGTCTCCACAACTTTATTCCTGACCTCTCTGGTCTGTCAATAGTGTGTCAATCATGAGGCTGTTTAGGGACCAATACACTTTGCCATAGCTCTAATGTCCTCAAAGATGTCCTCAAAGAGGACACAGCTCTAATTATAATTATATATAGTACAAGCTCTATTTAAAGACAATGTAATGCTCTCTGAAAAAAGTCAGACTTTGTGCTTCATTTGTGGAGTCATTGCTTTTTAAATATTGTCTCTAAAAAGTAAAATATATTTTTTTAATTGGTATTTTATAGTACAAACAAGTGGAGCAATACATGTCCTTCCACAAACTACCGGCTGACTTCAGACAGAAGATCCATGATTACTATGAACACCGATACCAGGGAAAGATGTTTGATGAAGAGAGCATCCTGGGTGAACTGAGCGAGCCACTCAGAGAGGTAAAACCCAACACTAGCAGCTTCAAAGACATTGTCAGCTAAAATTGTGTCAATAATGGTTGTTTTATTTATTTCAGGAAATTGTTAACTTTAACTGTCGCAAATTAGTGGCATCTATGCCACTGTTTGCAAATGCAGAGCCAAACTTTGTGACTGCTATGCTGACCAAGTTGCGTTTTGAAGTGTTCCAACCCCATGACTACATCATTAGAGAGGGCACAATTGGGAAGAAAATGTATTTCATTCAACATGGAGTTTGTAATGTCATTACCAAAGGAACCCTGGCAATGAAACTCTCAGATGGCTCTTATTTTGGAGGTACAATCTTTTTTGTACATTCCTTATAATTCACTTGTGATAGTGTTTTACAGCTCTCTCTTGTTTCGTAGAAATTTGTTTATTAACACGGGGAAGGCGAACGGCGAGTGTCCGAGCAGAGACTTACTGTCGACTCTACTCTTTGTCTGTGGATAACTTCAATGAGGTTCTAGAAGAATATCCCATGATGAGGCGAGCCTTTGAAACTGTTGCCATAGATCGTCTGGACCGTATAGGTGGGTAAATGTAAATGATTTTTAGCCCTAACCCTTTGCAGGTCAAATAAGTGCACAGCCCTAAATATTAGATTTACTCTCATGAATGTTATTGAATGTTCTTTACAGAGTCATAGTTCACTGTAACATTAGATGAGAAGACGTTATTTCTTGTTGGCTTGTACTGGTACTAGTACTGATTAATTTGTTATAAATGATTGTATGTTTTGTGTCATTCACAGGAAAAAAGAACTCAATTTTGATGCACAAGGTTCAGCATGACCTCAATTCTGGAGTATTCAATAACCAGGAGAATGAGATGATTCAAGAGATTGTGAAATACGACCGAGAGATGGTGAAACTGGTAGAATTACAGCGTCCACGGACCATGTCTATGACTCCGTCTATGGGTGGGATGTTTGCTCCCCCAGGTCAGTCACAGGGCGCATCAGCTATTGCTACCCTACAGCAGGCCGTGGCCATGAGCTTCTGCCCACAGATGGCCCACAATCCTTTGGGGGGCCTCGGGAACCTGCAGTCCCCTCGCATGGTACGGCGCTTCCAAGTGATGCAGAATCTGGCCAGCCCGGTGTCCATGTCCCCTCTCCAGGCTCAGCCCCCTCAGACATTTGGTGGGGCGTTCGGTTCTGCCATCTCCAGTCCTCCAGTCCAGAGTCCTCTTGCAGCTACTGGTCGGACTTTCCCCTACTTGGCCAGTGTGGGACCATCTGGCTCTCAGTTGTCCTTAGTACAGCACCATGTCCCCAGCCCCACACAGTTGCAGCAGCGACAAGTGTCTCACAAAAGCACCCACTCCCTGCACATAGGCAGCCTGAGCCAGGACAGTAGAGCTCTCTCTGCCTCTCAGCTTTCACTCCCCCAAGAAGGAACACTACAGGCTGCAGCACCGAGCCCACCTCCCTCCACACGTACCTCCAACACTTCCATTGGCCCCTCACAGCCCTACCACCCTGTGCCTGGGCCTTCAGGTGTGGGGCGGTCAGGGGGCACCCAGCAAAGGGTGGTCTTTGCCTCTACGCCTCCCCCTAGTGGACCTACTGTGACGGGGGCAGTAGCAGACTCTGGAGTCCCCAAAAAAGATTCAGTTGTCAGCCTTCCAGAGCTAGACTCTGCTAGATCCCGGCTGTCTTCCAATTTGTGACCCTGGTGAAGTTCAGGAAAGAGGCCTTTTTTTAGAAAATCCTTGTTAATTCTTGGTCAATCCAGCTGTTGTGTCAGTAAGTGACCAAAGAAAAGTTTGTCATGCAACACGAAGATTCATTGTGTTGGTGCCCTCACAAGCAAAATGAAAGTCTGACATTTTTGCTATAGGATCAATCTATATAACTGAACTGTAACTTAAGGTTGAACTGGTTCAATCAACTGGGCCAGAACCTTAGTATCACTCTTAACACTGCTTCCAAACACCTACTGTATATTGCTGTCTTGTGAAGAAGAAACATACTGTGTAGAATCCATACAATGCAATCTAGCAGGAGCTGGACATTTTTGAAAATCAGGGACGTGAGATCAAATGACAATGAATATAAGTGTTTTAGTATTTTCTGTTTGTTTTCATACAAAAGCTAAAATAGCAAAAGAACCACAATCGTTTTTCACATTGTTTTAAAGGGTGCGCGTTGTAGACCGCTGGTCGATCTTACATAGAAGTGTATATAATTGCAGAGGCAAGAATGAAAGGCGTTGTATTCATCGTATCTATTCAAACCAAAGGTGAGCTTGAACACAAAGTCTGGTTGTGTCTGTATCAACAAAAAAGAAACTTAGAAGAAAATGCCATTCATTTAACTGCCTTTATTCAAAGTTAGAAGCCATATATTTAGTTTGTGAGTCTGTCTACATGTTGGTGGGTGTCTTTGTGTGAGTTTCTTTTATAATTTTCAGAGAATGGGTGCTCTACACTGCTTTATTGAACGTGACTTGTCTGACAGTGACCATGAACATCATCAAACGCTCTTCTGTTCAGCACACTGATTGTAATCCCTGGTGTTGAGGGAGAACTATCTGTAGGCAGTAAATAATCAGAGCTTTATCGGAGGAATGCATTTACAGCCCATACTCTACATTTGCTTGTTTTTGCCTTGGTTTATATTGAATGGCACATGCAATATAAGTCTGCAATACTCTACCCTGCCTATATAGAAAAAAGATTTATGATATAGATATGTTATAAATATCAAAAACCTACATGTTGTACAGGCAACTTTTATGTTGAATTTTCATGTTTACCATAAAATGATAAAATAACTATGAATCCTGCAGCTAATATGGCCTCACATGAAGTTTCACAATCCTTTGGTCATGTTGTGAACCAAAACATTCAATAATATGTGCATTTAAAAAGCAAGTACTGTGAGCCGTGGCAGCATGGCTCATGAAAGGCTGACATTTAATCAAGTACAAACAAACCAGTAACTTCCACTTACATGATTACTACTCCTATGAATGTGACCACAAAAACTACCGGCTGTGTGGAGCATGGGGAAAAAGTTTCATATTTCTTGTTGAATGTATGATATTGTAGAAGTTATAAAGCCAATCAGAAGTAAACTGCCATGTACATAAAGAGATTTCATTATCTTTGATGATGCAAAGGTTGAGTGTGTATATAATCTTTTAGGGAAGCATAAAAGTATAAGGGAACATGAATGAGTTGTAGAGACATTGAACTCCTCAGACCAAATCAGGCACTGGGAAAATTAAAGCACTTTGTGTTGCACTACAACCTTCAATATAACAATTATGATGAAAACGTTGTGGCTTTCCTAAAATGGTAGCAGTATTTAATAAAACATGATCTGGTTAAACCAGCAGTAAAATTGGGACCAAGTACAGGCAGCTGAAGTGAAACAAACTTTTGGTTCGATACATAGCTCGTATTTGAACGAATTAATTAAATGAATGAGATGGACATATCACTCAGGTTTGCTACCATGTTCGAAAGCTATTTGGGATTGCAGCAGCAGAGTGTTGAATGAAGCTATTTATGTTTTTTTTTAAACCAACTTAGAAAACATGCTGCAATATTGTCCTTGAATTGGATTGGCACGAGAGGGATGGGGGATCCACTGCGGTGGTATAGTAAATTAGGTTTTGTTGTAATTTTTCCCTGAGAGCTGTTCAATGTTGTGAAGATGATTGTTTTATCCAAGGGCTTAAGTATATGGCTTGCTAACCCCAGCTCCTGAACCATTTATTTTCATACAAAACATGCACTAAACTTGTTCTTTGTTGTTTGTGGGTCACAGTGCTGTGTCCTGAGTCATCGAAAACTCAAGAACTCTATATTGCTTTTTTCCTATGGGAAAGGTACATGCCAAATGCCGATATGATTGTGAATGACCTGAGTATATGAATTAATAGCTGTTGTATGTTTGCAATCAGTTTGAATCCTTCCTTTGTTCTGAACCCCGAGTTTGCCCTATTAAGCTGCTATCAGGAGGACTGTGCTGATATGACTTGTCAACAGTCAGTAAGAGCAATGGAGAGAGTTCAAGAGCTAATGTTTAAGGCAATATCAGGCACATCTTTGTTCACTGTACTCAATACTTTATTGTGTGAGTCACGTCCACTCACTCAAATGATGTAAATGATTTGTAGGCTACTGCTCTGCCATAGGCCGATACAGGCAGGCCCTCAACCTCAGTCTGTTTTGTGTCATGTGTTGGCTCACTGCCATAAACATATTTTGCATGATACAAAGCTGCCTCCGCCTCCTGGCTGAGCTTTAAGTGTGACTGATCTTTTTTGGACCATGTTGTAAGTGATTATGAAGTCCTGGGTGCAAGTTTGCCACTAACTGGCACGAAGAGTAGGATTAAAACTTCTCAAAGTACCAGATATAAAGGTACAGATTGCCTTGGCGTGATATGTAGGCAAATCAGGGTAAATTATTGTGTTGTGTCTTTGTATATACATATATATGTATATGTATATATATATATATATATATATATATATATATTGTATATATACAATGTGCCCATAGCACATAGACTGTATATACCTTGTGCCTAGTATATAGTTTCCACATAGTCTATTTTTGTGGTATGTATGTGCCTGTAAAAATGCAGATAAGTGTTTTTATTTATTACCTTGCAATATAGATATTTATATATATATATATATATATGTAATAACATTAGATATTGACTAGTGAATTAAATTGACAATGTCAGTGAATATATTTTCCCTGCTTTGGGAAACACCAAATTGCACATTTCTATTGGTTTAAGCCTTCCAACATCATATGCGCTGTTCCATGTCCTGTAAATACAGTATACACAGACATGTGGGGCACATTGTTGTGTTTGTACCACAAGCTGCTGTATAGAAACATTTTCTACCGGGAGATGAGTTCTGAAGGCTTCTAGTGGTTTCAGCAGTTTAGACTTTACGTATACTAACTTGCTTGCCTCAACAAGCCAAACATCAAAATGATAAAGTAATAATATGAGTGATGCAGATTTAGACTGAACATTATGGTGAGAACATGTCAGTTTCTTCATGAAGCCAAATGTTGCACATGTCGTTTGCTCTGATGCTGATTGCACACTGTCTCTGTGTTTGCCATTGAGAGTAATATTTGAGTAAATCTTTCTGAGCAAACTGGAATTCCTGTTCGAGTTACCCTGACAACTCACAGCAGAGTGCATGCTTGTATTTTCTTATTTATGCAGATTTATGTGTACATTTCTAAGTGGGACCTTCAAATCTAGACATTGCTGTGTACAATAATTTTATTTCGTCAATTATATCTTTGTGTCGTAGCTACTGTAGCCTGCTTAGCTTAACTAAGCCTCTCTGCTTCAGGACTCTGTCTCTCGTATGCTTGAGTTTGTGTGTGCGTGTGTGTGTGTTCCTGTGCCTTTCCTTCTATAGCATTGGTCCCATTGGAGAATAAAATGCCATTAGGGGTTTGAATCCCACATGAAGCCGAGAGACAATGGCACAAACTGCAAACTGTTAGACACTCACCACTTATAAATACACTGAAACGCTCCGATAAAAGACTAGCACATCTCCATACTTAGTAGCATTCCACAGCCTGCACCAGCAGCATCTGAAGTGGGCCAGACTATACCAGCACCAAGTGGACTACAGCACAGAAAAAAGACACGCATAATAAAAGTCTGCCACCATCTCAGGCTTGACATCGACTGAGTCTTTCTGACCTCTGTCTATCGGCTAAGTTGATGTCTATCATTTAAGGCCCAAATCAGCTCTCAGTCTAAATCCACTCAGATTTGAAAAGTGACCAGATTAAGTCGTTAGTTAAGCCATTTTTGGCCCATTCTGACCAATGCTGTGTAAGCTGTGAGGGCTCAGAGCTGATTTGAACTACTTCCAAAAGACTGTCCACCCCTCTGAGAACATGGAGCCACACCTTGGTCTCTCCTAATAAGCTGGTCTGTCAGTAAATGGCATTGTTGTTTAAGCATCAGAAGATGATACATTGTTGTGCAATAAAAAGATGAGCGCATTGGCATATTAACTTTGTGTTGACTTTCATTTATTTGTCTCTATACAAAATAAACAAAAGCAACAAACATTACATTTGTATGATATCAATTTGGTTGAATTGCACATAACCAATATGGCCGTTAAATGTAGGAGATTTTAGAATGCACTGCACTAGGAGCAATACTAATTTACATATTAACATCAACTATGTTGATGAGACCCTATGTGTCCATTGGAGTCTTCTCTTCCAGATAGCTTTATTTCCAGATGAGATCACCTTTTACAGACACAGGCTGATGCATTTACAATTTCCTGTTTGAGAGTGCGTATTAAGATAGATCCATATAGTATATTTATGTAGTTTACATATCTACGATAATATGCACACAAGGAGTACTCCAGCAGCTATTGTCTGAGACTAAATGAAGGGTGCAGGGGTGTGTTCGTGCATGAACGGCTGGGTGGGTGCGTGCGTCACAGCAGAGGGCAGCTGAAGGACACTTCTCTGTCCTCTCTCTGTTTTCTTCATGCACGTTCACTCTATTTCATTAGTTCAGCGGATATTGTATTGACTCTATCTATCTACTCTATTTACAATAAAATAAATGCTTGTCTTGAAAATTCTTTTAATCTGATCATTAATCCCTTTATTTTGTCTTTTGTCAAAAATAAAATCAGATAGTATAATAATAATTATATATACTGTATATATACATACACAAAACTGTATTCTTTTTAATGAGAGTCTGTGCAATATTAGAAGTCCTTGGATGTGGTCAATATGTGTTTATCAAGAATGGATGGTACGTTCACTCTTATAATACACTATGCTTAACAAGGTTTGCTGTTTGATAGGCACCCCTTAACATTGGAACAAACTGACATAATAATTGTATATGCGGGTCAAACTAAAATATTAAAATTAGCCAAACACGGATTCTTGGTGCAGCTTTGATTATAGGTCTACATCTATATAAATGTGGGTGAGGCTATCTGCAGAGTCTTACCTCGGTGTGGCATTATCCTCTCTCCCTCAGCTTCTTCTTGTTGTAAATACAGCCTTTGATAAGGTTTGCAGAAGTATGTGTATAGGTAAATGTAATGGGCTGTTTTCCCCTGATTTCAGTGCATTTCTGTTCCTTTTCTATTCCTACTTCAATTAATCATATTCCCTGCATCACCCCACACATTGTTTACCTCCAGGGGGCAATTTGCTTATTTAGCCACTTTGTCTTCCCCATCTATCTCTATCCAGTTTTCCCCCGTTAGAAGAGCTCTGGGCAACCCGCGCATTTGCTTTCCTCCCAGGTGTTTTACAGTAGGTCAAGTATGCTTTTTTCCACTTTTACAAATGCAGGTGCGCTTTGTTTCTGCTTTGCATGTGCCATAGTCCTCTCCACACACACAGACACACACACACACACACACACACACACACACACACACACACACACACACACACACACACACACACACACACACACACACACACACACACACACACACACACACACACACACAGACACACACACACACATACACACATAAATGCCAGTAAGTGTTTGATTCAAGCTTTATAAATGAGTCAGAGAAGCATGCAGGCAAAAATAATAATACAGTAAATTGCCCTCAGACACGGGGAGGATAGGGAAGTCAATTAAATTTGACCATTTTCTTGTGTTATCCTTGAAGGAGTTTTATTTTTCCCATTAGGTACAAAACAGTTATCAGTCTGTGCCAGATCAATGCAGTCTTTACCCAAGGACGCTCAGCGGTTACAAACCATGTGACCCTGACCAAAGTGTAATTCAATCTGCTGTTAAATGACACACTGCAGACCACCAAGAACCAACATGCTTCAATTCATACAATATTCTTATCAACTATTATTTTGAGTTTTTAAAGCAAGTTTTTTATTGACTTTATATTTTCCTATATAATTCAAACAAACCCCAAATATCTTATTTTCATGTAAGTAATTTGAAGGAAAGCTCCCAGTATGTATCAAGTACATGACAGTAGCCATTTATCTGCTTATAACAACAAATTACATAACGGGCCCTATCCTCTTGGGCAAAAGGAGGAGGAGGAAGAGCGAGAAAAGGAGGAAGTGCAAGAGGGCAGAGCCTGCAGCTAAATGGGAGCTAAGTAAATCCCATAAGGCTCCTGTTAGAAATGTGTACGAAGGAGACCTTTCAAATCATGATATGATGGAAAATATTGTTTTAAAATGTTCTGCGTTTTCAAAACACTACCGGTAGCTTAATTTGATACAATGATCGTAGAGGACATATTCAGAGATGGGGCACAATGAGTAACAGCCATAAAGATTAAAAACACATTTTGCATTGATGGATTTGAATATGTTCTTTTTATTAGTTACTATTGTCACTGAAAAAATACATATTTGCTATAAACTGCCATCGAAGTAAAGAAAAGAGCGGACAATGCAGTGCCTTCTGAATCATCTCATCTGTTCTGCTCCATCAAGGTCCGCATTCACTGACATTGTTATTCATCAGAGACGTCATGTCCATGGAGAGGGACAGAAATATTCACAGCTTTAACAAAGCTCATAGCTAGTTTTCAGCAAAGACCTTTAGTTTTATTCCATATTTTGAACAGCCATTTGACATCATATAACAGCATTATTTTACCTTATGCCATTTTTGAACAGGTGAGACATGTATTTTATTCATCTATGCTTATACGTCCCACTTAATATGGATGTGCATATCTTACATACAGCAGAGATAACAAGAACTAAAACTGTTTTAGTGTAGTAAAGGAGAAAGCCATAAAGATCTGATATTGAAAAACACAATGGGTCTTGCGTAAATGCAGACTTAATGTTCATTTCATTGATGATTTTATTTAGTTGCAGAAAAGATGGATGAGCTCATGATCTCAGATTGTGGAGGGGCAACCCTCTGACAGTCTAATTGTCAGGGGAACAGGGAGACCCCAACAGTATCTATCAACTTCAGACGAACGTGAACTGCACAGGTCAACGCAGCAGTATGTCTCCAAAAGGCTTGTTATCACAACTGGACCTCGGCTCTGATTTGTTCGCTTCAGAGTTATTAAATTAAAAGCAATTCTAACTAAGCAAGTTTAGGTTCTTGTTTTGCTTAAAGGGCCTTAAAGGGCTTATTTCTTTAACTGATAACAGTAGTTCAGCCAAGATTTTCGAATTTCAAAATTTGTTTACAACCCCTAAATCTTGTTATTAGGACCGTTTTCAGAAAGTTTGTGATCCGGGTTGCCAGAACTCACAGCATTAAGCTAATCTCACTGGTAAAGAACCATGTAGCCGCAGAACTAAAAAAGATCTTGTTAGGATTCCAAAATCATTAAGGACAAAACAAGGAATATAACCAGGATTTCTTTTTGTAAAAAGGTGTTGGTTATAAATTTGTTCTTGACAAAACTCTTGTCTGTTCAGATATTATGGTCCTAGCTGGATTCATCTGCATATTTGGCGACCTGAGTCATTCACTGCCGCACAGGTCAGAATGGAACTGCTTAAAATCAAGCCAGGGAAGGCCTGTGGACCAGACAACATCAGCTTCAGGCTCCTTCGCTCCTGCGCAGATGAGCTCTGCGGAGTGATGGAGCGAGTCTTCAACCTGAGCCTCAGGCTGAGGTCGGTACCACAGCTTTGGAAGACCTCCTGTGTGGTACCAGTGTCCAAGACACCACGGGCCAAAGACCTTAGCGACTTCAGGCTGGTGGCTCTAACATCCCACTGCATGAAGACACTGGAGAGACTGGTCCTCGGACATCTCCGCTCCATTCTGACCTCAGCGATGGACCCGCTGAGGTCAGAATGGACTCCCGGCCGTGAGTGCCTAACGGCCGGGAGTTAGGCAGAAGTGTGGACGCTACCATCTCCCTCCTTCATTGCTCGCTGTCCCACCTAGAGAAACCCGGCTCTGCTGTGAGGATTCTGTTCTTCGACTTCTCCAGCGCCTTCAATACCATTCAGCCACAGCTGCTGCTTCTCAGGAACAAGCTGGAGACAGCTGGAGTGGACTACGACCTGTCTGAGTGGATCCTGGACTACCTCACAGACAGACCCCAGTTTGTGAGAACCAGGGACTTTTTGTCTGAGGTCCTGACCTGCAGTTTGGGGGCCCCCGCAGGGGGGGTCGTCATCGGACTCAGCTCCGAGGCTGATGACGCAGAGTACAGAGGAGTTATACAAGACTTTGTTGACTGGAGTCAGCAGAACCACCTCCTCATAAACGCGGGGAAGACCAAGGAGATGGTGGTGTTTGAGACCTTCTATGACTCTGTGGTGGCATCAGCCATCTTGTACGATGTGGTCTGCAGGAGCAGCAGCATCAAAGAGAGGGACAGGAAGAAGCTGGACAAGGTCATCAGGAAGTCCAGCTCAGTCCTGGGCTGTTCCCTGGACACAGTGGTCACAGGGATCTGGACAAACTAACATCTATTCTGGACCATGACTGTTACTCTGTCTGCTCTGGAGAGCAGCTTCAGTGAGAGACTTATTCATCCTCGATGTGTGAAGGAGAAGTTCCGCAGGTCTTTCCTTCCTGCTGCTATCAGACTGTACAACAAACAATAAGGACTAATGAACACTGCCAACTTGATCCCACGTGTCATGCATCGTTGCAATATCCTTAACTCATATCAGAATGTGCAATAACCACATGTCACTGTCACTTTACTGAGTCCCCGTGTCTCAGAGCCTCATGCTGCTAATGTACAGATGTAAACATACTGCTGCTAATGTACAGATGTAAACATACTGCTGCAAATGTACAGATGTAAACATACTGCTGCTAATGTACAGATGTAAACATACTGCTGCAAATGTACAGATGTAAACATACTGCTGCTAATGTACAGATGTAAACATACTGCTGCTAATGTACAGATGTAAACATACTGCTGCTAATGTACAGATGTAAACATACTGCTGCAAATGTACAGATGTAAACATACTGCTGCAAATGTACAGATGTAAACATACTGCTGCTAATGTACAGATGTAAACATACTGCTGCAAATGTACAGATGTAAACATACTGCTGCTAATGTACAGATTAAAACATACTGCTGCTAATGTACAGATTAAAACATACTGCTGCTAATGTACAGATGTAAACATACTGCTGCTAACATGTACAAATGTAAACATACTGCTGCTAAAATGTACATATGCTAACATATAACTACACTTTGCTTGCACTAGAATACACAGTACTTTATACTTGCCTCTTATTTTGCCAAATATACAACTTTTACACCTCTTTTATCATTATTTTCAAGATAGAGATTTTATACTTTTATTGATGCTAGAGTTAGAGATTTTGTATAATTTTTATTAGTATAGCTACTGTTCACTTAACCTGTGCCGTGTGCTCCTCTTTCCTACTTTTCTATAATTTGTGATGCAACACTGAAATTTTCCCACTGTAGGACGAATAAAGGATCTCTTAATCTTAATCTTAGTACCACTTTTGGCCAGATTTTTACATACTGCTCTTTTAAAGGGGAAAACCAATGAAGCAGCTGCCACAGCAGGGGGGCACAGCTCAGCCAATAGGAGTCAGGCTGAGGGAAGGAGCGGAGTTATCACCACTCAGGGTTAGTGGAGTTACAGCAACAAAAGGTTTGTTTTTATTCTTTATTTTTCTTTTAAATAAAACAATGAAAAATAAGGACTCTTGCTCCATGTCTCACTCTTTAATCTGATTTGTTAATAAAAAAAATTAAAAAAGAAGGAGCTCGGGGTAGAGCGGCTGTTCTCCAAATGGAGATGAGCCAGCTGAGGTGGCTTGAGCATCTGTTACGGATGCCCCCTTGCATGACACCCTGGGAAAGACCAGGACACATTGAGGGACTATGTCTGTCAGATGGCCTGGGAACGCTGCCGGATTCCCCCAGATGAGCTGCAGGTCTCTGCTTAGCTCTCTGAACCCCAGACACTGACTGCTCTCACTAACTGTCTAGACAGAATAAAGATATGGCTTAGTGACAATAGCCTCCAGAAACAGAAACCTTAGTTGTAGCCCCGGACAGTATTGTGCCTCTCATATCTCAGCACCTCTGTGACCTGTAGCTCAGTGAAAAAGAGTCTGAGGAACCTTGCAGTCACTTTTGATATGACAAAAAAAGCATATAAAAATGGATGCACAGGTCTATTTTTTCATGGTCTTTTCCCTTCTCTGTATTCTTCTTCCTGCTTCCAGTGCCAATGACGTCTTTAGCCACATAACTCCATGGATGCTGTAACGGATGACTTTGCTACAATCGGTATACAAAGCGTTCACTCATCTCACTATTGTATGCAGACAATCTGTTTTATAATCCCCAAATTCATACCCATTAAACAAGATTCCATTTTTTAAAAGCTATTAACAAATGAGGCGTGATTGATTTATGCAGCTACTGCAAAAAGGGCCAATGGGGGATAACAAGTAAAGAGGGGATTATTTACTAAATTCATTGGTAAAATTGCTGAGTCACTGGATGACGCGCCGCGCCACCACTTTTCAGCTCCTTCTGTCTCCTCCAACAAACATGAACCACCCTCCATGCTGAGACACACAGCTTGTGCAATGTCGTCATCACCACAAACACACACACACACACACACACATACACACACATACACTCGCACGCACATTGAAGGAGTGAGTCTGTTACTCCTTGTGACCCTCGAAGCAGTGCTTTCGTCATAAGCTCCCGGAAGGAAGACAGCATAGAAACGAGTGCTTAATTACAACTATATAGACACCATTTTATAACAGTGCCGTCAGTGATGTGTCTCTCTGCCTAGACACTCTTACATGCAGAAGATACATACATACACATATACATTATGTGTATTCATTTATTCATTCATTTCCATCCCCTTTATTAGTCAATTTCTGGGTCGGGGGGGGTGACAATCAGAGCAGCCACCCAATGCTCATAACGCATACATATGTGTATGCGTTATGAGCACATATATATATATATATATATATATATATATATATATATATGTTCAAGGGGGCCAAATACTCGAAAGTATTTGGCCCCCTTGAACCTTTCAACATTTCGCCCAATTTCAGGCTTCAAACATAAAGATATAAAATTAATTTTAACGAAATTTATTGGATAATTTAAAGTTTTTTAACAAATAAAAAACTGAAAAGTGGGGCGTGCAATATTATTCGGCCCCTTTACTTTCAGTGCAGCAAACTCACTCCAGAAGTTCAGTGAGGATCTTTGAATGATCCAATGTTGTCCTAAATGACTGATGATGATAAATAGAATGCACCTGTGTGTAATCAAGTCTCCGTATAAATGCACCTGCTCTTTGATAGTCTCAGGGTTCTGTTTAAAGCGCAGAACCATGAAGACAAAGGAACACACCAGGCAGGTCCGAGATACTGTTGTGGAGAAGTTTAAAGCCGGATTTGGATACAAAAAGATTTCCCAAGCTTTAAACATCTCAAGGAGCACTGTGCAAGCAATTATATTGAAATGGAAGGAGTATCAGACTCCTGCAAATCTACCAAGACCCGGCCGTCCCTCCAAACTTTCATCTCAAACAAGGAGAAGACTGATCAGAGATGCAGCCAAGAGGCCCATGATCACTCTGGATGAACTGCAGATAACTACAGCTGAGGTGGGAGAGTCTGTCCATAGGACAACAATCAGTCGTGCACTGCACAAATCTGGCCTTTATGGAAGAGTGGCAAGAAGAAAGCCATTTCTCAAAGATATCCATAAAACGTCTCGTTTAAAGTTTGCCACAAGCCACCTGGGAGACATACCAAACATGTGGAAGAAGATGCTCTGGTCAGATGAAACCAAAATCAAACTTTTTGGCCACAATGCAAAACGATATTTTTGGCGTAAAAGCAACACAGCTCATCACCCTGAACACACCATCCCCACTGTCAAACATGGCGGTGGCAGCATCATGGTTTGGGCCTGCTTTTCTTCAGCAGGGACAGGGAAGATGGCTAAAATTGATGGGAAAATGGATGAAGCCAAATACAGGACCATTCTGGAAGAAAACCTGTTGGAGTCTGCAAAAGACCTGAGACTGGGATGGAGATTTATCTTCCAACAGGACAATGATCCAAAACATAAAGCCAAATCTATATCTGATTGCCACTTTAATTGCCACTTTTTATTGTACATATATATCCTGCATGTAACATGTTTGCATATTTCCTCCTTTTGCACAATCTGAGTGTTCTATCCACGTGACATGTAAATTTCTCCTTGTGAGATAAATAAAGCATATCTTATCTTATCTTATCTACAATGGAATGGTTCACAAATAGACGTATCCAGGTGTTAGAATGGCCAAGTCAAAGTCCAGACCTGAATCCAATCGAGAATCTGTGGAAAGAGCTGAAGACTGGTGTTCACAAACGCTCTCCATCCAACCTCACTGAGCTCGAGCTGTTTTGCAAGGAAGAATGGGCAAGAATTCCAGTCTCTCGATGTGCAAAACTGATAGAGACATACCCCAAGCGACTTGCAGCTGTAATTGCAGCAAAAGGTAGCGCTACAAAGTATTAGCGCAAGGGGGCCGAATAATATTGCACGCCCCACTTTTCAGTTTTTTATTTGTTAAAAAAGTTTAAATTATCCAATCAATTTCATTCCACTTCACGATTGTGTCCCACTTGTTGATCCTTGACAAAAAATTTAATTTTTATATCTTGTATGTTTGAAGCCTGAAATGTGGCGAAATGTTGAAAGGTTCAAGGGGGCCGAATACTTTCGCAAGGCACTGTATACATATATACACACACACACATTTGAAACATGATTATTTGGGGTAGTTGACATGACACAGCTGATGGTTTCCATAACAAAACTATATGATATATATTATGTATACAATGGCATGCACAAAAATTCTTAATAGACTTGTAACAGTGTAAATGATCAATAAGAGATAGGATATTATAAAGTGTATAAAGTGAGTTAATAAAGCAGCATGAGTCAACTGCAGAGGGTAAGAAACTGTTCTTATGGTGAAAGGTCCATAGCTCCAGGTTGTTACCATTGCCCCAAGACACCAGCCAGTCTACCTCCCTCCTGTAAGAAGACTCAACATTGTCAGAGATGAGTCCAGTGAGGTTCCTGGGAGTCCAGATACTGCTGGATGAAGTGGAGGGCCAAGTTGATGGCATCCAGAAGATGGAGGACTTGAGGTGGGAGAGGACCAGGTGCTCAAATGACTTCATGACTTCAGATGTGAGTGCCACAGGTCTGTAATGATTTATTCCAGTGATCCTGGTCCTCTTGGGGACAGGAACAATGATGGAGGACTTGAAGCTAGCTGGGACATGGCATGGTAGGTGTAGCTGGCCTAGTGTCTCAGGTGGCAGGTGAGAAGCTGTCTGGGCCTGGAGCTTTGCAGGGGTGAAGTCTGTTGAAGAGTCCTGAGACATCATCAGGGTGGTGAGAGTCTGAAGAGGTAGTGGCCGAGCAGTGAGGAGAAGAGGAGGTTGACAACCTCAAAACGACTAAAGGAAGTGACCAAATGAGTCATCCAGCTGGAGGTTGTCAGAACAGTGAGGGACTTTGCCTATGCCCCTTTCAGACAGAAGTTGTTGTTTGAAAACTGCTCTTGATTTTGCTTATTGCAATGTGCATTTACACCAGGGGAGCTACTTTTATGAACCAGAAATGGCAGAAAGCTACTCCTTTTATCAGTCATAATACAATTGTAGTCTATGCAATAATTACAGCTATTAACCGTTCTGTGGTCAGCCCCACCCTGGACCCACTGCAGTTCACCTACAGGCCCAACATCGCAGTAGAGGACACTGTCATCTACTTGCTGCAGCGGACGCTTTCCACCTGGAGGCGGTCGAGAGCCCTGCGAGGGCCATGTATTTGACTTCTCAGCTGTGGGGGAAGGATGCGGGACTGGACAGTCACCTCACTACGTGGACAATCGACTACATCTCGGACCGTCAACAGTATGAGCGGCTGCGCAGCTGTGAGTCTGAGGTGGTAGTCTGCAGTACTGGGGCCCCACAGGGCACCGTCCTCTCACCGTTTCTTCACTATCTACACTTCGGACTTCACAGACGACGCGCACAGCTGCCACCTGCAGAAGTTCTCCGACTCCACCACCGTGGGCTGTGTGTCTGCTGGAAATGCGTTGGAGGTATCATGGACTTTGTCAATTGGTGAGTGCAACCACTTGTATGACATTGAGCTGGTGGACCGCTTCAAGTACCTGGGTGTTTACATTAACAATAAACTGGACTGGTCTCATAACACCAACGCCCTGTACAAGAAGGCTGTTGACAATATGTTCATTTTATGAGATAGACAATTTGCGCTAATCTCATTCAAGCTCACGGTGGCTCCCCATTTCCTTATCTGCATGCATTTCCACAAGTTCCACAGCTGAGAGTTTATAGTTCATGTATTTAAATGTTTGTGCAAAAATAACTCTGGTCTCTACAGAGGATATCAAATGTATGTAAATGAGCAACAATTTTGAAGAGTGCAGTATCTCCCGCTGTCTGTAGTGACAAGAACACACGGGAGAAATGCGGAGAGAACAGCAGTGTGATACAGTATGACTCAGGGCGATGAAGTCACAGTCGGTTTATGCAGAGATTAAAGGATTGAATGGTGAGAGAGCGTGGGCACATAACCAGGGTCTAAGATCTCGTTCACATGGACCTTGAAACACCCGTGGACTCGAGGTTTTGTCAGAACTCCCCATGACCCAAAATGAATTGGGTGCGAGTGAGTGAATGAATGTCAGAGGAGTGCAGGGGTAACCTCACCTCTATCAGTCTGCCCCAGGGCAGCTGTTAAGATGATTTTTTTTATTAAGGACAGTGCACAGAAACATTCATCTTAGAGATGCTCTGCAGCAGAGTTAGCTAAAGGCTCATTTACAGCTGCAGTTCTTGGTCCGAGTCTTAGATGTGGCAAAAGAAGCTATGGATGAATAGGTATGGATTGAATGAACAATTACTTTATGTAGTCATTTAACACCCCTGTAAAGTGAATTCCAAGTGTAAGACATTATCATTAAGGTTAAATCAGTTAAAAAAAATTAACTTCTCCTAATAAACCTTATCTAAAAAGAACAATTTCTGCAAATACACTATGTACTGTAAGACCTGTTGTAAGCCCAACTTGTAAGCACAAGTTGTAAGCACTGTTAGAAGCCATATTTGAGAGTCGCTGGGATCAATACACATATTTGTCAGTGTATTATCACAGTGGGGAAACATGGTGCATAGAGCTTGTCTGTGGCCTCATGTTGAGGCAGCTTAGTTTTAAATGAGCCTATCCAGTGAGTGGCTTAATCTCCTACACTTCATCCATCATACAGTTTCTTCAAGTAGCTTCCACTTTCCTAAGAGCCATGACACTTCCACTTCTCTTTCCATCACACCATCACTTTCCATTACATTTTTCCCATCTGCCCCAGAACTTATGATCTGGTCTGGTTAGCTCTAAACGTAAAGCTTAAATGATTAGGTTAAAACACATATTGGTCATTTAATTTCAAATCCATGTGGTGGTGTAGAGTAAAACAGATGAGAATTGTGTAAATGTCCCAATATCTATCTTTTGTAATGCACTTTTAGTATCCCTGTGTAATATAAACTTACCTTAGCTAGTTGTATAGCTAGTTGTAGCTCTTGCTAGTTAATGAATTAGAAAGACTGACATGAATAACATTATTAAAGTCCAATCCTTAGCCCCCAGCCAAGTAAGAAGTCTATATCAACTCTGGAATACTCTCAGCTGCTTATGGATTCCTTTTTCCATGGCTATTGTTAAAGTTACAGTCTACCACCACAGAAAAATAATAGACTATAAATGAGTGAATGCAAAAAGGCACACGGTTTGTGTGGACTTGGTTGCATTAAACCATTTGTTCATATAAAAGGATTTATATAACAACTGATAAATATGGAATCATTGATGGCTAATTGGGGTGAAAGAATCATGCAAAATAGGATGCCAAGAATATAAGTATTTTGAGATTCTATGCAACAGCGAATTAGAGTTAAGTATAAATTATGCCCAACTCCATTCTTCCGGTCAATTAACTGTGACTGTAGCAGCTCCATGTTCCTAATACCCTATTAATGAAGGGATTGACATATTGCCATGCTGAATAGCCACTTCACAAAGCTAAAACTACTTATGTGTGACAATGACAAAATTATATAATTCCAATTGTGTAAAGTCCATATTCCACTATAACGCTATATTGCTTAAAACATTTTCAGAGAGAGAAAAGCATCGTGGCTGGGGACTCTTTCTTCAATGCTTTATTCAGTTTTTACAAGATTTTATCACACCACCAAGGACCAAAATCCAGAATAACCCAATAGTATAAACTAAACCCTATAAATCTGGTACAACACGAACCTCTTTTAACAGTTGGAGCAACACTAAGTTCTGTAAAGCAGCGACCTAAGGCCATGGCTAGGTTGCCGCATCCCTTATGGCCTGCTATAGTACAGTTCAGGTTGCACACAGGAGTTTCTAATAATAGAGATTTCTAATCAATGGTCACTAACCTTGTCTTGACTTTCTTACTTTCATTAATTTTCCATTTCATTCTTGTTCTTTGTGGACTCTTTTTCTGCAACAATTTATTTACTCAGTGCATATCTTTGTGTATGTATGTATCCTTGTCCAGTAATGCATATGCATAATAGATACCTGCCGCTCAGCACTTTGAATTGCCTTGTGTATGAATTGTGCTATACACATAAACTTGCCTTGCCTTGCCAGAGTGTGGAAGAGGCCGGCCGGAATTGAACCCACAGGTCTATTCCCAGAAGACCAGTGGGATCTTGTACCCAGATGAACGAGTACCTGCACAAGTACAAAGACATGACAGAGTGATATAAGGAGACATTTTAATTATTTCCTGATAGATTGGATATGTGACAAATCTGCATCCCAACCATTCTATTTAATACTGTTAAACATTAAGATTAAGATTTAGAGAAAGCAATGTGCAGTTACATGTTAGCATCTGTACATTAGCAGCAGTATGTTTACATCTGTACATTAGCAGCAGTATGTTTACATCTGTACATTAGCAGCAGTATGTTTACATCTGTACATTAGCATGGAACAAACATGGAATTGGTTATAACACAGTCGACAACAAATCAAAGAGTGAGTATTCACAATGGGACCTAATGAGAGGCACTGACAGTACACTTACACAGCTTTGTCCCTATCGGTGAATCATGCAAATGCTGAGCTGATCTGGCACAAGATAAAACCAAAGCTCCCAAACCATAAAGACCCAAGGGTCGTGCTTCAGTTTCTTCTTACACACAACAGACTGGAGTCAGGTAAAGAGTGGCATCTTGTGGTTGAATATGGCACAAAAAATTACCAAATGAGTTATTCAATCAATTCACGCAATAGACCACACTTTAATAGTTACACAAAGACAGCAAGACAATAGTATTTTCATTCTTATTATTATTATTTTGCATTTTTGTGTCCCAGTGAAACCTATAGCGTTTGTCACAATTTTCTTTTGATCTAGTATTTCACATAAAATACATATTGCCTGCCTGCTAAACATTGAATGCCAATTTTCAAAGTTAAAAAGGTCAAAACAAAACCAAATAAACAGAATACTTTGATCTACCTTCAAGCCCCATCGTGCTTTGTCCCTAGTGCTCTTGGTAGTTGTAGTCCATGGTTCATCGTTTCCGTGTCCACAGCCTCTGGTGATTGGAATCTGCTCTGCAAAGACAAACACATGTGAAATAATTGATCAGGTAGAGTAAAGCACGGATTCTTCTGGTCCCACGTTCTTAATATTTTAGAATATAATTTTTTCACATTTTATTTCTTCCGTGAACGTAAAGTGAACACTGCTACAAAATAAGCTTCTACATGGCGATACGTTCTTTTGTTCGGATTGCTAATATCTACAAATCAAGCAATTACATTTTTATGCATTTATTGTGTGTCAAAACATTCTGGGCATGTTCCTGTAACTAAACATTGTTATGTCTGTATATATCGTTGGCTTTGTTCTGAGGAAATGTGTGTATTTTCAGCATTTGTTGCATGACTTAACTTAATTATTTCACATTAGCTAGCCATCCTGGTATTGATTTTGTTTTGCTACATATTTATTTGTTGGTATAAATGTGTAACCTATAATTGGCGACTAGTTTGCATTGAAGCTACCTTAGCATCAGTTAGCATGTCTCGTTAGCTTAGCACGAGCCCTGGGCCAATTTGTTTACATCCGGTTAGAGAGAGCTTTGGCTATTTGCATAAGTTTCCAAACTAGTTTCAGACGCACCGTGTTTGCTATTGCTATATTTTATGTTGATTATTACATTCACGTTTGTATGTCTGTATCAGAAACACTTATTTGCTCATTTGTCTCCAGGTCTGAATTTATGGGAATATGTCTAAAAAACGGGCCAGGTATGTTTCCAATTCATCTATTCCAATAATGATTATGATAATGATACTAATACATCACCAGTGGTATACAGCGACTTTCAAATGAGCTCAAAGAATATGGTATAGTGGTTGTATTTTTACTCCATGATGCTAATTAGTACGTATATATAGCTAAGGAAACAGAACCGTCTTTCGTTCCACAATGAAAGGAAATGTCATGCAGATAATAGTAGTAATAATAATAATAATAATAATAATGCATCGGTTTTATATAGCGCTTTTTTGGACACTCAAAGACGCTTCACATGTGTCATTATTCATTCACTCCATACACGGTGGTGATAAACTACTAATGTAGCCACAGCTGCCCTGGGGCACACTGACAGAAGCGAGGCAACCAGTATGTGCCATCGGCCCCTCCGACCACCACCAACCATTCACACACACACCAGACTCATTCTAGGCAATGGGGGTAAAGTGTCTTGCCTAAGGACACAACGGCAGTTTGGCACTTTACAGCCGCAGCCGCCCCACTGTGGCTGGTGTTCCCAGAGGTTAAGTGTCTTGCCAAGGACACAACGACAGTAGTCAGTGGGAGTCGATGGTGAAAGTCTTCACCTTCTGGCTCAAAGGCCAACGCTCTACCAACTGAGCTACTGCCGCCTAAATAGTACCAGTAAACCGCAGATAATACATTTAGTCCTTGGTTAAACAAAATGTGTTTGTAATGTTTCAAAAAAATGAGTCTGTTCTGGAAAGTAAATATATTATAATGTCTTCTAGTGGCTTCTCACCAGCTTTAACTTGGTCAAATTTAGACAACATATTATTTACATTCTGAACAACTACTCAGCCCTAATCAATACATACAGAACTACATAGTTGTTACAAGTTTAAGTAAGTAATTAAGTAAGTAATGTTTATGTATATAGCGCATGTTCAGAGTTCAGATATTGTTCCAATCATTCCACACACAGTGATGACAGAAGTTTAATTATTCTTACTGCTGATTGGAATAAAAACTTTATATGAAATTTACCACCTGATTGTAAATATTTTCCAAATTTTGTTTTTTCTCCTACCGATTTATAGAAAGCGTAGCAGTGGTGAGCTGAGTGAGAGCTCCGCATCGACTCTGAGCCTCGACCCGGACAACCTTTTGGGCCGCCGAATCCAACACACCTGGAGAGAAAAGGGCAATGTGACCAAGTGGAAGGGAACCGTACTTGAGCGGCTTACAGTCAACACTTCTCTGTACATGGTGAAATATGATGGCTTTGATTGCGTCTATGGCATTGAGTTGTTCAAAGATGGACGTGTATCAAACTTGCAGGTGCTAACCGAAAAAGTTGGTAAGTCCAATTTTATAGATTATTTATATTTTGACTCCTTTAATTTAGTACAATGCTGAAACTCTTTTCATGGCATATCATTTCTTTTTTTCTTTCTTATAGTGAACAATAAAATCAAAGTACCACCTGGGGCTGAAGAGCTGGTGGGTCGTGCAGTAGAGCATCTGTTCGAGAAGGAAGATGGTGAAAAGAATGAGTGGAGGGGAATGGTCCTGTCCAGGGCACCCATCATGACTCACTGGTATTACATCACCTATGAAAAGGACCCAGTGCTGTACATGTACCAACTCTGGGACGATTACAAGGATGGAGATCTGCGTGTCCTTCCAGAATCTGGTATGTAGTAGCATTTTTATTTATTTGTGAGGATGTGCTTCTTTTTAACATGCTTTGAATTGTTTTAATGTTATAAATGTCCTTATTGTTATTGTTCTTATTTCATTTTTCATTACAGAAAACAAGCATTTACTTCCAGCAGACAGGAAGCCAGGGGAAGAGCCAGAAAGCCTTGTGGGTAAGCAGGTGGAGTATGTAACAGACAATGGTCTGAAGAGAACGGGTTTGGTGATCTACCAAGTTCCTGCCAAACCCACCGTTTACTACATCAAATATGATGATGATGTACATATCCATGTCTACGATTTGGTGAAGACCACCTAAAAGTGAACAATATTGGTCCTGACCAGTCGTTACCTATCTTGGTGTTAATACATTTCATGAGGATCCCCCACTAAGGATTTACAGCCCTGTTCGTTTTATGATCAATGACCAGAGTTTTTATATATCCCCAGGATTCGCTCTTGATGTTTGTAAATCATTCTGATACTGTGTACAAGTACATTTTTAAATGAATGTTCTTTGTCAAAGCTCCACCTCAAAGGTATGATATTTACAAAGCATATTATTAATTCTATAGTAGTTATACTGTTATATTTATTTTAGCAAGAAAAATATATCTGGTGCAGGATAAAGGATGTATTCTGTGCCATATTTCCATTTAATTACTTATATCCGATTCCTTGATACATTCAAGTCAATTCATAGCCTGCCTAATGCCAGACTAAATACGAAATTATTTGAGCGCAGACAGCAATGTGTTTTCCCAGGCTAGTCAATTCATAGAAAATAACTAAAATTCAATATGAATAAAACAGACGAATTTTAAAAATGAAACATTTATACTTTTAACATTGCATTAATCTTTCAAATATGTACTTGAACTAAGGTTACTTTGCTGGTGTTTGTGCTACTTGCTAATGCTTTATGAGTTTTCCATTGGCCTCGTACTATTTACTCTGAATTTTGTTTTTGTTTTTTTCCCAAATTGACTATTGTCATATAATATATTGAGGCCTCAATAATTGTGACTCATGTTTGATTTTGTAAATAGAATCCCAAATATTTTTATGTGATGTTGAAACTATGTGTTTAAATTCTTGTTGAGTGATTTGTCCTGTATTGGCATGATTTCTGTGTGTCTTCTTCTGGTGGTCAGCTTTAACCAAGGAGTACCCACACAATACACATTTCTCATTTAAGATAACGAAGCATTCAAATAACTGTGTCTGAAGATGTTATAGTTTTATTGCAAAAGTTGATCTGCTGAGATGCTTGAATGTCCCAGCTACTGATAGCCTTAGAACAGCGCTTGTGTTTATATAAAGAAATAATTAAATTGATATTCATTATTAAGAATATTATTTTTTGTTTAAGTTCTGTCAGGTATTTAAATTACATTATGTAATACATTTACAAAAATAAAAAGTGAAGTCTGCTCCACTTTAACAAGAACTTTAACAGCATAGGCCTTATAAAAGCTGTAACAGCGTAATCCCAAATGAGGATGGGATGGTGACACCTGTTGGTACAGTGTAGAATTTGTATGGGTCTCTCTGGGTCTGCTGTATGAAAAACAAGATATAGTAACTATATTTGTGAACACATTGAGTTAAGTCAGAACAGGTTAAACTGTAGTTCCAGTTTTACTTGCATGAAATGGCGATTGGTTCACGTCCATCTTAATCCTTCTTGACCATTCTAGCAGTCAAAGTGCCCATGTGCTTGTGTCGGCTGCCAACTCAGACATGGGGGGAATAGTTGGCTTATCGTACCACTATGATTGATGCCCAGTCAGTGACAGCAAATGTGGATATGTCCAATATATTAGGCCCTCTCCGTCACCTGTTGTTCACTTCTTACACATGCCACTCATTTAAAAAACATTTTCTTCGTTGTCGGGCTTTCATCAGACAAACCAGCGATTACGACTGTATTGAGCTCTGCTTACAAGGTCATCACATACCTCTGATGCAGTGAGGCAATGCTCAAAAGAGCATATGCCACGTGACACATTATATTTTGAATTGTCTTCTGTAGAAGGTCCGCCATGTGATATTACTGACGATCAATTTAGATCTGAAGTATCCTTAGTTGGAGGCACTGAATCAATTTGGAGAAAATACATGCAAAGAAAAAAACAAGACAATACAAGGACCTTCAGCTTAAGTTTTCAACATTATCTTGAGGCTTGGTGGCCTATAAACAAAATGCTCTTGACTCTTTTGTGTTGCTTAGCAACACACACCAGCCCTGGGTCTTATATGAAAAAGCAGCAATCTGCCAATCTCAGACTTAAAGCACTCATCAGGCATGTCTAATTAAAAACCACAGTATTTATCAAAACCTCAATGATAAAATTAAAATGTCATTATTTTTAAAAAAATAAACAGTTTGAGTTTTATTTTGCCATGTATACATATGTATATTGTATTATATTTACTCAACACAAAGTGTCATTAAAAATTGACTTTTTATTCATCTAATCTTCTAGTTTTTATTCCCCTAGCAGTAGGATAAACCTTCAGATCTGTTTTGCAACACTCTTCACTGTACTCTTGTCCAGGTCAATTTGCAAATTCATTATAACAATAGCTTATTGGAAAATGGCGCAAACCAAATTACAACAGAAACTACACTGGCGGATGGTTAGTGATGTATGATTTCTAATTGTGTCTGTTCATGCTGGGCCCCTCACACCGCTACATTCAGTGAAGCACTGCAGTTCTGCTTTTGTCTAAAAACTGTATTAACCCTGCTATATTTGGATAAGAAATAATTGACATGTACTACCATTCATGAGCTTTGCACAACATGTTTAGCCTTCCTTTCACAAAGAGACCTTCAGCCTCTTCAACGCCCACATTAGTGGGAAGAATATCTCTTTGAACAATATTGGTTTTTCAAAGCTGAACCAAGTACTAGGATAAAATTACTATTGAACTCTTAGACAAGAAACTTAGGCTGCATTAAGAGCTCTGAGAGTCCAATCTTTCTTTGAATTTTTGTGAGACAAATAAAATCCTTAACCTTTAAGATGAGACTGAACAGAAAATACCCTGAATAGACCGGTTTATTAAAAAGTAAAACACATTTTAACATTTTAGACGGTTCTTTTATTATTTTAGTTTTAGTAAAATAATCAACAAAGACATGGGTAAAAAAGACCATGTTCAACATGTGTGTGTGTCATCTGAAATACATTTAATTAGAATAATACAGACACTGATCCACGGAACTCAAAGTACAAGATGAGACCTGCATGGTGATGTGAATCCTAAAGCACAGTTAACAAGCCACAAAACCTGAGGTGCACGGTCTGAAAACACGTAGATTGAACTGTTTGTGCTGAGAGGCAGACTGGGATTTGTTGTTATTTGATCAGCATCACAACAAAATCACTAGTCTTCCACTCAGATCCGCCAACATTATCTCCTCTTGGGCAACAAGTGCATCCTGCCTGCAACAGAAGAAGCAGAAAAAAATAATTCATGCAGTAGGTTCAACAGATGTGAAGAGTTTGTGTGAAGTATTCCGGGAATAACAGAAAAATCATGCAGTCCCTTTCTATGTTTCTGGAAACATGCTGACGTTCCATCCTTCCTTTGTTGCTGTAATGCCAACCTTTCAAATACTCTCAAAAGCTGGATATGGCAGGAGGAGGGGTGCGAGAGAGCGGGATCACAGTCACAGCACTTAGAATAAACCATATGCAATGAACAAAAAGCTGTCACACTACGTTGTGAACAATTTGTAATTATGTTCAATTTGACCGAGGGAAAAAAACACAATTTAAATACATAACCGTCATCTGGGTAATTTGTGTTCCAATAAGTCACATTTGGACTGGAGAGATGGCTGTCCTGCTTCTCCAGTAAGAGCTGGTAGCTATGCAACAAGACTGGAGTCAGTGGAAAGAGGGGGATGGGATAGGAATAAGGGGACAGTTTAGAGAGAGGAAGCAAGAGAGCAAGAAGGGAAACGGGTCCTCAACAGATAAGTGAAAGGATTATTATGGGGGTGCGTTTTGACCAATCAGTGACCCCAGAAGAGAGGATGCCATGAACATGCTCTTGTACATACTTTTTTTGCATTTGAGTTAGCGTAATATTATACACTATTGCATTGATACTGTATTTGTGAACTGAATGTTTTGTTATTTTTCCCCTCTCAATTGCTCAATTGGCCAATAGAGAAGGGATAAACTGGTCGTGGGAGCTGTCCAGCGTCTGTCGGTGCTGAATGACGCCCTACTTTTCGCCACGTCCCTCTGATTCTTGGCCTGGGAGGAAAAAACACACCACCTGTTGCTACACTAAAGTTTGAGCTCCGGATGCAATAAAAGCTAAAGATGGCAATATACAACACGCACATTAGTATGTAACATTTAAGATGAATACGGAGCAAGCGTTTCTTCATTTTTGGGGCTAATCAAAGCAATATGACGACATGTGAAAACCTAGGCTTTAGCTCGGGCGAGGCAGGAAACGGAATGCAAGAATCAAGTATTTTCTATCGTCGTTTTCATTCACTACAAAGTATTACGACTGTTTTTCATTTGTCTATTTTTTTTAGCTTATTTCAGAACTCAAGAAAGGTATTGACAGGCAAAAACAAATGCACTCTATTGCTATGTGGGCTACCACCAAAATGCAGCTTGCAGCATCTCAGTGATAGACTCACCGTGAAGAACAACAGGTGACCCGGGGTGAAGCTGTCGAAGCATCGCTGCTGCCACGGCTTTTTCCTCCTGAAAGCACAATCTGTTGCCAGAGCCCGCCCCGCGCTCTTTCACGTACGCTGGCGCTGATGTTACTGGGTAGATGGGTCACCGTGTTTATATACGTGCGGGGGAGGGGCCACAGTGGTGACGAGCCCACTTGGCGTGATTTTTCCTCTACAATTGTGCTGGGTGCGGCCAAGTAGGCATACTTTCATTTGGTGAAATAAATCGAATCTATAATGTGCGCTCAGGAAGTGGTGAGGCGCATACATTAAGTTAGACATATGCATTAAATAGATAATTGAAAAAAAAATATACATACGTGTGGCTGTGTCTGCGTGATGTTCTGTGAATGACAGATAAATATGACTTATGATCATTTTGCAATGTGGCCTTTAAATATTGTTTATGAGAAATATCTTGCTTCTGTAAAACCTCTCGTCTCTAAACTTTATTTTTCACACGCCTTCACATAAACCTACATGTGCAATTTAGATCAGCCCCAAAAACATGCCCTTTGAGAGCATGTTACAGTACACACAGTAATTCTGTGGAAGATACACAGAATTACCCCCATCCATTTGTGCAAGAAGAAAAAGAAAAAGAAAGAAAATAAGAAAAAAACCATCCAATACATGACCCTCTTTGTGTTGAGGTCCTTGTGACTTAATAACCAAAAAGAGCCTCGGTGGGTTGGGTTATTATGTTCCCTTTTATATTCTCCACAAATACAACTGAAGAAGTAAGCTTAGGGAGGAACATAGGGGAAGATCCTGCTCGCTGTCTTGTAAAGCTTTCATTGTATAATGAACATCACATTCTGTGCCTCTTGAAACATCAGGAGGTAGGATTATGCATATTAGCTGTCCCTCTCTACTCTGCCCTGCTTTCAGGGTTTAATGTTAACATCTGCCCAACATCCTTATTTCAAGGTTCCCTATTCAATACATGTATCTAATTACTACAACATTACTTATATTTTACTGTAATGGAGTTTGAGGTTGATAAAAAATAAATACATCTACAAGCAGCAAGTTTTGAGAACTCTATGTGTCTTCTTTGTTTCTCTGTAGGATGAGCACTACTGGGGGCTCTTGAACTGCATTCGAGTCACTGATATATAACATAAGAGGATTTTCAACATGTTGCATGAAACCCAAGAATAAAGCAAATGGCCTCATGAACAATACCTAACGACTTTGTCCGTCTGACATGACATGAGCCTGGACAATCACAGAACAGTAGTTGGACGTCCAGATGAGTATTCACGTCACAAACATAAAACTGTTTAGTGACATTGGTTTAATACATGAGCCCAACACATTTCCACTGTTAGCGTAACCACTCCAATGTGTCCACGCAACAAAGATATGAATACAGAAGCTGTCCTAATACCCTTTTAACTTTACATGTTTTTCTATGAATTCCACTTATCATGAACACATTTCCCCCATTCTAGGGGTCTAACCCAATTGAGTAAATATTAACCCTAATCTTTCATTCTAAAACATATGGAACAAAAAAAATAATCAAACAATACTATGTTCATATCATGTAGTATTGTCCATTGCAGTTGGTGTACAGTGTGACTCTCCTTATGGAATAAAAACTGCACAAATGAAATGCCCATATCTGTTTTAAAATTACTTTATGGATCTTCCACTCATACATTGGTTAATACTTGCATAAAATAATTGTTCCATATATCAGGTCTTTTATCTTCTACATATTGGCAGCTTCCTTGTAGACGTTTGTTTCAGCTGTTTACAGAAAATATTAATGTAACAAAACACGGCTTTAGCAATTTATGATTCTTTTGAAAACCATACTCCACATTCAGAAAGCAAGTCTAACAAACTTAAACGCACTAGATTATGTTAAAATAATAAACATATAAAATAAATAGACAATCAAATGACAAACGTGATATTTGGCAGATATGCACAACATCAGTCTGTAAACATGAAACATATGGTGGCTTTCTTCCAGCGAGGCCACTGTGAAAAGTGGCTCGATCGTTGATGTGGAACACTGTTTGGCTCAACACTGACAAACTACTGGAAGAAGCCCCATCACTGTCCACATCAGGCTCGGAGCTCAGCCTGCTCACTACCGAATCCTGGTGAAGAGATTCAACACAGACACAGACTCCTGAAAGACGAAAAGAAAGATGACCATTTACTACAATAAAGACACACTTCAACTCACTAAAAGGCAGCAAATACCTTTGTTGATCTCATTTTACTAAAAACATTCCAAAATCGAAGAGTTTCATCTCCAGCTCCGGTCACAATTGCTTCGCCGTCAGGGGACATGGCCTGTGCATATAGTTTTTGTTTGGTTTACATTATTAAATAGGGCCCTCAACATGAATACAGAAAAATACCTCATAACTACAATGAAACAGTACTCACCAGGTAGAGTACTCTGTATGAATGGCCAGTTAGTTTGGCTACTTGAGTAAGAGAAGGATATTTCCACACCAAAATCTGGTTTTGTGAATATCCATGCGTGCTAACCTGCAGAAGGGCAGAGATATTTCACAAATATTAGATATAAAATCAATGCAGTGATTACATGAACATATTTAATTCAAAGAATAGTACGAGACCCACCAGTTCATTAGTATGCTTGGACCAGGCCAGATTGCAAACTTGGGAGCCAGTGTCAGTGCACTGAAGCGGCTGTCCAGTCAGTGTGTTCCAGAAGCGAATGCAGCGGTCTGCCGTGCCCCCTCCGGAGGCCAGCAGCCCATGTTGATGTGGAGACCATGCAATAGCTTTAACTGCAGCCAAGTGCTCTGTGTACTGCTGTACGGGTAGGACACTTGAGTGATTCCACACAAGCAGCTACAAGTAAAAAACAAAAAGGTTGGTCCATTGACTTTCCATTCCCAACAGAGAAGACCTGCCTTATAAAATTGGATTACGATGAGTCCTAAGCACATTTTTAAACTGAGGGTTTTATGTTTGAAAAATAGGGCTGTCAAAGATTATTTTTTTTATTAGTCAACTAATTTCTATATAAATAAATACTGCACTGTATATATATTGTATATTATAATACACACACATTTGTATGTGGGCCTATATAATATTTGTGTAGTGCGTACCACACATACACATTTAGAAAATGAATAAAAAAATAAAAGCTAAAATAAATAATGTAGATGTTTAATCTCATTGCAATATACAGAAAATTATGTATGAATTAATTTAATAAAAGTAATTTTAAAAAGTGTAGGTTCACTTTAGAAAAAAAAGAAAGAGCCAGCTATGTTTGCGGGAATTTCAAGGTCAAACAGACAGGACAGAACTGGGCCATGCTGTGTTGATAAACAGTGGTTGTATCGGTGTATTCCTCCAAAAAGGAATTAGATGAGGCATCAACAATAAAAATTGCTGTTGACGAATAGTAGACTAATCGTTGCAGTCCTATTGAAAATGCAGCATTTTTAAAAACTCAGAGTTAGAATGTAGTGAAGTACAGTGATGCATAATCATGACAGAGTAAAGGTTGGAAGGAGGTACAGCTCCTAACTTAAAAAAAACATAGGTTAATTTGGAGAGGGTTAAAAGCCACTATCACTAGGGATTAAACCACTTCACCCCTAGTGGTAGGGAAGGGTATCGATACTGTATTTAAAAAGGCGACAATGAGGCACCTTAGCTTGTGCCTCTTGTCGCCAGAACAAGGAAAATCTAAGTTGTGGCTGCAGATATGAGACAACAGCGTGGGACTTTTGGCTCCTGCATTTTGAGTGTCGAGAGCTTTGCCTTTACATGCACACAGTGTGGTGCCGCAGAAAGATTTCGTCCACCTTAGGTCAGAAACATTTCAGAATGAGTTTCTAGAATGCGTTGCTGCGTGTTGTGTGGAAATGCAAAGTGTATGTTTATTGTGGATCTGCGACTTAGCTCTAGCCCTCTACCAGAGCAGATAAAGCCTATGTGGCCCTGAGCCCGCTTTCATACTGGATTTTGTGAAAATTATACACTCAAGCCTCCAACATGTGAACAAAGGAACTATAAATTGGCTTCTATCGATGAAGGAAAAATTACATTTTAAAAGATTGTTTTTTGACCCTATTTGCTTATGCGTGTTAAGCTTGTTCACCTTGTTGTCATTTCCACCGGAAGCGAGAAGCTGATGGTCAGTGCTCCACTTGAGCCCACACACTTCCTGCCTATGTCCTTGGAGGCGTCGCTCTGATTGAAGAGGTGGAGCTCGAATGTCTCTCTGTAAAATCACTCGATCACGACTTCCCGACGATAACTGGTCTGCATTCCATGCCAGTGCACCTGGTAAAAAATTTTTTTTTATAAAACTCTATATAAAGTACTAATTTATGCACACCATCTTCAACCTCACTCACCAACTCTCGCAGTGTGTCCTTCAAGTACGGACAACTTCTTCCCCGCTGCAGCATCCCAGATCTGCACATAACCTTTATGTGTACCAACTGCGACCAGATTGCCCTTGAGTCAGAGAAAATGAAATGTATGATATTAAGAATTTCACTTGCACAAAGACAAATATTGACAATTCCGCGCAAAGAGCAAAATGGAAAAGTCTTTGTAAAGAAATATACCCTTTCAGACCAGCCAACTGATGTCACCGAATCCCCTTCCACAGAAAGATCACAAAGACGGGTCACCTGGAATCACCCCCCCCAAAAAATAGTAAATGACTAGACAAAAACAAGCCTGTATAAATATGAATAAACTGTAGACAAACCTGACTGGTGCAGGCGCTCCACAGATAAACACAGGTACCTAAACCGACACTCAGCACATTCAGAGAAGACCAGTCCACGAGATTGAGGTAGAAATCATCTTGAAGTTCAGGCGCATCCAGAACTTTGAACGGGATTTTGGAAATTTTTCGCGTAGGTTTCCTTGGTGACCGCAACAGTTTCTGACTACAAGAACAAACATATATTTTAACGGTTGCACTATGGGGCTTAATCTTCTAAAATTATGATGATTATAATAATCCTCTACCTGTTGCTACTGACTGGCGAGAGAGAATATGGAGAAACGGTGTTTCCATCTTCTTCAGACAAAGCCCTTTTTGTACTTACAGAATACTAAAGAGAACATTTCACAGATCAATAAAACAACCAGCACAGCATAGTTATATTACAAAAAATATTACAACAATATTACATAAATCGCAATCTAAATAAAAAATTGCAATTTCTCTTGCATCCACTGAAAATGCAAAGACTGCCTTTTTTGTCTGACATTTCATTATTTAAGAAAATAATGTTGAATAATATAGAACTCATAATCATGTCTAGAAATACAAACTTAAAAAAAATATATTATTAAGTTGTATCTCCTAATTTGGGTGATAATTCACTTACTTTAACTTACTTGACTGAAATGATAACTATGTGAACTTTGAATATTATCCAAAATAAATTGCAATCTTTATCTGAAAAATCACAATGAGATATTCCAAAAAAATCGTGCAGCCCTATTATGAAATGTTAATATGTTGTGCTTAGGGCTGTCAAACGACAATTTTTTTTCATCGAGTTAATTACAGCTTAAAAATTCATTAATCGCATTTCGAACTATCAACAAAATTATGCCATATTTTTCTGTAAATGGTTGTTCGAATGGAAAGATAAATGACAGCATAGTGTACACATGTACTGTATTTGTTTATTATACAATAAATCCATATAAAATGGCATTAACATTATTAACATTCTGTCTTTCTATTTAGACTCAGACCAAAACTATTGTTTGTTACAGATGAGGGACATTTCAAAACAGTCCAAAGCAGAATGTCATAAAATCTGCTTGATTTGCTCACACCATTACTTTTGGGCACAACCAACATGAACTGGTAGTGGAAGGGAAAATTAGGTACCCCCGCTTTAATTTAGCAAGTGCGCTTCGGGAGAAGACACGGAGGAGACCAAGCTCCATAGTCCAGCTTCAGCGCTGTATTTATTGTATGCACCGGTTACGCAAAGACACGCACATTACAAGCAGAGAATAGTTCTGTGCGTGTATGGTCTTGGATATGATCAAGTTGCGACGGCGCCGCTCGCCGTGATCACAGCCGCTGGAGGTGGGAACTGCTGTCCAGAGCGCCCGCAGCTCAGCTCATACAGGAAACAGCAGCAGTGCTCTGCGGCCACGTGCGTATTCTTTTCAAACTTGGACTCCCAGAGGGCCTACCTGCTTTGTCACCATCTCACTCACACACGCATGTGTTCGCGGCCTTCTGAGTGTTATTATGGGATACATGGGCATGCGTTAATTGCGTAAACTATTTTAACGCAATAAATGACAAAAATTAATTAATGTGCGTTAACGCAATAATTTTGACAGCCCTAGTTGTGCTAATATGTACTTACACTAAAAAGACTTCTTTTGGCAGGACTAGATGGGAGCAGACGTCGATCTTCTGACTGGGGGTCTTGAACTTTTTCTATACCAGCTCCGAGCAGCTCATTTTTGAGTAGAGCTGAGTAAGCCAGACCATCAGCTGAAAAAAACAAAACAAAAACAAAACTGAATGAATGAATGATCACAGGAATATGAAGCTGCTATTTAACAGATTTAGTATTAATTCTTTTGCGTGAATACATGAGGAAAACAAACAGCCCCAACCCTATGGCTCAAATGAATTGAGATCGAGATGACTTTTTCAATTCTACAATGATCTAGAGCAGTGGTCCCCAACGCTGACCTGTACTGGCCCGTGGGACATTAAAACCGAGGAAAGAATAAATCATTTCCGTATTTAACATCCAAGTTCAAACAATCCTGTATTTTGAAAAATAACCGGATTCTCTCCTTATGTCTTGGTAAAGTGACATGGTAGCGCTAGGGCTGGGCGATATGGCAAAAAAAAAAAATCTCCGATTTTTTCACACCAAATCCGATTTTCGATTTTAATCGATTTATTTTTTTTTATTTAAAAACAAACTACAACTGACAAAGAAATAGATTTTCCTTTATGCAGTTTAATCTAAATCCCCATGGAGCATAAGTGTAACAGGAATTAAGCCTTAAAACATGCTTGTAAACGAGATGGCGCTGCCATTGTAAACAGTGAAAATGTAGCTTAACATTTTTATAATAACTTCACTTACAATGACACTATGCACCTTCAAAATAACTTAAATCACACAAACAAGGCCCATCGCAAATATATCAATCCTATTAAACACATGCATTATTTACATGAAATATCACATTTTTAAAACTGATTACTCAAAGTAGAAATGTTGTAACAAACAGTCTTTTCCAAAAGCCTCCTCGGGTTTTCATGCTTGTTCTTTCAACTGTGCCTGAGTAACTGTGCTGTAGTACAACGCTCGGTCCAGCTGGTGACGCTAATACTAACTTCAGTGACTCCCGCATTGTGCGAGCTTCCTGTTTACATTCTGATGCTGTAGCTAACAGCTACTGTAGCAGCTGCTGTAGCTAACAGACAGCGGGGAACACGTTGTTTGTATCAGAGCAATGAGAGCAATGTGTGAGACGTGTCTTTCCCCAAAGTGCAGCGGCTCAGTGGGACACGAGTGTGTGCGCGCCACGGACACGGTAGTGCGCTTTGGAATAACGAGCGTGAGAGAGCGTGAAAGATGTGGCGTACGAACATGGCGTACGAACATAGCGACCGGGGCTTGCGTGCGTGTGTGTGTGTGTTCTGGCGATTAAATAAAGTCTGATTCTTGAACGTTTGAAGTGTTATTGCAACAGCACCAACTGTGAGAGCGAGCATCAGGCCAGAGGGAGACTGTTAGCATTAGGTTAGCTTCAAAATGACTGCTCAACACCATAGACCCGCGGTTAGCGCGTTAGCGCTGTAGTTCTGCGCTGGAGAAAATAAAAATCGAATTTTTAAAAAAAGAAATCGCCCTAAACGTAAAACTCGAATTAATGATTAAAATCGATTAATCGCCCAGCCCTAGGTAGCGCTGAAATGTAAACAATTGTCCGCGTTGTGAAGAGGCTCCCACTGCACAGACTCGTAATGAAGCTTTACAAACACAGTGTAATGAGAATGATGTGTGGAGGAATGAGGAGTCTGTGGGAGCTTTAACAAGATACAAGAGCGAGAATGGATTTAAACTGAAACCATGATGACCAGGAGTCAGGACCAAGACAGTGCAAGACAGAAACTTTCTATCAGCGTGAAGAAAGTTACGTATTGTGCACGTGTGCATCATGGTGTTGTGTACAAACTACAGCACTGTGCTTCTTATTAATTTAATATTGCTTGTTTGCTTTCGGGGGGTGCCTTTGGGTGCCGGTCCGTGTGATTATTGTCTGACGTTAAACCGGTCTGTGGTTCTAAAAATGTTGAAGATCGCTGATCTAGAGCATCTTTTTTAGCATCAAATGTAAACGCATGGAGTGATTTTAGAGCAATAATGCATTTGCCTGGAAATAAAACATGAAAAATTAAGCTAATACCTTTGCTGCTGTCAGTTGTGCCATCTTTGGTTTTTCTGTTTTGATTGTGTGACTTCTCAATTTCCTGTGGAATACATTTAACAATATGAAAAACATTCTAGAACATTTTGTGGGAGTTTTTTTTGTTGTTAAATCACAGAATGTGTTTTCACATTTGGTGTCACAACCCACTAGCATTTGATAATGTTCATTCTGCTATGTCCTTCCAGTCTTACACCATACTCACATTGATGCGGTGAAAGTTGACACTCCAGTTGGCTCCTGCCCGGGAGGGAATGAACCGATCACCATGCTTGCTTGGTGAAGACAGTGGGGAGCTGGTGGGTGTCAAAGCTCGCACAACTTTCTACACATAATCATAAAAAGAAGCTTTTTAGGAAAAGCAAGAAAACAGACAGGGATCCTTTTGTTTTAAGTTTAAATTACAGGCACTGAAATACTTGGCCCAATGAACACTAGTAACATACATGCTGAGTTAGCAGTGGATGATACTGTGTGCAATGATAAGATAAATGGCGCTTATATAGCAAATAGAACCCTGGGAAATTTTACTTACAACAGGGCTGGCATTCTCATTTTGGATGTTGATCTGCCTTAGCAGTCTGCTCTCATAGTCTTGATCCATGGCAGCTAGGAAAAAAGCAATATAATTAGATAAAGTATCTTACCATCACAATGCTGAAAGACACACATATTAGAAATAGTAACTCGTTCTGGAGCTACAATGTTCGCAGAATTCCACGGTACCATTCTGCGTGGTCCTTTTAACATATTTCGCTATAATAAGCTTTTATAATGTTGCATCTCATCTCCGACACCAAAGCACAGTAAGTTTGTGAATGTTATTTCCAGACAGTCGTTATATTAATTTACGGTTGGTATTATGTTTTTATTTTAATGACGTTTGACGACAGCTTTAGAGATTAGAATGGGGTTTTATCTTCGTTTTAACGAGAATGAACAAGAGAAAGATATAACCTCTTTGGAAATACTATGGTGCGATTGTATTAGAAAACATTGCAGCCAGGGGACAAACAAAGCTAACACATGCTAACGTTGTATTTACATTGTATAGCCGCCCAGCTAAGGCTTGTTAGCAACATTGTTCAAATGCGACTGCCATGTTTCATCGTACCGTGCCCGTGACTACGCTCTCTCTGTGGCGTGGTTTCAGATATTCTTGTCCACGAATAATCTTCTTCTGAGCATCAAAATGAGCCGTGTTTTTGTCGATTAAACAACAGTTTGTGATCTTTTACCTCTGGACTTCATTTGCGTCCGCAAAGCACCACGGGAAGATGTGACGTCACAGATTTTGAATCACAACTATTGCTAAGAAAAGTGTCAAATAAAATCAATGTTTTGAAAGCATTTCTCGTGGGAAAACCAGGTACGTTAATTTAATGTGAATTAGAGCTACCAACCCCGAAACGACCACATTATGGTCCAATATTGTGCAACCTACTTGTTAGTAGGTAGCTAAAAAGACAGAATGCTGAAAACATTTTTTTTTATATATATATCATTGCTGATTGGCTGAGCAAGGCTGGTCCCCTCCACCTATAACCACACAGAAATTTACCTGAAGAATGAGGCTGAGATGTTTTCTTTACCTTACATACTGAAAACAATGTGTAGTTTCATGGGGACTGTACTCTGAGCTGGGATCAGGTTGTTTGTGGTTTTCCTAACTGGGGACTTTTTAAACCCCTCTGTCCATAAGTGTGGTCCAAAAATCACAGGGTAAATGGCAAAATGCATTGATTTAACAAATAAATTGCAGCGTTTTGCTACCACCTCTGGAGAGTTCGAGAATTACAGTCCTTTGTATTTCCTCCTCTTCTCGCCCAATTCTTTCGCTGACCCTCTTATACTAAATTTAGTAAGTTCACCTTTTCGTGACGAAAATTGTGTAATTGAAGAGAGGTGCCCATGGATCTATAAAATACAAACTAAGGAAATACAAATGAGACACACTCACACTGTCCTCCAGAAGCAGCTATTGACAGACCTACGTCAGGGCTATATTCATAGACTATATTCAGAAAGCTATTTTAATTTTTAATGTACATCAAAATGAAATTGCTAAAATATATGGATAAAAAGTACTTTATTTGCAAAAGAAAAAAAAAAACACTTTGAGGTTCCAGTGAATCAAACCAGAACTACAATAAAATGAAAGTCTGACAATATGTGCAAACATTTAAAAAATTAAACATTAGGTCGTATACTTTGCTTATAAAAAACAAAGTTAAGCAAATATGCAAGAAATGCAGTCAGTGATAGACAGAATATAAAATTAAAGAGTTTTACATTCATGATAAATATGTTACAAAATATATTAGGTCAAAACAATCTAAAGAAAATACAAATTCAGAATGTGGCTCAGCTCAAATATGAGGAGAAAATCTCCACATTTAGGGAAAAGGTTAAATATGACTCAAGTCATAGGCATGGGCTTAGCATAAACATGAGAATTAATTTTCTGTGCCAGACAAACAAACATTTAGAAGTACATTTTTCAGAAAGAATATTTTCTACAATGTAAAGACTTAAATAGACCGGCTCTGGTGTCTACAGAGAGGATGTTTCCCTCGCCTTAAGCTGAAAGCCATTACTCACTTGAAAGCGAGTTTCATCTGATATGCCATACTGTTCCAAAGGGTCCTTGGGAGAAAAAATACATTTGTAAGTTCACTATACGTAAAAATAATATTATCAATTATGATAAATATATTATAAACATTTACTGTGTGTGTGTGTTGACTTTATAATAATCAGATCATTGGGTGATTAAATAATAACTTGCTCTGACATACAGGCCCAACGCACTGTGAACTACTCCTCCCACATGTCCCTCACTTTCCCCACATACTGGAGGTAAAACACACACAAACAGATTTGGGGAGAGAAAAGGGTGCTCTTCTATTCTAATCCACAGGTGGTTTTTTTGCATTAAAAGAGAACTTTCACTATACAAATGAGCGTCATTTGTGTATACTGTATGCCTCAATTAATTTAACCAGGCTTCGGCCACATACATTCACAACTAGGAGGGTAACAATATATTGATATTGTGATGTATCGTGATACTTTCCCACTCAATCGATTATTGATATGCTTTTGCTAAGTATACATTTTTATTTTTGTTCAAATTTTTTTTTTAAGCTTTATTTGAAAATAAAATAAGTATGGATACTTAATATATGACTACATTACGCATTCTACAATTTCTGTAGAATTTTCATATTGATTTTATTGGATGTAAGACAGATTAAGTAAGATTTTTACAAAAATGTGCAGGTTAAAAGGCATTTTTGCTTGTTCACTTTAATGTTACACATGACACTTTATACATTTTTCTTGAAATAAATTGTATTTTTTCACTGATTTCACTAATTGCTGCATCGTCATATCGTGAGATAATCGTTATTGTGAGCTTTGTATCGCACATTGTATCGTATCGTGAGGTACCCTGAGGTTCCTACCCCTATTCACAACTAGCTCAAAAAGGAACATCATATACTGTACTCACCTTGCCAGTAAGCTTGTGAATTTCAGTTCTATAAAATATAATATTCTTCCTCATGAACTCATAACTGAAAGAACAACAACAGCAATTAACAGGTCTTGGTATTTTAACATTAGGTCATTACATAATAGAGTTATGCAATTATTTATGATCGGCCCGAAAACAGAGCCTCAAAACCAGCAACAGCAAACAAGCAGGTAATGTTCAGCAAAAATATAAACAAAAAATAAAATTAAATGCATATTCTGCCTTGTCAATTGTAATTTTATATCTTTTTTGCTTTTAGGATTATAATCCAAAACAGAAGACCAAACTATGCACAGATACTTGTGTTCAAGCATCTGCAAGACATCAATCAGAATCAGAATTTTTTGTATTGCCATTGTAAGTCTCAAACGAGGGATTTTCTTTGGCATATGGTGCAAACAAGAGCAAAAAAGTTTTAAAACACAGATGTGTATAAGACATTCACTTGTGTGAATATATATTTTCAAAGAATACATATAAAGTCTTTAGATGGGCTTGTGCAATGTATTGGTAGCACTTTATTTGAACTGCACTGATTATTATTATTTCAAGCCAATGTGGTTGTGTAATATTGTGACATTACTATAGTTCTGTGTTGAAATTCATTCTCTTTGGGGAACTTAAAAGTGAACGTAAACTGAACGAAAGTTGAACCATATGTTCTTGAAACATGCCTACAGGCCTATTAGCCTACATTTTTGAAGAAATTAACTAAGACATACCTGGCCTTGATAATTGAGTCAATCCACTCCCCACATTGCTCCTCTGAATCACATTCAAACTGATACTTTCGCTCTGCTTCGTCAAGAAAAACTACAAAAAATAATACATTCAAAAACTATTCCAACCAGAAGATGTATGAATAGGCCCAACACTTACTTATTGAGAAGGTCAAGTTGTCTTCTCTCTCCACTCTACATTGTTCCAAGAGCAACGCTCCTATTGGCTGAAAAATATATAAATATTTATATTCTGTGAACAGGGGTATTTATTTGTCATTTACAAGGCGACTAACAGAGCGATGTGGAGAGACATTTGCTTTGCATGTCATAAAAGTGACATAAACAGGAAGTCTTTATTGAATGCATTTAGATTAATACTTGTGAGCAATAAATGTTCGATTAGGCATAGCATATCAACATAGATGTATAGATATTCTTAGGACAGTAATAATGACTTATAATTACAAATAAACCCTGTCATTTCAGAAATGTGCAACATGCAGGTAGCCCTTCATCAACAACTTTTGAAATAGCTCTTCACCCACGTTTCAAAAACGTGGGTGACAGTTACGGTGCAGGTGCCCTATACATCTTGTCGGGTAAGGGGTCCGACACCTACTGCTCCAGTACAGCACGAGTGCTATCCACTCAGGCACGGTGGCTGAGTGGATAGCACTCTCGCCTCTCAGCAAGAAGGTCCTGGGTTCGAATCCCGGTCGGACCAGGGCCTTTCTGAGTGGAGTTTGCATGTTCTCCCCGTGTCTGCGTAGGTTTCCTCCGGGTACTCCGGTTTCCCCTACCACTAAAAATATGTCCAATAGTTCTAGCATGCGCCTCCTGTACTGGCGACCCCGCTCCCATCTCTGTGTGGAGTGAGAGACAAATGCCCAAAAATTAACAATTGTAAACCGCTTTGAGACTCAGATCTGCAGTGAAAAGGCGGTATATAAATAAATACTTACTTACTTACTTACTACTAAACTTGTTATAACGCCATCACGGATCATGTACAAATATGCTAAGTGAAAATAAGATAAGGTATACTGCAATTTTCACAGATATAGTCACAAAGCCACTTTACAATTATGTTCTAATTTTATTCGCTCGTCACTCACTGGCAGTGGCAGAGGTAAATGTTACTGTAGTACTGTTGTTTTTTCTGGTACTAAACTTGACTATTTGTCTTACTTTTTACCTTAACTATTTTCTCCTAAACCCAAATCTGACCTTTTGCGTCTTCAAAAATGGATCGTGACTTTGTAGATTATGTCATTAAATGCAAGTGTGAATCTCAGCTACAGAAGAAAGTTAAAATTATTTTTCAATTACTCTTCAGCTCCATGATTGGTGTCTACAAACGTATTTTTGGCCACAGATCTCTTTAAAAGTTTGTATTTCTTTTGTTTTACCGAAGTTAAATAATTAAGGCAAGTCCCTCAGCCAAATATGTTCACTGGTTGTAAGCGACTATATATGTAGCCACTGACCTGGGATCAAGACTAATCATACACTGTTTGATAGCCCTGGGGAAATACTGGATCCGGATGTATATAGCCACAACTGCCCTGGGGTAAAGTGACGAAAGTGGCATTCTCTCTGACCACCCCCACTAATTCAAGCACGTTTATGCCACAACGTGAAAAATAAAGCAGAAACATCTCCATGGAGGCAAGCACTGCTTCCTAAGTGCATGTTTAATCAGCCGTCAGTCTCTCACCTCCTCCTCATCCGTCCGAAAGTAGAAGAGAAAATTAACGACGAGTTTCACTAGCCTCCTTTTTACAACTATTAGATCAAACAAACAAAAATCAGCATACTGTGCAACGTACAATGTTAGACATATATGGTTGTCACCAGAATCATGCAATGACATTAAACGGAAGTGAAAGAATAATATTAATATATGTATAAAATAGAAAACACACCGTCTCCTTTTTTGGGTCCTCGCATTCCCAACTCAGCTGCCATTTCAGATGGCTGGCGACTCAAGGAAACCAGCTCTTTTTCATTGAAACGCATTATGGACGCACATATAATTTAACTAGCTATACTAGTCCTCAACAGCTCTACTACCGCTTCACGATGGTCAACAAACTCTGTACATTCATCAAATACTAACATTGGATGGACGTTTCCAAATGAATACTTCTCCACCGCGGCTATATTTAAAACACAACAATGTATTTTTTGAGTGGCTTTTTTCGCTTCGCGATACTCCTTCACCTCAATGTGATGATGACACGCCTCTCCCTGTTGTTATCAGTAAGGTAAGTCACGAGGCTCAAAAAGGAAAAACGATTCTTTATTTTTCGCTTTAAATCTATAGTACTATAACGCTACAATAAAATGTGCTTTGTTTATTCAGAACAAATGTTGTCACTGTCTTTTATGGATACATTTATATGGTAGTGATACTGTATTAAAGTAAACTTCAAAAACTTCATTGACCAACAGATGGCGCTAATTTGTTTCAAGCGTTGTACACATTCAAAGAAGAAGAGCGCGCATGCGCATGGTACTCGCACTCAATGCTAGCGTGATCTGTGCGTTTATAGACTGTTTGGATATACAGTTTATTGTTTGGATTTTGGTGAGTTTCTAAAGAATTCGTTCTATCGGATACAGCTTACGTTACCTTTTGCCTTTATCTGCCCAAAACCGAAGTGAGCGTAGTCTGTGAATGGTCCTGTGAGTTTGCTAATGATAATTTAAAAACTCCATTCTTCAAATCCAATGAATGTCGTTAGCTGAAATGCTCTGGTGCACTATGGGAGTAACGTTGCTTTATCTTCTACAAAACAAACTCTAATGAAAGAAAGCTGTATTCTATGTCTTTACATTTCACATTTTAAAGGTTACTGGATGTTGGCAATTTAATAATGCAGACTGTACAAAGATCTGCGGTTCTATTGTTTAGCCATGCAATAAATTAGTTTGTAAGAATACTCTTTGTCTTTATGTACATTTTGAATCCAGGAAACCTTTCAGAGCAGCGATAGAATGATAATGAATAATAAAATGCCTAAAGGGTCTTACACTGCTTTGTGCTTTGAATATAAAGTGTTTCATGGCTAGTCAACTGTTTATTACAATTTAAATTCAAAGTAGAAAACAATTATTTAGATATGGCTTATGCCGCTGAAGTTGTAAAAAAAGCATCACAAATGTTTTGTTTGATTGTGTCATTTTTGTCTTTCAGTTATAAATCTATCAGAGACACGGTGTTTTAAGCAAGCAAAATGGATTTTCAGCATCGAGCGGGTGGGAAAACCGGGAGTGGAGGCGTGGCCTCTGCTTCTGAAAGTAACCGCGACAGGCGAGAGCGACTGCGTCAGTTGGCTCTAGAAACAATTGACATAAATAAGGATCCATACTTTATGAAAAATCATTTGGGGTCATACGAGTGTAAACTTTGCTTGACATTGCACAATAACGAGGTATTATTTTGTTTTCAAATGTTTGTACATTCTTTAAATTTTAATATGTATTTAATTCCTTAATCCGTGGCAAATTTCTATTCAACAGGGCAGCTATTTGGCTCACACTCAAGGCAAAAAACATCAGACAAATTTGTAAGTATTTTTTCATTTAACGTTTTGAATTTCTTCATTGTTTATTGACTTTTTTTTTCTTGAAGAGCCCGAAGAGCTGCTAAAGAAGCCAAAGATGCTCCTGCGCAACCAGCACCAGCAAAGGTTAAAGTTGAGGTCAAAAAGTTTGTTAAAATTGGGAGGCCTGGATATAAAGGTATACCTTGTGTCTTTATGCTTTGTCATTTTTCTTACTCCTAAAATTATAATTTAATTTGTATTATTTCAGTAACCAAACAAAGAGACTCAGAAACAGGACAACAGTCATTACTTTTCCAGGTTTGCTTATTTTAATTTTTATTTATTTTAAGGAACAATCTTTGTGTGTGATATATATATATGTATATATGTATATATATGTATATATATATATATATATATATATATATACTTACACTTACATACATATATCATTTTTTAAAAATTATTATTATTATTCCAGATTGATTACCCAGAAATCGCAGAAGGCATTGGACCCCGACATCGTTTCATGTCTGCTTATGAGCAGCGCATTGAGCCACCTGACCGTCGTTGGCAGTACTTGCTTATGGCGGCCGAGCCTTATGAAACCATATCGTTTAAGGTATTCACTCTTAACTACAAAGTGTTTTTAAATCAAGACAAATTTGCGCATCCACATGAATGTAATGTCACATACTGTCTCGTTGTCCACAATATGTAATTATTTAAAGAGATATAATACATAGAAACAAACATCAAGGACTTTTTGAGACGCTTAAAAATGTTAGTATAGAGCCCTGGTATGTGCACGTGTCCTCTATTAAAATTGGGTAATGAAGAATTCCAGAAACTTCATACTATGTCATTCCTTCGTTGGCAGCTATATATTGTAATGAATGTTTAACACTGCCCAGGTACCAAGCCGGGAAATTGATAAAGCAGAAAATCGCTTCTGGACACACTGGAACAAGGAAACAAAGCAGGTACACAAAGAGTGCGGGCTCCTTTTTAAAATCTTGCTTGAACTGACAACATATCCTTTTTTTAGTTTTTTCTTCAGTTTCACTTCAAAATGGAGAAGCCCATTGCTCAGTCTGGGCCACCTCCCCCTGGTGGAGTGAAACGCCCCCCTCCTCTGATGGGTGGTCAGCACCAACCTAGTGATGGCCTTCCTCCTCCCCCACCTGGAGGTATGACCATTCCTCCACTGCCCCCAGGGACGCCCGGCGCACCTCAGATGCCCCCACAAATGGCCATGCCACCAATGCCCATGAGGCCACCACCCCCAGATGGCCTATAACTTCTGGCTTTTTAACATGTGTTAATGATGATTTTTATATTTCTGTTTTTCCCTAAAGGCAAAGTTTTTGGTTGTTCAAATGATTACATTCTGTATAAAAGGTTAACAAAAGTGTTTGTAATCTTTTGTAATAAAAAGTGTGCAGACATGTTTGTGTCAGAATATCATATTTTGATGTGTGTACAAACAAGAGTATCCGGTTACTGCTTCCAGTAAAATACACTTTTTAGAGAAAACAAGTTTATTTTACATCCAGAAATCCTCATGTAAATAGTTTGGGTTTGGTTTCATTTATGGAACACTCAATCACAGAAATTAACAATAATACAGCTAACATGGTTTATGATTACTGGGTCCTCGTAATACACTTTCCAATAAGACAGATTTTTGCATGATATGAATTGCTAATTGAATAGCATATTATTACACTGCTCCCATTTCCTTCAGAAACCTTTGCTGTGTATCACTTTGACTCCATTGACTCTGTCATTGAGCTTTTCTCCCAATCGCCCATTTATTATCTCACATATTTCTTAGCTTGAATTTTGCTCTTTTTGTCTTAATAATTTATCAGGGAGTGGTCGGTTCCGAAGATTACTCAACGTTTTTACAACTCTTCGTTTCTTTGGTTTCCGTTTCCTTAATTTTACTTCATCCTCATCATCAAGGTCTGGCAGCCAGGATAACATTACCTCCCATAAGGTTGTCTCAGGCTATAGTCATAGAAAGTTAGGGTTATTAAACTGTACATTGTCTTACAAACATTTAATTTACCTCTGTCCGATGTCTGAGTGCTCCATATCTTCTCATAATTTGCCTTTCATCCTCATCAAGGGGTGCTTTCTGGCCATGCAAAGCTTCTACGTGCAAATGCAGAATAAAAATGTTGTATAAACAAAGCAAGCATTCATTCTCCTCTTTTATATTACCATGAAGTCTTTGAAATCCAGAGGTGAGCACAAGGATTGTAATTGCTATGAATAGACAGCGGTTCAGCGTCACACTCTCCCAAGGGACTTCTGTTGGACTTTCATTCTGGTAGGACACATGTTGTGGCACTGATGCTGGAAAAGAAACTCATTAATAAATGTTTCCATCCACATGAAGCAAGAGGGAAAGTTAAATTACTTACTTGATCTACTGAAACTTGTCTCTCTGGCCATAACATTGGGCTCTGCTTTTATTTGCAAAGGTACTGAAGCCATTTCCTGGTGAACATTTATCAACAACAAAATATACTTCAATATTTTGCATTCATTTAATATTTATAATGTCGGTTTTCTTCCAACTAACCTCCTCCAGTTTTCGAGTAGCATATATTTCTGCAAACAGACAGATGGGAGCCTTATACATAAGCCATTTATATCTTTTACAAACATAATTCTGGTTCTAATCTGATTTATTTGCTGCCATTATGTGTTTGGGCACATATCCAAGCCTGTCTTTGTCAAACATATCCTTTCTATTGTTTTACCCTTTTAACAATATTTTAACTGGGCTTGTAGTGTGCGTGTGTGCCAGTGCCACCTGGTCTGCGAATTGGTCGACTTGGCCTTTGTGGGGGTGAATCTGGTCTGTGTGGCCCTAAATCTTCTTCAAATGTCTCAAAGCTTTCTTCCATATCCAGACTTTGCTTTAAAACATAAACATAGTTCTTTGTTTAAATGAGACTTTTTATATTGTCTCAACATCTTCTAAGCTTAAGACTTGAGTATGACACCTGCTTACTAATCTAAATGTATTGTAAGGGTCTATGCTATGTACATTTTCCAAAGTGATATAAATTAGTATTTGAGTCGCTGCGGAGTTCATTTATTTTAGAGTCATTTTATTCCTTCATGCTGTCCTCTTTGCAAACAGTTTGGTACTTGAGGGACCTTTTTAGGTGGTGTCAAAAGTTTGAGAACCACTTATTTTGTAAGTAAACTTTATTTATAGAGCAAAGTTATAGGAATAAGAAATTATAGATAATGATAAAAATAAATGTTACTATACTATTTTGATAAATCATGTGATCTGTGAACAATGTGACAACATTCTGCTTTAAGGTCCTCGTGGTGCAACACTGCATCAGCAAAGTGTGAAAACTACTGGAAATCTCCCTCATTCCCTAATTAAAATATTTCAAGATGTTCAATTTTAAGGATTGAAGTGTTAGTTCATTCCCAGTCAGTCCTTTTTGCCTATTTTACAATTTATGTCTAAGCAAACAAAATTATGTATTCTTGAGTGAACCGTTTTCCTCCACAGTATTTTTCTTATTTAGAAGTTATGATATTCAGCTAACTTGGCCTCACAACCTTAACTGTGTTTGCAACTTCATAGTCAAATGTCTGATCTTATCTTTCCAACCCTTGCTGCATATTTGTGTATTTAAGAAGGTTTTTATAGCCCTTTATGCCTTCCATGGCATTTCTAAACAACCACGGAGCAAATGCCGTCGCAGAGCTATAAATAGAAGAATCATATCCAGCAGATGGATGGATGTTGAAGTCATAAACACAAAGAGAATAAGTGAGATTCAAGCCGACTAATATCCACTATGTCATAATTTCATAATGAACCAAAATGTATGACCATAGAACCAAAATGAGGCCTACCTGCCCTGGAACTCCCCTGGGTAGTGGGTTTTCTGCAAGTCTTTGTCACAGCCTCTTGTTTCAGTGCACAGAAGAAGTCAGGCGGAGTGACGGCACACAACAGGTGCAGCTGCAGAGAGAAAAAAACAAAAAGCAAAGACATGCAGCTGGCCATAGTGTAGACCGGAGAGACTTCACATGACCAATGATATGATTGAAAAACATCAATAATATCAAAAATAACAACCTTTAATTCAATTGACTTTAGTATGATTGGTTGATAGTTAAACAATTATTTAGGCAAGGCAAGGCAAGTTTATTTATCTAGCACAATTCATACACAAGGCAATTCAAAGTGCTGAACAAAATAAGAAAACATTAGAAAATGTAAACCCGCCGCATGGTATTTATCATAAAGAAGAATTGCTCAGCAGACATGTCTGCTGATAGAAGTAAATATTAGCTAAACATTTTTACTTAATCACTGTATTTTCACCTCACTTTATTTTGTATAGTAGATTGTATCTGACAACCTTCAAAATAATACAATAATGAAAATACAATTCATTGTATTCACATGCATTCAGCTGTTTTGTTTATTGTCATATTCTTTGCAGGTGAAGCTCATATTCTTTGCAGTGGTAGTAGAGTGTTTCATTATTTTAACTTTTATATGTAAGTACATGATAAATAAACTTGTATTTATTTATACTTTTAGATTTCAATACAACAACTTGAATATCTATAATTTTGAAATAGATGTGTTGAGAAAATCAAAACCTGCAAATGGTGCACTTTAATAATACTAACATATATAACGATAATAACCATAACACTTAAAGACCACAAAAACTATTGTCATGAGTATCATTACATAGGAGGGAAATGCTTTTGAACTTTAATGTATGTATATTCTTCCTAATTGAATGAAAATATATATATGTAAAATGAGATATACTGTCATGCAGATCTATTACTGAACAGCAGAGGGCGCCAGTGCTCTAGATTGGCACTGGAACTCCCCCTTTCACAGAACTCGTGTAGCATTTTTGTATTTTTTTATTTACTGCGTCCAATATTGCGCTTTTCTACGGTGAATTATTACGAACGTGAGTCTTTATTAACAAATACTTTAATTTATTCCATCACATTATCGTTTTTGAGTGAAATTGTCGTTTTTTCTTGTCAATATCATCTCGGCTACCAACCTTACAAGCAGCGTGGGTGACAGGTGATGACCCGGGCCAAGCAGCTACAAACCAGAACTGTGGAGAGGTGAAGCCTATCTTATTATAATGTGTCCCCTTATGGCTTTATGAAGCTGACGTTTGCATGCCGCTCAAATGGAAAGCCCTAACTGTAGCTCAAGGCCTATATGTATATTCTGCATTTGACCCATCCTTCAATTATGCAATATTCAATTCTATTTATTTGTGTATAGCCCTAAAATAAAAAAGGCCAGGTTCAGGAGTCCCATCATCACGCTATAAAACAGACAATGGGACAGCGGGTGAATAGCAATGAACAGATTACAGCTGAAGTCATAATTACTTTGTTTGCTTAAAGTTGTATTACTAATTCTTAACCACCTAGCCCTACCCTGCTGAATTAAAGAAGGATTTTGGCCTTGAATGTAGACTGTGTCTGCTTCCTTGACATTGATGCATGTATAGAAGCTTGGTGGCTAAACACTGCGTCCAACTGTGCTTTTTGACACTTTAGGAACCACCTGAAGTCTGGCATTTTACAAGAGCAGTGGTTGGTTTGGTTGGTGTGGTAATGTGTCCTAGCGGTAGGAGGGGGCCATACCATGTGTAGCCCTTCTATTCTTTACTCCACAGGAAGACAGTGGAGTGATTTTAACTCACAAGTTATATGTTCCGTCCACAGTGGCCATGCATGGATCTGTTTTTCTCTGTAAAACTTTTAGAAAGAATATTCCTGATTTTGGCTCTTTTGTGCACATGGTCAATAACAACTCCAAGATTCCTTACACTGTTGCTAGGGGCCACGCAAACGTTATTGAGTGTGGGAATCTGGGCAGCGAGGGACACACAGACGTTCGGGGCTGAGTAAGACTACTGCTGTTTTTAGAGGATTAGGTTGTTTAGGATCATCCATGTTTAGGTTATTTATGCAGGAACAAAGCCTTTCTAGTTGAACTGTCATAGACAGGTAACGCTGTGTGTCATCTGCATAGCACTGGAAGGTAAGGTCACTATTTCTAATAATGTTGCCTAAAGACAGAATAAAAAAAACATCAACCAGCCATAGGTGTGGTGGGTGGCCTTAGATGGAGACTTTATTACATTCAAAATGTGACACTTTTTCTTTCCAATTCCAATCCTCCATCAAGGCAACTTGAGTTGTGTGAAACTAACCTAATGAAAGATCGATTCAATTCTTTAGACTTTCACTTTCAGGGCTACTAGGCCTACAAAGTGAAAGTCTTAAGAATATTTCAAGGGCAGGCTCTACAGCTCGAAGTCCCAGTGGACTTAGTGCCTATTAAAGTTGGCAAACAGTGCAGGCGGATATCTGTGCCCCCTATTCTGACACTGGAGTCCTGTGCTGGGTAAAAATTGTCCTTCTGAAATAGGCTTGTACTCTGAAGACATTCTGATGAGTGCCAGAACAAAATAAATATAAACTCCACTGTAAAGAGAGGAGTCTTTGAGCTGCCCATCTACAGTATTCTTTAGGAGTGTCTACTCCTGGGGTGTCAAACAAAGCATCAAATTTTAGTGACCCCTGAAATTATTTTCATTATTATTAACTGTGATTACCCTGGTATATTATTATTATTATTATTCATAGTAGACAGATCAGGGTACTTGTGTGTCTGTGGCTCTATGTATGTGAGTAGTTCCATATCATCTTTGGTTTGCGGCACTGTTTATGCTAATAAATCACCCTATATGAATTCTGGATCAGGCATATCTATCATACCATTTTGCATACCTTCATAATGTAAAAACAAATAGTTGCAAAATTTCAGTCACAAACATCAGAACAAATAAATGGATATCTTAGTATAAAAAAGTAACCAAACCTTTGCCACCCCTACACCAGCTCACATTTTCAATGTTCAGCTCTACCCAAAGAAATTGGCAGAAAGTGTTATTTCTGTTTGTTTCTAAGTGTTTCACTCAGCTGTTTCTGGAGCAGTGTGTTTCAGTGCTGCCTTCAATGAGCAACGTCAGCTCTTTGTATTCTAATGATCACACAGAGGACTTGCCTAATGTGGGTTGTGTGTCTGTTTGAAAATGAGATTATTACACACTCATTACATAATACGATTGGAAATGGACTTTTTAATAATACATTATATATTTGTGTATAATATCAGTTGTATATCAAAATAAGGTTGTGGGGCCACACCTCATTGGCTTGGCCTTTCTTTATCTAATTTTCATGTTGCTCCCATGTCTGGGTGGGTTTCCTCTGGAAGCTCCAGTTTTCTCCCTCACCCAAAATGTGCACCGTTGCCATGTCCACAGGTCCAGCCTCTATGGTGCTGGAGTCTGGACGTGCAGTGTCAGATGTGCTGTGAATGAACCTGCTGTTATATGGTCCTCTATGGGTCTCATGTGCTCCTTTGTCTCTCTACAGGCTGCTGCACTCTTCCTTTGATCCGACCCGTCCCCAAGCCGAGGTTCACCGAGGAGATGCGTGTAATCCGGACTGTTGCCCTCAGGCAGATAAGTGTTCTTCCCTCCAAACAATGTGATAATGTGTCCCTCATGCTTTCTTCACAAGAGGCAGCAGCAAAGTCACATTCAAAATGAGGCAGCAGTAACACACAGCACCTCAACTGCAACACACCAGATTTTCATCATGTGCCGCTTGTGCTTTTGCCTTCATTGATCTTGTCCCTAAAATCTTGAAGCTTGGTTTCATCATTTTGAAGATAAAACAAGAATAAAATGCATAACTTTAAAGCAAGCTCTGTTTTTTGAAGGGCACATACCCAACGTATTATTTAATTTACGATCAGTAGAATTCAGTACTTAACACCTCATAAAATAAAAATAAAGTGGTTTAATTCTTGATCAGCTGGCATAGTGATAAAACTTCCCCCCTGCCTTTAGTCCTAACACAAACTATAATGTTGCGTTGTACAGTTTCAGGGTTAAATAATAAATACATGAGTACACAACAAGAAAGACAAAACGTAGACAAGACAATGTGGAGCAAAAAAATACAACATGAAAATATAGAAACAGACAGTTAAACAGTTAAACTGTCAGCAAGTTTCCACCCCTGAAATGAATATCCAGACTCAGTTTCATCTTGATTCTTTGGGCCAAACTTTTAATAACAGGTTTGATTTATTTAGTTACACGCAGTTACGTTTTCTTGCCTAATCACTATGGATTAGGTATCGAATTTACCGTTAAGGAAATAAGTAAAAATCACATTCAATTGTTTATAGCATATTTAGATAATATAGGAAGCGTTGTGTATTTCGATAATAAACTGATAACAAAAATGATTGTAGAATTTCTAGTGCACTACAAATGTAGCTTGGTGCCTCTCAGCAGTGGCCTGGAACCCTGTCATTACAGCTTCCCCTATTCTTTGTTGTTCACATTAAAATAAATCTGTGGTGTCAACACATTCGTGTCACACTGTAGATTTCTGTAGCTGTAGACAGCAGAGACAACATAACGTGATGGTTTAAGCTCATTATTTTAAATCTGATGTCCGAAGTGCATTTGATTGTTGAATTCGTTGGTGTTGGATTTTAATACTTGCTGCCGTTCTTTTTATTCAGTGCAATATTTTGGCTTCTGTGGCCCTCAAAGCTTTTATTCTGCCCATTTTCAATGTTGTTTGTGTGTGAGCCGCCTTTTAGCCAGCCTCTGGTTGTCGACTGATTGTACATAATTACAGCTATTTAACTGCAGCTTTCACAGCCAGTTCTTTCTGAAGGCACTTACAGGGGCAGAACATGCCAAGTTCTGGCTCTTAACTGGCTCATACAGAGAATGGCACACTGAGGAGAAATACAACCCAGTGTAGACGTGTAGGCTGCTTTAATAAAGCAGTTTGAGCTGGGGAAAATATGGAAACAGACAGTACTTAAAATGTGGAGGTAATTCGCAGTTACCTTTAGTAGTATGAAAGGATATACACTTTTACTAAGTGTATATATATATTTACTTAGTCTGATTATTTTTTGACAACTGGCCTTGATTCCATTTGACAGACATGATTTATCTCAACCTGTCACATACTGTAACAGACAACTTGAACAGTAGGTTGATATTTTAAATTACAGTGCACCACTGTATATTTTTTTAATGTCTCTTAAAGAAGTTAAAGGACAAGATATGTGTACACAGTGCAATACAATACAAAACTATTTATTCTTGTATTGCCCTAAAACAGCAGTCATCTCAGAGGACTTAACAAAACCATTGTGTTAGACACTAACTGTCCAACAGACCCTGCTGCATCGCCAAGGAAAAACTCAAAAAAAAAAACAGTGGGAAAAGAGAAATCTCGGGGAGATCCACATTGAGAGTGGGATCCGCTTCACACGGACAGACGGGCTATAGATCCAGGACCAAAGCTGCAGAACGAGGACTAGGGCCACGCAGTGCTCGCAGAAAGTGGACAGGTCCAGTGCAGGACTGAAGCGCCCCAGGCACGTCGGGCAGGGGAGTCTGCAGGTGCAGATGGAGGAGGCCAGTTCAGAGGTCCCGTCGTCGCACCATGAAACAGACAATGGGACAACGGGTGAATAGCAATGAACAGACTACATTCAAAATCCTAAGCTAAATGCTCTTCTGCTGACAGTGCTTTTTCAGACCTTAGGAACCACCAGACGTCTGGCATTTTGCCAGCGCAGTGCTCACTTTGGTTGATATGACACGTGTCTTGAAGATAAGATTTATGGATTTATATGTTAAAAGAAGGATAATGTAATTTATTTGTAATACTCAAATAATCCTCACTCAACTGTATAACTCTGTGAAATATTCAACAATTGCTGCAGTTGCTAATAGAATTACAGAAATATGCTGTCTTATCCAGTTTATTGTATACCACTGTTTAGGAATTTTACATTTGGATAACGGTATATAGCTGCCAGGGGATACCATTTCATATTCAAATGAGCTCAGGGGCATAGATAATATACAATGTAAACTCTTTGTTCCTCATGGTAACACCTTTTTTCGTGCGGGTCTCTTTACCCTGGTAGATCCAGGGTAAAGAGACCCGCACTAACACCAAGCTAACCGTAACATTGTTTATTCTTCCTGCCCCTCAGCCCTATCACAGACGTGTGCCTGGCTTGTTTTTATGACTTGAGAAATGAAGCAGCCCTGGGTAAAAAGGCAAGATGGCAGTAAGTAAACAATAATTGAACTGAAGCGCTGTGTGCCGCTGAACTCCTTGGGGCCTGTATTGTGTTGGTAGGTAGAAAGTACTACAGAAAACATGCACATACACACACACACAACAGGACCCAGGAACGCACACACGCTCTGACTGAATGAGGGACTTATCTCTCCACTGCAGGCGCTGACAAAGCCTGTGATTCCACATGCAGCCCTCACATATGTGCTTGTTATGCCCAGAGTGTTTGCTCGCACCTGACGGACACCACATTAGGTACAGCCAGTTTTCTAAAGTGAATATGTGTGCCAGTAATAATGTAGTCATCAAAAAGGAGAGTTATGTTGTTACTAATGGTCTATATATATATTCCTCTGAGTGACAAGTTTGAGCTGGATTTACTGTCACTTTCCAAATCCTCCTCTTCGCAATTTGTGTGACTGCATGTGGCTTTGTAATACCCACACAGATTTACATGCCCTCGTTATTAGTTGAGTCATAAGTTTTGTCATGTTTTTATTATTATTATTAAATACAAAAGAGTCTTCTTTAATGCACTGCAAACAATATGTAGTACAGTATGTGTATATACATAGACATACTGTATATTAACATGCATATACAATTTTTTTTTTGACAAAGCAATGTGAGGAATTTCTTAAAGCTTTATTCAGATTAAGCAACGTATTTTCTGCATGTTCCGTTGCCATTTTAAAAAATCTAAATAATTTGCAGTTCAAGTATTGTCTAACTTCTCAAATGATGTTTTGCTGCTTATTCTTGATGGGAGAGATGTTAGAGCTTGTTCGCTCTGTCAGCTCTTGGGCCAGCCAACTGTAATCTCTATAATTGGGCTCTGACTGTCTTATTATTGTGGGTTTCTTCAGGGACCCAACATTTCACCCACCTGTCAGGCTACATACAAGACTTGATTGATTGATTGATTGATTTTTTTATTCATTCGAGCAGAAATTTTACAATCATAAGTATTTACAATATTTACATTCCTTAGATGATTCTTTATACATACATGTTGCCTGCTGTGCTTACAGTTTATACTTATACATAGAAATATATAAACAAACTATACAATCAAGCAACGATAGTTTCCCTAGTTACACCATGTGTTATACATCGCAATATCAATACACAAATGAACCTCTATTTACAATTTCTCAGCTCGAAATGGAGTGGGAAGGAAGTAAAAACTTGTCGACTCCCACCCCATAAACATAATTCAAAAACATGCAAGAATGTTGTTATTTAGCATTGAATAAATAATACCTTAATAATAATTTCTCGTGTTGAGTGCGATTTAATAGTTTTATAAAGTTACATCTGTAACAATGATCACTGTGCCCCAGCAAGGCCCAGCGCCCCAACTCAGGCCAACTCCAGTCACAAGAAGCAGCCGCCACAGCAGTAGACCAATCATGCAGAGGAACAATAGTCCAACGCACAGCAGGCTCCAACTACACCATGAGCAACCACCTCACTGATCATTCATACCATTGTTTTATTCTTTCAAATGAAAAGGCATTTGATTAATTCTACAGTTTCTTTACCTTGGATAGAGCCGATTATCACCACCGTGACTGTCCTAGCTCCACCTTCAGGCAAAAGATACTTTCTTTAATTTTTGTTCTTTTACACATTTATTTTTTCATATTTTATTTTCAATTCATAATCTTTTGTATGTCCAAATGGATTCTAGACAGTGAGGTCATTCCTGACTGCGTGTCCACAGAACGCCACTATGACATGGGTCCACTGCCCCTCCACACCACCAGCCACCACCACAGAAACCACCTCCAGAGACACAGAACCAGCCTAAGAGACTGCGCCAATGCCCACCAAAGCAACACCAATCACTGCTGCACACGTATTTCTACATTTAGTACACCAATATATAAAATATTAAGTGTTCTCTATACAGAAATATAAACATACAAGCAGACATACACATATTATCACATACATAACTACAAATTAAATATTAAATGTTCTCTATACAGACACACACACAACAACATACATATACCCGTTTTCACATACATAACTACATATGTAACCCTGTTATTTTATGTATTTTATTTTAATGGTGATCATGAATGCTCTTATACCCATACTGGTAATACCCAAAACAGTAACTATTGACCCTGTAGTGTAGACAAGTAGTGACTCAGTTTGCAAGGCTGATTATTTTAATACAGACAAGCTTTTTGCTCCTGGTTAGGGGTAATCAATAATCTACTGTAGTCCAGAGCTGTCTCTATTTCAGTCTCGTTCTTGTAGTTGGTGTCAAAGAAACAAGGCAAGGCAAGTTTATTTATATAGCACAATTCATACACAAGGCAATTCAAAGTGCTGAACAAAATAAGAAAGCATTAAAATCCTAAATAATCACAGAACATTAAAAAGAAAGATAAAAATATAAAATCCCTCAGTTGTATGCACAGCTAAACATTACTGTCTTTAACCTGGTTTTAAACATTGTCAGAGAGGAGGCCTGTCTCACATCTTCAGGAAGATTGTTCCAGATTTTAGCAGCATGAATCTGAAAAGCAGCCTCCCCATGTTTAGTTCTGACTCTGGGCACTAACAGGAGTCCAGTCCCTGTGCTCCTCAACAACAACAAACAATCATAATGCATTTATATTCTGACTGCTGCTCATTTCAATAATTAATGCAAATTGTTCCACATTTATCAGCGGATTCCTTTCTGTATGCGTGCCAGTGTCACTGTGCCTCCTTGTTAATTGGCTGATATCACCTAATAATAGAAGGCCGCTCAGGACCAAAATACAACTCAAACTCCTGCCTTCTGCAGAGAGAACCATTACAGAGCACAAATGTGGCAGCAGCCGGCTTTGGCAGCACCAGCAGCGTGTCAGTATGTGCACTTTAGAACAATGATCCAGGCTCAGCTGTGGCCCTCTGTGGTCTCAGGTGTTAGCTGGTTGGCGCCGGGCGGGAGCTGCTTGGCCTGCATCAGCGCACATCATCTATCCTCTGTCCGCTTGCTCTCCGCTGGGAAAATAGCCTCTCATCTCTCAGCCCTTTCCATCAAGCCTGCTGCTACTGATTGGCTTATTATCAGATGTCCTGCATTGAGGAAGAATGGGCCATGCTTCAGTGAGTGTGTCTGAGCTTCCAGTGCACATACATGCAGCTGCATTGCGCGCACATCAGGGCATCTCAAATGTTACAAAGACCTGGCCGATTGGACCTGTGATAATGATGGCTTCAAACATCATTTAAATCTCCAATTGCAGAACAATAATGATATATCAACCAGTGAAAGAGAAACCAGAATGTTTTTGTTTGTTGATTTGTTTGTTTGTTAGTTAGAATGCAACATTAACCTAATGGAGGGAATAGGATGAAATATTCAGGGATGGTCCAATCAACAAGTGATTAGACTTTGTAGGTGATCCAAATGCAATCTTTAAGGAATACTTTGCATCCAAATCTCTCCAGCCAGTTTAAAATATAGCAGACAAGAGTAGTGCACCTTGATCCAAAGCTCAAGAAAAAAAAGACAAAGTGTCCAATCCTTAGCACATGAGTCTTAAGGGAAAATGACTTAAATGTGAACAGTGATCTGAAAGTGACCGCAAAGTGACAGTAGTGGACCCTCTAGGTACGCAAGGCTGTGCACGCTTAGCAAAAATCACAATAGATGACCAACAACATAAACCTTTTAATGGTCAGAATATGAGTAAAAACATTACCAAATAGCATGATCCCATTAGAGGACTGGGTTGGTGTCGCTGGCACCGCCCTAAGTTGGTTTGGGACTTGAAGACAGGAAGTACTTTGTGGAGATTGGAAACTGTGTCTCAGATCATATGGCCCTGACCTGTGGAGTACCACAGGGGTCGATCCTGGGACCTCTTCTGTTCAATCTCTACATGCTGCCGTTAGGTCAGTTAATACGCAGAAACGGAGTTTCCTATCACAACTATGCAGACGACACTCAGATCTATGTCTCACTGACTGCAGGAGAACATGGACCAGTGGACTCACTCCTTCACTGTATCCAACAGATCAGTGAGTGGATGCAAAACAACTTCCTTCAGCTAAACGCGGACAAAACTGAAATGATTGTCTTTGGTCCCCAGAAACAAAGAGAAAGCGTCATCTGTCACCTACAGTCTCTCTCCCTAAAACCTTCAAACAAGGTCAGAAATCTAGGGGTAATACTGGACTCATGGCCACATCAAATCAGTAACATCAGCAGCTTTTTACCATCTAAAAAACATTGCCAGGATCAAAAACATAGTGTCTAAAGCAGACTTGGAGATTCTTATCCATGCATTTGTCTCCAGTAGGTTAGACTACTGCAATGGCCTGCTCACAGGTCTGTCCAAACAGGCTGTAAAACAGCTGCAGTACATTCAAAATGCAGCAGCTCGAGTCCTGACTAGAACCAGGAAGTACGACCACATTAGTCCAGTTCTCAGGTCTCTGCACTGGCTTCCTGTGGCTCAGAGAATAGACTTTAAAACAGCTCTGCTTGTGTACAAGTCTCTCCATGGCCTCGCACCAAAATATATTAGTGACATGTTAGTCCCATATGAACCAGCCCGGACTCTGAGGAGCACAGGGACTGGACTCCTGTTAGTGCCCAGAGTCAGAACTAAACATGGGGAGGCTGCTTTTCAGATTCATGCTGCTAAAATCTGGAACAGTCTTCCTGAAGATATGAGACAGGCCTCCTCAATGACAATGTTTAAAACCAGGTTAAAGACAGTTCTGTTTAGCTGTGCATACAACTGAGGGTGTCATGGTGTGGGTTTTATTTTTGTATTTTTGTTTTATTTTGACATTGTTCTCTGTGGTTTGGTTTTAGTTGTACTTCCTGTCCTGTTTGCCCCTGTCTTGATTGTCTGCCCCGCCCTGATGTGTTTCACCTGTGTCTGTGTCTATATGTACCATGTGCTTCTCTCCCCTTGTTGCTAGTCCATTGTCTTGTCAACGTCCTGTCTTGTCTTGTTCATGTCTCTGTCTGTTTCCGTCCTGTTCCTGGTCCTGTTTTGGTTTTGGATTTTGAGTTGGTTTCATCTGGACTTTTTAATCATTAAACCCTTATTTTTGGCATTCCTGCAATTTTGGGTCTTCATTCATCTCACCTCGTGACAGAAGGATTTTATATTTTTAGCTTTCTTTTTAATGTTCTGTGATTATTTATGATTTTAATGCTTTCTTGTTTTGTTCAGCACTTTGAATTGCCTTGTGTATGAATTGTGCTATATAAATAAACTTGCCTTGCCTACTATATTGTTCAAGCCCTTCCCAGGCGAGGATGGATCTGCAACTGAGTGAGTTTTGAGAGACTGTGGTGTGCTAGAATAATCTTTGTCCATGCGGGTGTGCGTGTGTTTGAGGCCTAGTTTCCCGTGAAGACTGTGCGAAGTGAAGACAAGACGAGAAAGTGAGGAGGCACGAACTCTTATGCTGGAAGACACAATAGGAACAGCATGTGGGTGGTGTTTGCCCGGAGCAGAGCATACGTATATAGTACTTGTCAAGAGAGGCTATCGAAAATGAGTAGTTCTTTTCACTTTAGATGGAATAACTATACGTGACAAGTGGCAAAACTACTACAATACCTGAATACTGATACTTGTACCACCGTTCTGTCTTGTTATAAAAAAGCTGTTATACTCTGCAGCCCAGACTTCTTTGTATCGATTATAGTTTATGGTTGTCATTGGTGGTTGTTATTATTAAAACCTCTCTTCTGTCTCCTTCTCCTGTTCATTATGTGCACTTCAGATTCATATTTTTAGCTGCGCGATACAAGACCTTATCAGTGTTCCCACTTGATATCGCTGTTCTATCACACCTATTATGCATGTCCCGTTTCCCAGGAGACCACTTCAGGGTGGCAGTGTTGAGTCAAAGTGCGTCTGATATTCTTGGGATCAGTAGAGGTTAGAGATTAGATCAGAGGAACCTATACATAGAGATGATATTAATTTGCAGTAAAACGTACACAAAGTTCAACACATAACTTTGTTTAAATGCCTGAAGCAAATGTTTTTGTAACAAAACAAATAGATCTATAGACTGCATGTTATGGAGCAGCAAAATCGGAGAGATTTTCCACGGAACAGATGCTGACTTGTGATGTTTTTTATCTTTCTTTTTTATCTGCCTTCTTAAGGCACATGAGGGCCGTGGTATAGAGCTGTTGTGCAGTAGACTTATGTAACTACATTTTTTGTGTTTAGTTGAACTGTATCATTGTTACAACTAGGAGGCTAGTCAAACAAGTTGAGGGGGAAAATAACGGAAAATCAATTGATATTGGCCAATTTTTGTGTCAATAATCAGTCAATGTCATGAAACAGTTCAGCTGGCCAACAACCCTATTTAATGCTTTATTGTGAAAATTAACAGTAAATTATCTAACAGAAGTGAAGGGGTATCAGAGAGTAATCATACACAACATGAAGTAGAATTGTATTTCTATACCAATTTGAAGTAAGCCCTTTAATTGAAAGTAGGTTTAGACCTGGAATAACCAGTGAAATATGACAATAACATATGTATGACAAGAAGTTATTATTTATTCGATTAATTATTGTCTTGTATGTACTTGCATCTGTACCAAGAATTCATTAAAATCTCCATCTCCTGCCTACATAACCACTCATGCTCAGGACCACAGGGCACAGACAAACTGGGAGAGAGGAGAATGGAAATGGAGGAAACTGTGAGAGGGAGCAGAGAGGATTGGCAGTGAAAGATTAATAGCAGCCTGGTTCATAGCTACCAGGCAGCCAGATGTACATATTCACAATGTACTGTGCAATAAATGAAGCATATATTTCAAATCTGTTGAATTCTAAAACAAAAGATCTTGCATATGGCACTGGCTTGGTGTGAGGCCCATGTTACGCTTGCTCTACATGCAGGTGGTGTCAAAGAAAACAACTTAAAACACCAGGATCATATAATGAGTTAACCACTGATTGTTAAGGCTAAACCATTGCCTATGAGCATTTTCCTAAGTTTCATTGAGTTAGAGAGGCAGCAAAGAAAACAACATGGCACCCAGGCCTTTTGGGACTGATAACTTCGCTTTTGGTTGCAAATGGGCTTAACAAAGCTAAATATATTAATCTCAAGTGCACGTAATGCTGTCATTGAAAGTCATTTTGGTTTAGCAAGGTAATAAAAGCTTGTCAGGGAACATTGTATCAATTACTAACCTTTCCACAATCCAGAGAATCATGATGTGGGATCTCTCCCTGATTGCTTGTGCGTTTCTTCATTACGTTGTCAATCAGAAAGTCGTACTCACACTTCGGTTAGGAGTCTTCAGCCAGCTCTGAACAACACTCGACCTCCAAGAAAGTCACAGCACTTTCCTTCCTCTCTCAAAGATTGATTCTAGAAAAAATGTATGTCTTTCAAAAGTATAGAACAGCAGCTGGTCTGGAATGTGTCATGGCGCTCTAAAACAAGACAGAAAAAGAAGAAGAAAACAGTAGAATCTAATATGTGAAACCACTAATGTGATTCAGCGCTGTGTCCTCTGGCCCTCCACATGTCACAATCCATTTTGTGAGATGAACACATATACACAGGCAGAGGGGGCGCACAGGCTCAATGTAGCGAGGCAATAATTGTGTTTCATGTTTGATGGTATGTGATGCTTGCATTTCATACCACATGTCACGAGGCGCCATTCTTGCTGCCTCCTATTAGTTGACTCATCTTTCTGTTGTAGCTCATGTTGGCTCAGTCGATGCTTTTGAAAAAGAAACATTCAATCCAAACAAGCCAGACATGCACTGAGGAGGAAAAAATGTTTATCTGTGTAGGCATTACAATATTTGCTCTTAATATTTGTGCAAATACCGGAAAATAACATTGCATTCAAAGGTCATAAGAATAATAATCCGTGCAGATGAAAGGCTGTATGAAACTTCAATTGATGAAATGCAGTTGCTTATTTATTTGTTCCTGGTTCTTGCTGTATCCTGTTTTTTTATGTGGCTATGTTTAGTTACTGGGTGCACCAGAAATGCTCCTCTAGGACTGATTAAAGAGATCTAAATCTCTGGGCTGTTTACAAAGTCATGAGTCGCAAGTTCCTGTTTATTTATTTTGATCTGATATATTTGTTATTTTAAGCAGACTGCAGTGATATTTATTGATACAAATCCATAATTATCCTTGGACTAGTTTGATAAAAAAGCATTTCGGTAACATTAATTCTGCTTTGTTGAAAAATGTTGCTTTATCTGCAGAGCACCACTCCACACATTAGAGATCATGTGGATTTGTCGGGAGGATGTATTGACTGCTGTGTGAGCTCTCAGTCTCCTCAGTTCAGTCGTTGATCCCAGTTAGTCAGGCTGCTTCACACATGATCACAAATCCAAGCCTGCATCAGAAAGAGCACTTTGCCTCCCCACTGCTGTGCTGAAAGTGGTTTGGAGATTTGATAGTAAAGTTTTAATTATGCTATAAAAGGTCTCTCTGGGTCTTTTAGCTCACTCCATTTTCAGGCGGGTGCTTCATTATCTGAATGAGAGCACCCATGGGAGCTCAGGATCCCTGGCCTGTGGAAATGACACTACACTGAAAGCAGACACAGCACTGCACTTCTGTTTTGAAGCAATAGTCCCTCTGTACATTTCTCAGTCTTTCATTCTCAAACTCGTTTCTTTGTTTCACGAATGTGTTCATTAAACATTTATTTATTCATTCATTGACATTGATAATATTGTTTTCTATACAGTTATAAATTTAATTTTTGATTTGAAAACTACTCTGATATCCCCTCCCCACACTTAGAAGGACTGCGAGTGGTCAGCAACCTTTGAATTTAGATTATAATGATAAGGTCCTGGCCTTACGTTCTAATCAAACACCTGTGCTTGAAGAGAAGGTTCTTCAGACTTGGAGGTGTTATTTGTATTAGTCTTGCTGGCGAGCGCTTTGCACAGATTCAGGTTTCACATCTTAAGACCTGCACCAATACTTCTATCAATCCCACCATCAACCTATATTATCTGATTTCAAATAGTTTTGCAGGGGTGTCAAACCGGTCCTCAAAGGGCCGGTGTGGCTGCAGGTTTTAGTTCCAACCTTACCAGGAGAACACCAGACTCCACCCATTTCCTCAGGTGAGACCATTTTTCACCTTAAGATTTGAAGAAATGGGTGGAGTCTGGTGTGCTCCTGCTCAAGTTGGAACTAAAACCTGCAGCCACACCGGCCCTTTCTGGAACCGGTTTGACACCCCTGGTTTAATGCATCTGTAAACTTATTGAACTGCAATAAATGAATGCTGATCTTTACTGAGGTTGCTGTCACCTCAAGACCAATCAGAGCGTATATATTGAAATTTGCGCCAATGCTTTGTCTACCACCAGAAACAAGGTAGGGCCCTGTATGTTAAAAATAGTCCATAGCCCATGTCAGTGAATTATCGACCCTTTGACTCCACTTAGTCTTGAAGATGATAATCACCAGTACATACTGTGTTTAAAATTCTTTATATTCCATAATGTCTGCTGTATAAATTGTTGTCAAACTGGAGCATCTCTAATTGGTCTCATCACAAAGCTCTTTGCCTGGAATGTAAATCTGAAAAATGACAGGTGTGTTGCAATTATTTCGGTGACCAGAGACTTAGATTTACCCAATGGCTAACTGAAACAGATGCAAATGAGCTTTTAAGCTGTGGCTAGTGAAAAGGCATTCATTGAAGCTACCTCATTTATCCCCTTATCCTCTCCTAAGCTGTGGACTCAGACAGACTGTGGAGTTGAGAATGGTTGCTGTCATTCGGGACAGTGGCCTAGATGCCTCGATTTGTGTTTGTCACATCTCCTCAGGGTTAGGCCTGAAATATGCTCATGGAGCAACGGTGCTCACTGATCCTCCTGATCAAGAGCTTGAGGTTCGGCAAATGGATAAATAATTTGTTTTTCAAGTGGAAAGGGGATATTTCATCACCTGCGTTTTCATGCGGTTTTAAATGTAAACTTTTCTATCATCAGGCAATTTCAGCATTTTAGATAAAGGTAAAACTTACAAGGTTACCCCCAGCATATCTTTATAGTCATCATCTATAACATCATTTACAGGAATTAGAGCAGAATTTTAAAACACCACGCTGACAGTTTGGTAACCGTTTTGTCATCGGTCACAACCAAGAAGTTAAATTATAAATCTAACAATAGGGTCAAACAAAACTTCTAGTTTTGAATAATTTTCTTGCAGTCATTTTATTTCATTGTCTTGATTATGGGATCAATAGGGAAAATAAGTCCTGTGACCTCTACTCCTGGGCAAGTAAAAGACTACATTACTGCGTAAATATACTAAATATCGTATTGTATCACAAATTTGTGATATTACTGGTATTATAAGATGTGCATATCAAATAAGAAGATGATTCCAGGCTCCTTCCTTCTACTGTTAATATTATGACTTATTGATTTACTGTCATCAAGAAGTAGGTAACCTTAGTACGTTGCTCTTTTCGTCTTTCAAATGTCTCCCATTTGCTTCTGTGACCGGTCTGCTGCACCTGATATTTTGTCTTTCTTTGTGGCAAGGCTTGAAGGATTACAGTTGCCATGGTTTCTTGTTTTTTGATCACCCTTATGTAATGTTATTGGTGACTGGGTGCACACACACCTACACACACGCACACACTCACTCACAGACACACACGCACACACACCTACACACGTGCACAAACACGCACACAAACACGCACAGTCTGTGAGTTTGTGTCAGTTAATGTTGCTTTCCACCCACACATACTTGTCTTTTCTGGAAGAGCCTGAAGACAAACAGCTCATGCATCTTTACCTCCAATGCACCTCTTCACAGCACTTTGTCACTGGTTCTTTTGGCCCATTTCTGTTACTTTATCATTGCAGCCATATTGATTTTATCTCCCTGTCATATCTTTCATTCTTCTAATTTGCTCTATTCTACCTTGTGGGTTAGATGCATTTCCCATCTCTATTTTATTCTATATAAACTTATCACTTCCAAGCACACACACTGTGTTGCCCCTGGATACGATTATTTCTTGAAAAGATGGCGCTCGCTAACCCCTCACTAACCCCTCAGTTTAAAACTGGTGGATGCTTACTTTCATCTTTCCTGTTGTTTCATGTCCCAGTCTTTACTGACTGCAGTGTCGTCTCACAAGTTTAGTTTAGTTTCAGAATATTGCAATTTGTTTAAATTCACAATGTAAGGAAATTCACCAATCTCCACGTGAAATTGAATGAATATGATGTATTTTCCCCACCATTTTGCTCGCTACTTTAATAATTAGTTTAAATATACTGGCACAGAAGCCAGCTAAGGTGGCTTGGGCTTTGGCACGCCTCCCTGGGGTGACCCCAGGGTGAGACCCAGGACACATTGTAGGGACTTTGTCTCTCAGCTAGCCTGCTAACGGCTCTGGAATCGCCTGTATAAGCCGGACGAAATGTGTGTGGTGAGGGCAATCTCGCCATCTCTGCTTAGACTGCTGCCCCTGCGACCTGGAAACAAATAAAGCATAAGAAAATGGATGGATGGATACTGGTGCAATCAACTATCCAAAGAAGTATTATGTAGACTCCTAAACATGACTGTTCAACAGGTTTATGGCACAGAACACAAATGAGTCTATTTTCTCTACAAATTAGTGTATTATTTCCCTGGTAGAGCTGTCTTAGATATGTGCACAATGTAATAGTTTCTTCACACTGACAAGATTGAGAATCTTCGTTATAATATATTTGAATAAGCTCATTCATTTATCTAGATTCACAGTGAGCCTTAAGTGTTTTTGACCAGCTTTCATCACTTGCTGCTACATCCATACAGAAACACTTCAAGTCTTGTAGAAAACGGAGGTGAACATATAATCATTAAGCTGCTGAATGTGCACAACTCTCTTATGTGTTCAACTACATTTTGAAGAGATGACACATGGACGATGGAGATAACACTGTTCGGGTAAATACCTGGATCAAAGTGATATTGCAGAAGATTTGATGCAGAGGCAGACAGTTGTGTTAAACACAGTGAGCAGACATTTCCCCTGCAAAAAAAATAAAATATTATGTTGTGACACTAGGGTGCAGTGGGTCGTGTATGGTTTATCCACAATTGGCAGATCCTACACTTTGCTCAACAACGCCAGCCAATGTCATAGTTAAATAGAGACTTTGTACGTGAAACTTTAAAACATCTATTACATTTGAGTTTTAGTTACTGTAGGTACCATGCAGACATTAAAATAGGAAAAGGCCAGGGCTCAGCGGTAAAGAGGCGATTACCAAACTCAAGTGAAAGGTGAAGTTACTGGGCCCTCACTAACCCGCTGTGGGCCTCTGACTGTGATCCACAACCTGATGAGTTATGCACAGTGAGGCCTGGATTGTCAGATGGAGAGGTTTCATTTAAAGCCCTTTGTGGCGAACCACTGGATTTGAAAGTTGGAAACTAGCATTGGTTATACAAACACATTTACATATTTACAGACTGAATAATACGGTCTGATTTGTCCCTAATGATACTAATTCAAACCCATGACCCACCAGTGAGTCCCTACTTACCTCAAGAAATACTGTCCTAGCACCTGTGTTTCATATCACCCAGCGGCTGCTCCATCTCTGCTGCTGTGACCCGTCCTGCTCCACCCAGAGGCTACTCCACCTCTTCTGCTTTGACCTGAAGGGTTGTTGCTGATAATAATCAGCAACATAATTTTTTTTATTTTATTTTTAATTTTTGCTGCTACTGGACACCTTAATTACTCCTACGGGGATCATTAAAGTATCTATCTATCTACATACCTCCTAAGACTCTGAGTCCCTTTCACAGAGTCTAAGTGGCAATTGTTATTTAACTAATGGCTTTATATTTTTTGCAGATTGGAATAAAATAAGGGGGCGACAGTAGCTCAGTTGGTACAGCATTGGCCTTAAGGCCAGAAGGTTGAAAGATCAAGGCTATGCTCACACTCAGTGCCGTCCTCCTGTGGACTCACCACCTGCAGAGGGTCAGTGAGGGGCTGGTACTATGAGACTTGGGTGGCATCTCTGATTGTCACCCCCCTGACCCAGAAATGGATTAAAGGGTAGAAAATGGATGGATGGATGGATGGAATAAAATAATATACCTCACACTTATCACTTTAGGTTGAGGCTACACCCGGAAAGTAAAAATACCTGGAAAGTAAAGTTACACCGTACACTCGCCCAATCACCATCCATCCATCTTCTTCCGACCTTCAGGCTCAAAGGCTACCAACTGAGCCAATGTCGCTCCAATCACAAATACAAATATTTGTACTCTTGGAAAGATTACAATAATACATTATTTCTCTTCAAGCTGCCCTGAAACTATTTAAAGTCTTTTATTCAACTATAGTTCTTTGATTGCTGTCACTGTCACATTTCTTTCCTTATCCCTCCATTTTAGTGTTTCCTCAAAGCCTCCTCTTCTCTGCCTCCTACTCACTACTCAGCGCACGTCCAGGTCTGTTTCCACTGATAAGGCGCTCACTTACACACAGGCAGGAAAAAAAGATAATGACGTTGATAGTTAACATCACAGCTAACCGCTTTCGCACGCCAATATAATTTCTAATGAGTAATTGTCAATCTCAGAATGATGCGCGTTCAGTGGAGAGTGGATGAATAAAGAGTGTGTGGGGGGTGCATTTTCTTGTTTGCTTTTTAGAAATCTGTTTTATTATGGAAGCTTTAAAAAATATTACCTGTCATTTCAGAATATTAGCCTTACCTATTAAAAAATGCTTAATTCCATTTGGCATGTGTAAGTCCAATTGATATTAAAGTGATTGTCTGGAGTTTGTCAGAAAAAACAGAGAGAGGTACATGATTTATCCTCCCCCTTCCTTTCTGATTGCGCCTTCGTTTCCGTAACAATCAATCAACACATTTAAATGTTAATGGCAGAACACATTATACATATACATTATTAATACACATGCACGTTTTTCAGAATTATTTGTTAACGTTTTCAAGACAAAAATAATAATGTTTTAATGCATAAAATAAGCGATCGCGGTAAACCCGGAAGTAGCTATTATCATTGATTGAACATTTTAGGACAAATCTACAGAGGATCTGATTATGGATATAGGTTCAGTATATAAATGATTATGGATAGAGGTTCAGTATATAAATGATTATGGATATAGGTTCAGTATATAAATGATTATGGATATAGGTTCAGTATATAAATGGGTAACTCAGCGCAGATGTTCAGAATTCTTTGTTCAGTTTTCATGTAGTTCCAGAGCCTAATGGAGGCTTGATTCGGAGGCTCCGTGAAAACAAACAACTGAGCATGAGCAGCTACGAGCATGAGCGCAGATGATTGACAGCCCTTTGCATCACTTGATTGGTCAAACTGGACGGCATCGTGGATTCTGAGCTATAGCTAAGAGAAGGGAAGGCGGGACTTACCCATAATATTATAATTCATAAAATGACTTATTTTGTATCAACATTTAAGGACAGGAGGATAATTTATTACAATTCTTAAAATTTGTAATTAATTTAGGGTTCCAGACTATCACTTTAATCTGCACTCCTCAAAATAGTTATATAAAGCTTTCTTATGAGAAAAGACTCAAAACATGTAAAAAGATCCTTTTTACATTTTTACTGTCCATTTAAGATGAAAATCTCGGTGAGAATCTGTACACTATTGTATTGTTTCATTATGCCATAACTGGTGGACATGGGGTTTAACTGTGAATTATTTGAATGGTCAAAAGTGCTAAAATTGGTGCCGCTTAAGTATATTTTGAATTCTTGAATGTAGAAACTTGTGGTTGTTTGGTCTGGAGCTCCTTGTATAGTCGAAAACTGATGTTCCAAATAGTCATAGGAAAAATCTGCATTTGTTGTTCCTTGTATTTGGTTCAAGTCACAGTCAGAAAATGATGAAACTAATCAAACGAAAGTCCTATTAACTACCTCTGAGTCTTTCATTTTGTTTCATCATGTTTGCCAAAGCTGAAACCAGAATTACATTGTGCAAAATGAGGACACAGTGTGACAGTACTGCTCAGCTGTTCCGTTGATTGTTGCTGCTTTTACCTGTTTATCCTTTATTTGAGTGAATTCCATTGGTCATGTGTGCTTTATGCATGTTCTATATGAGGAACACATTTCCAGTTTAGAGTTACTGGAAGAGGAATATAGCTGTGGTCATACGAGCGCACTGGCTGGTATTTTCCATGGGTGTGTAGTCCGAGAGGTAATACTGCTTGGCTTTCAGCAAGTCTTTTAAATTGGCCAAAATGCAGGGAAGCTGCCAAACACAACAGGAACAAACAAGGCCGTGATGAGTGTGATGGCACGGCTGACTGTCTGGGACAAAACAAAGACCAATGATCAAGATAGTGGCCTCAACTACATCATGTTATTTCCTTTGTGGCAGAGAAAGATTATATTTTATATTTTATAGATTATTATAGATACTTATAGTTCAACAGTACAATGGCCTTTTGCTGTAACAGTAAAATCAAACACTTGTAGCAGTAGAGAGTCTATAGCTTTCACTGTTGAAAGTGTACTTTATCCAAGTCGGAACACACATAATGCCCTCCTTACCAGATTGATCAAATACAACTTCATCTGCAACACAAACCCTCGAATGCCATTCTGTTCTGCCATAATTTCAAGATGAAAATAAGAGTTATATGACATTGCATCATCTTTTGAACAGTGCTTCTGCAATGACATCAGTGAAAGTGAACCAATAACACAAAATGATGTAAGAAACGGCCAAATAGTTTTGGTATTGATGCCATTCGCCACCCAGTTCAATCAGCTGCCACCCATTTCACTGAGCACCAGCCGCTCACTGATCCTCCTGCAGGTGGAGTCTTTAGGGTTACTAACCATTTACAAATCATGTACAAAAATATTACTATTTTAAGAAAATATTAAATTTATAATTTGTGTGTTTTTTTGCGGCTCAGCAAACTGTTCTGGCTCATGGCTCATGTCTTAAAAAGTTTAGTCATGGTTTGTGAGTATCAATCATGACTTGTTCTGAGAACAGTCTATAATACAATTTTAACGTTGAGTCAGACATTAATTAATTTCTTTTTCAGGGCTGGCCCTAGAGAGAAGGGGTGGGAGTGGGGTTGGGGAGGGTGTTATGGGCACTATTGTGCATATTTCTAGTGGTAGGGAGAAACCGGAGCACATGGAGGAAACCGGAGCACACGGAAGAAACCTCCGTAGGGAGACCATGAATGAAAATTGACATGGTTTGGTAGAGCAAAGTTTTCACAAAAATACCCTGGGGGAAAATAACTTTTAAATCTGATTGAGTGATACTTTTATGTAATTGTCAAACAAATAATAATGATAATTATACATTTTATTTAAAAGCGCCTTTCAAAACACCCAAGGACACTGTACAGGACATAATAAAAACATTAAAAACAGGAGCAACAGAATAAAACAGTAGTGCAATATGGAATGGTGGGTGCCACTTGCTTACTCAATAATAACCTGCTCATTAATCATTACTTATTCATAATGAGTCATATCGGATTGGCACATGTTTATAATAATTAACAAACAAATCTGATGCAGGTCATTTCTCAGTCTGAGCTGGTATACCTGTGCAATTGTATATCAGTTTAGGATGACTTTAAGGAGATAAGAGTTTTTTTTTTCATTTCAGGTTTAATATTAGATATTCATATATTAATACATATTAGAATGAAATCCTATATCTCTATCTATGCCCTGGCCTATATGCACATAAACAAGACTGCGGTGTTGGGGTCAGGGTGTATTTAAAGGATATTTAAAACAACAAAATATTGTTGTATCAAATGGATGTGAAGAATGTGACCTATGATACCCAACTATAGTTGACACGATGAACTCTCAATGAATAAACTAACAGCTGCTTCTGCTTTTGGATGTTTTTCATAAATACGTTTTGACAGCCACTTGGAAGTCGTTTTCAATTTGATGGCACTGATAAGAACCGCTCGATTAAACAACAATATCGCAGTGTGTGCGCGCTAGGCGTTGTCAAAATACGCCTTCATATTTCACGGTGGTTTATAATCTGCTGTAACGTTACTAGAATATGGAGAATCGTTTCTAAACGAATGGCTTGTGGTTATTTTCCGTTGTGACTCGGTGCCTGCTTTGTGCGATTTCCCTGATGTCTATTTGCGGCGCGTCCCTTAAAGCGTAAACGTTCCACACGCGAATAGTGAATTTAAGCAGTCGGTGCAGAAGCAGATAATACAGACAAGTGAGTGAAGAGAGAGAGAGAGAGAGAGAGAGAGGGGGGGGGGGGTGAGATGAAAGGCGACGCGCGGGAGAGAGAGGCGCGCACGGGGAAGGAGGCTGCGAGGCGCTCTTCCCCTTCCCACCCCTCCGACGTTTCACTCCAACACGGGCAGAGATGGAGGGCACCATGACCCTCTGAGGAGCGCGGGGAAGGACAATATCGCCATCGCTCTGGATGGACGGGCTCAATTTGGGAGACGTCAACAGAGGGGGGAGACAGAAATGGGCTTGAGTGACAGGTTTGAGCCCAGAGAGTGAGATCGACGTGCGGAGGAGAGAGGCACGTGTGGACACCAACTTGTGGGTCACATTTAGTAAACCGAATCAGCAGGACAGATGAGGAGGCACCAGGGAGCGCGCTTTCATTCTGGGTACGTATATTAATTCACGCTTTTGTGCGTTTGCCTTTGTCGCTGTATTGCCGTGTTTTATAATGGAGAAGCAACAGCGCAAATCCACAGCCTTGACGACTACGCACACTGACAAGTCTCCCTACTTGCCCTCAGACACTTAAAGCATGCCGCTGTATCTTTGTGGTTTTCCCGATCGTGTTTAATATTAATGCCAGATAATCGGTCTGTTGGGTCTGATGAGTGATGAGTGTACCCAATTTTGAAGGTTGTCGTACAAATGAAACGCTGTGTTTATTGCTGTACAAATTCAAATTACATTTCCTTCAGTTGTTCGCTGTAGACGCTGGGCTTTGAGTCATAAATTGTCCGTGTGTAATAAATCTAAGTTGTGGCCAAAGGCAAGGAGTTGTTTTGGATATTTGCGGGTCTCAGCTTACCCACACTGCACTGCGGGATGCCTGGTGAAACATGACATGTTGGGCCATGTGTTGTCGTGTTGTGGCAGGGTGCATATGGCGACAGCAGGTATGGGCTTCATCACTCAGCCACCATAGTCACTACACACTTCATTTTGTGTCTGTGTTTCAGCTCACATTGCCCCCCTCCAACTTGAATCCTATCTATTTTTCATTTCTTTGGCAAATGCTTTTTCCCACTGGTCACTGGTCACTGGTCACCAGCGTGCCAAACCACAGCCCCTCCTGGCTATCACAGTAATAGATGTTAAGGTGAAGAACACAGAGTAAATATAGAGTTTTACTGCTTTCCATAAGCTACCAAGTCATTATTTCTTTAATAGGACATATAGGCCTATTTGAAACCTAAACAACATCTATTTATTTTTTGAATAGACCTTGGATTTAAAGCCTCAAAATCAGATTAATCAAATGTCCGCCACACAAGTCATATCCATATAGGCTAGGTGATAAAAAAGTCCAAGACAGGTTAGACTGACAGAATGTTAAGAGGCAGATAAATGGCTGTGGAGCAGAGGTGATGGGCCAGCGTTGACAGATGATGTCTTTTTCCTTGACTGGACACAGAAGAAGCAAAGTGGTGATTCTGAGGCTGCCCTGCAGGAGGAAGGCAGGGAGAGAGCAACAGAGACAAAGCACACCTGTTAGGACTGTATTTTCATCATTGTCTAAACCTGAATTCTCCAATACTGTGAACGTTTGAATATAACAAACAGGCAACACAAAAACTCATCATATTGTGATGCCCAAGATTAAGTACACTTTTAGTTGCAAAATGTTAATGATTCTGCCAACTTAACCTAATCCTAGCTGTCAAGCGTTGAAACAATTCACTTTGTGGTCCTCTTTCAGCTCTTCACTCTGTCTTTATTTCAGTGTGCGTCCTTGATGAGTGTGTTTGGGCACACTTTACTTTTTCTGACGTTTTACACCTACCTGTATATTGAGTCAGTTGAGAGCACGTACTACTATTTAAACGTGGTATTATCTCCTCAAAATTATACATTTGAGGTCCAATATATTAAAAAGTATAGGTCTGGATCCTGAGCTCTGCAGTTAGTTTCCCTAAGCTGTTATAACCAGAGGGAGCTCTTCAGAGGACTTGTTGAAGGTGAAGGTGACTGAGGATGCATGCGCGTCTTTGATCTCTGTGCAGGAGTGTGTGTGTGTCATTTAGAAAAAGGGATATGACCTTGAGAGAGCCTCTTCATAAGGACTTCATGCTTGGAGAAGATTGCTTCAATTAGATTGCTGCAGAACGTGATTGAGGTGCACGAATGGACAAGGGCAAAGGAACGAGAGCACAACAAAATTGCCCAGAGCTTTCCTATACAGAGCAACACAATAAAACCAATCTTTATGAGGGTGTGCAATTACGGCATCTGACTTCAGAGCCATCTTTGAACTGGATTTATAGGCTGCACTGTAGTGGTATTGGAGCCCAGGTGAACCTCTTGAGGGTGGGGCAAGCCAGGCCATACAGAAGGTCAGGTCAGCTGAAAGATGGAGACGTGCTGCATCATGTCTTTGACCTCATCTGGGTCCTAGAACAATATTTTCAGTTCAAAAGCAGATATATCAGAGTTGTATCAGCGTTAGGACGCGTAAAGAGAAGCCTTGAGCGACACATATCAATGTTGACTTCATCTATGTAATATCTAGAGTAGATATGTCTTTGTTTACTCTGGTCTATTTAATGTACAGGTCATTTCCTCAATCGTGGCAGTCGATTTCAGACGGCTGCCCAGTGGTATTGGCATCGGTTCTGTTATTCATTGAAATTGTGCACATTTACTAATAAATAAACTCACACTTTGATGGTTTTATAGCTCTGGGTTGTTTACATTATTTTACTCTCAGTATGTGCAAAATTTCCACAACAGCATAAAACGTGATGAAGATGACTACTGCACTTTTAAAACTCACTCTGCACTCAAAGCAAATTGTTATGTCATTCCTGTTGTTGGGTGCCTTGGCTGCATTGTTGGACTCCTAGACTGTAAAGCAAAGGACATAATCTGAGCTGTATACAGAATGAAGAAACTACCTGCAGCTACATTTAGGTCTACCTCCTCTTCAGCCTGTACTTGTTCTTGCCCTCTGTGCTCCACCCTCTCTCTTCACCAGTCCACTCTCTGCAGTTAGTGATTATTTACTCTCTTTCCTCATTCTTGCCCTTTTCACTTCTTATTTGACTTTTCTTAATTTATTTTCTGCATCGCGTTCTCCCACTCATGACCTCAGGCCTTTCTGATTTTGTGGTTCAATTTGTTGTTTCTTGCACCGGGCTGTCTGCTTCACTTTGCCTCACTGTGTGTGGGTGGAGGCGGCATGAAAGAGGATTCAGGGTCACCTGATATCTCCTCCAATTCTGCTAATGACTAAGCTTTTGTCGATTGATTGGACTCTTTTCTTGGACGGCTTGAAATTCCACTTAAAAAAGACAATATAATCAAGATCAGCTTTTGATAATATCGTATGTCCTTAAATTAAAGCTATGATAGCAAATATATTTTTGACTGTGGGGTGCAAGGAATCAGTAAAATCTTAATGTTTTACCCATAACAATTATTAGTATTGATGATGACTTTTACAAATGTACCAAAAATTGTAAATATTGCATATATTTGTACTAACAGATAGGCCCTGGGTAGCTTGGGAGTAGAACCGAGGACCTTCTTGAGAAGACACCTCTACAAGAAAAAAACCTATAGGAATTTCACACTTAGTAACTTCTTTTGTAAATTATATTGTAGGTTGACTCTCCAAACGGTCTTCTAAACCTCCATCTTCTATTCATGTTGACATTGCTCCTCATGCCAACATAATAGCATAGCCATAAACCACACATGAGCTATAGTATATTCACAAATCTCAACCCCCACCTGTTTGCCCATCAGTCGTGGTTTGACAGGTGGTCATTAAACATGCCATTGAACAAGCCCAGTACTAGACGTGGTTTTATCTCACTGCCATTGGTTACGCCTCCTTAACCCTCCTCGAGACAGGACCAAAAAACATGTAGATCTTTCACACTGTTTTTTCCAGGTCAACGCGTCATCTGGTTGAGGGCTTAAATACATAAACCGCAGCATGAAAATACAGAGAATGTTTTGCATTTCATTCATTTTAACTAATCATAAAACCTAATCCTATCATATATAATTAATGATATCCCTAAACTAGACACAGTTTAGCTTTCTGAGTAAAACCACTGATGTGGTTTTACTCAGAAAGCCTAATTGTAAATGCTACTTGTGGTAAAACAGTTGAAAAAGTTCTTATTTTGAGCACCACTGGTCTAAATGAAGAGCTGGTGTTATGTTGTGGTCTCTCACCTATTGCCTCTCATTACAAGCCTCAGGTTGAATTAATCACGAGAATTTCTTACTTCATAAAATGTTGATGAGGGTTGTGAAGTTTTTAGGTCTATCTCAGCGTCCTGCATCCCTTTGCAAATGTTAATGCAGGTCAATTAGATTAGCCTTTTTAACCCTTGTGCGTGTGCAGTGATTGCTCAATTGTGCAGACCTTACTGCTGCTTCTAATTGAATAATGTTAAATTCTATTAATTTGTTCATGCTCGCATCATGTAGCTTTGTGTCTAAATATAATGAAAATATAGAGTTAGCCTTTTCTTGATAATGCCGTTCGATAAACAGGGATTGAATGTTTGTTAGTTGCATAATATATGCATATAAATGATATGGGACAAAGAACATTGTGTGGTTGCAAATAGAAGTGAGGATTCTGGATTTTAACCTTGTTTGTGGTCTTGAGAATATAGTGCCACTCACTATCACTGTATTTAGAGTTATCCACCACATGCAAAGGAGAGCAGTATTATTGATCAGAACATTATCTGTCCTTGAATTGTTCTTTTTCTTTATTGAATTTGGTTTATACCATGGTCGGTGAGTTTTCCAATTGATTGATAGGGTTTAACCTGTGTGTAAAATCCAGTGGGGGCGGGTCCCAGCTCAAAAGTGGCCAAAACGACGTGTGCTGACATGCTTGCAATACCACCCCGGGCCGATGGGGGTGGACCCAGAAGAAGAATTAGCCAATGCTAACATATAGCGTTGGCAGACCTCTCAAAAACGTCTTTACAGGATGGACCAAAAGTTGGCTCTTGGCCCAAAGCTCCGTTCCACATGTGTGTCAATGCTGAGGGGGATGGATTTTTTTTGTCCACTCTAGTTTACTTGCTGTGAATTTTTGAAGTCTCTCGTTCAAATGAATGGAGCTGCGCTGACTGACGCATGCGCAGATGCGTTTTTTCCCAATTTTCATGTGGGCGGGACCACTCGCGGCCATTTTGGATTGCTTTTGGCCCATTAGTTAGAACGGCGGAGATAGGCGTGACTCTGTCCATTAATACAGTCTATGGTAAGATCACAGCTTCTAATGCCCTGTTCGCTTGAAGTCAGTAACATAGAAAAAAGATAGACAACTTGGGAACTCAAACTCTGTTTTTACTCTTTTTGTCTTTAAACCTTTTTCTTCATCCGACCTGTGATGTTTATTGAATGTTGCTATTGTTCAGTTTAATGTAAAAATAGAGAATAGTGGTTATGATGACCTAAATACTGTGTCCTTTGCGACTATAGACAGGGACTACTTGTCCACTCAGCTCAAATGGTTTTATTTGAGGATCCACCTTTTCTCAAACAATTGTTGGGAATGTCTGGGATCTTTACGATACGATATGCGATACATGGCTCACAAAACAAAAATATCACAATATGGCAATACTGCGATTATCAATACATTTCTAATTTAATTGTCAACGATGAATCATATGTTCCACCCATAGACTGTATATATTAATGGACAGAGTCACGCCTATCTCCGGCGTTCTAACTAATGGGCCAAAAAATGTGCTCTACTGGAGCAATCCAAAATGGCCGCGAGTGGTCCCACCCACATGAAAATTGTGAAAAAACGCATCTGCGCATGCGTCAGTCGGCGCAACTCCATTCATTTGAACGAGAGACTTAAAAAATTCACAGCAAGTAAACTAGAGTGGACCAAAAAAATCCACCCCCCTCAGCATTGACACACATGTGGAACGGAGCTTTGGGCCAAGAGCCAACTTTTGGTCCATCCTGTAAAGACGTTTTTGAGAGGTCTGCCAACGCTATATGTTAGCATTGGCTAATTCTTCTTCTGGGTCCACCCCCATCGGCCCGGGGTGGTATTGCAAGCATGTCAGCGCACGTCATTTTGGCCACTTTTGAGCTGGGACCCTCCCCCACTGGTTCCACCCAAGGGTTTGTTTTGCTCCGCTTTTGCATATGTGGAGAAAAATGTTTTATTTACATTTCATATTTTTGAGGTATATTGAACAAATATTTACATTTAATTAATATCGGTATTTTTCTGAACAAATCTTCTTGGATTGAAACAGAACTGGAGAAGAAGTGTTTAAAAAGGTATTGATACTTTAATCAATTATCATTGTATTACAATTATCAATGTATTACATATGTTGAAAAATGATCACAAATTATGCAGTGGTTATGATTTAGTCACAATTGTAACCACAGTCCTGCCATCTGTAATAATGTTGTACATTATCATTACATCAATAATACTGATGTAATGATAATAACTTGTCCTTGTTGAAATGAATGTTTGAGACAACTTATTATTCTTGCAATATTATGTTGTGTGGTTTTAAGTTGGATTTTGCAGATAGGCTCCTGTTTGTTGCACTAAAGCCATCTGCAGAACTCACCTTGTGCACAGTGGGCCCTTATTTATTATCTGTAACCACATGAATTTTAACACCTGATTCACACACGCACACACACACAAACAAATACATTCACACACACACATACACATACACATACACACACAAATGCACACACAGACACTCAAATGCACACACACACAAACTCACACAAATGCATACACACATACGAAAACACACAAGGGTTATTCTCCCTCGCCTGATTCACTCTCCTTTAGTCGCTTTTTGATGCGGTTTCACCGCTGCCTTTCTTGTGTGCTGTCTTTGTGACGTTTAGGGCTGACATTTTAGTCACTGTACAGATGGTGGAGAATCTTGACTTGTCCTTTGAATTGGATTTCAAGGATTCATATATAATTTCTGGCTTCGTGTCAGAGCTTAATTTAATACATAAACAAGATTGTGGCATTATCACGTTTAAGGAATCCCCTGTAACAACGGTGTTTTAATATTTAGGTCAATATAAACGTATTTGAAATGTTTTTTAATCTTCAAACCATATTTAACTCTTTTGGCCTCATTCCTCATGCAGACACACATTTGGTTGTGGAAGCACAGATTCCAACATTACTTCTGCCTGGCTGCCACACAAACAGCCCTGAGCCTGGGGACTCACTCTCAGAGCCACATGTGTGCGTCACACTACTGTATCCACGGAGGCTGGGGCCTGACCGCATATACGTACGTCTTTGCCCTTTTTATGGTGTCGTTCTTTAATAAGGTCAAAGTCAAACCCCAATGCGGTTTGCTTTTTGAAGCCAAAACATTTACTTAAATAAAGTCTCCACAAACCTTACTCCCTCCCTGATGAAGGCCTCATCGTGTTTGCATGAGAGTAGTGTTGCTTTGGCTGAAATAAAAACCTATTTATTTATATGGACAATTATATTTTCCATAGGCTTAAATGTACTATTTCCATTAATAAAATTTTTGTCTGTCCCGAAAGTAACTGCATCACTTTCTCAAATACACTTCACTTGTTTTTGAGAATATACAGTTTATTTGAAAATTGGAAACAAACTAGACTAGACGTTAGTATTTCAGTACAGTACAGAGGACAATTTGCTGTTCAGAATGCACTGATATTTTCCCTTTCTTCTGTTTCTCTTTGTCCCTAGGACAACTTCCAGTTCTTAAGCGAGACTTGTGATGATTTCAGAACAGCATAGCACAGAACAAATGAAGGATGTTATACACATATTGCATTCATGTTTTTCATGCCTGCCCAAGTTAATTGCTTTGTCTGTAACATGGCTACATGAGTTGAAGCTGTTTTTTCACGGATTGGATATGTTTTACTTTATTTATTTTTTTCGTTTTCAGCCGCACACAATCTGTCCCCAAAGCCCTGCACTTGTCTCGTCGCCTTTAGAACAGGCAGTCATGAATTTATTATGGAAATAAAAATAGAGAAATGCCTCTTTGTCCCCTCCACTTCATGTCATTGGTTCAGAATAAATAATTCAGTCACCAGGAGTTCAAATTAAAATCTGTCTGAAAAAGAAATTATTTTGATGCTATACACAATTGAAGCTATTTTGGAGCGGAAAGCTGTCAACACCTTTCCCGCGGCGCCCATTCTTTTCTTCATTCACTTGTCTGGATTCCCACCAGTTTGCCTTCTATCTCACACAGATACAGCAGCGTCTTTGTCTCATCTGGGCTTTGATGGGACTGCATGCTAAGCAGATCAAAAGGGCATTTGGTGTATGCTGCGGCTATATCTCAAAGTTAGCTGCAAATAGAAGAATAGACATTGAGGTGTATAGACTTTCTGCTGAGAAAAAAAAACTGAGTTCGTGCTTTTCTTTCTGTTTGAAAATTACAGTTGAATTTTCAGAAGGGCACATTATAAAATACGCTAAAGAACCTTCCTGATAGAGGCGCCTCTTTGTGGTCTGGTTCATCTAAATGTTATTCTTTTGCCTGGAATGTTCTGCTGCTTAGTATCAAACTTTTTCTATATTGGACATAAAGAGTTTACTTGGCTAAGATACAGGTCATTCCCACGGTAAGCTAACCTTTTCCTTCTTCAATGTCAAACATGACACAGTATGAACAGAAAGACAATTTTTATTTGATAAATATTGTGTCATATAGTGATTATTTTAGTTTAGTGAACAGAAAAGAATAGTTTTCTGTTAATAATCATTAACTGAAAATATTATCGTGGACATTTCTATCTCCCATCTTTAAAGCTCTGTTCTCATTCCATCTTGTTTTCTGTTGGATTTAATACATAAGACAAATATTTGTGATTGTTCTGTGGTTTATGGCTTTGATGCTGAAGGAGAGCGAGCGGCTGTCAGCCCTTTCTCAAAGATCTCATCCGATCTAGTTACGGAGCAGTAGGAGTCTGCTACATTTCTCTTGCAGTTTTCCTTTTTGTTTAAGTGGCAGTTATTGAATCCTCTTTGCCAGCCCTTCAATTTGTGATTGAAGCTGTGTCAAATATGGGTAACTTACTGTAAGTTGCAGCTTGCAGCTTAAATGTTGTTGTATAGTAAAGGAATTATGATATTTAAAGACAATAAATATTGAGTACCAATAGTGGCTGCGGGGGGCTGAGCAGAAGCCAATGCAGAGACCTGAGAACTAGACTAACGTGATTGTTCTTCCTGGTTCTTGTCAGGACTCGAGGTGCAGTGTTTTGAATATGTTACAGCTGGTCGTTTTACAGGTCGTTTTGAGAGCCCAGTGAGCAGGCTATTACAGTAACCTACTCTACAGTAATCTGCTGGATGCAGTGAAGGAGTAAGTCCACTGGTCCATGTTCTCCTGGAGTCTGTGAGACATAGATCTTAGTGCCGTCAGTGTAGTTGTCATAGGACAATTATGTTACTGTGCATTGTCCATATGATCTGAGACACCGTTTTCAAATACAACAAAGTACTTCCTAACTTAAACCAAATTTAGGCCCCGTTTAGATAGAGACCCTACTCTCTGTATGAGGATTAGTTCTGAGTGCAGCTTTTGACACCTCAACCATGATATGATATGATGTGATATGTTCTGGACTGGAAATGGATAATCCACAACGATCTTTAACATTGGTACAATAATTGCAATTCACATTTTATGGAACCCAACATCAATACAGTGGTTTATTCATGTAATGCTCGTATATGGTCTGAACATGCACAAAAACATGTAGACGTATGGACATAAGGTCTATCATGCGCTCGGATACACACTTATAGATGCATCTACACACTCGAGTGATCTTTCTCTTGGGGCATTAGTTAAACTTTCCAGCCCTGACCCTAGGAACGCAAATAGGAAACACACTATAGAGCTTAGTAATGATGAGCGTTGAGTTTGGGCCCCCCGCTCCACAGGGAGCATGTGTCAGCCACAGTCCCAGAGCTGTCGCAGGAGTGGTCCACCTCTCAACTCTATGGGGAAATCTCACTCAATGATTAAAAGAGAACAGAACTTATTTCCGTCCGAAAAGGGTGAGTTTAGTGCTTTGCAGAAAACACCCAAGACAGAAGGAACCCAAGGATAAATATCCTTCACCCAGCTGGATTTTTCACACTCTGTTCTCCAACTGGGTGCATGTCTCAGCCATTGACTCTAGCTGGTAAAATGCATAGTTTATTGGCACACAGCCTTTACAAACATACAGGTCAACCCAGAGCTACTTCCCACTAAAAGGCTTTACACAGTGATGTAGATTTGGTCCAATGGCCAAAGCAACATGTGGCGTGATGCAGGGGTGCAGGAGCGGCCTTTACAGATGAAGATAATGTGCAGCAGTTATTGTCGGCTGACAAGCGCTGGACCCAGTGTGCATGGGTGCTGCCCCTGTGCGTGTGCACGGTTTATAAAAGGCAGAATAAAATAAACCCTTTTATTTAGATTTATTTAGATTTAATGTTGAGAAATCCTGATTTTGACTTTTAGTTTAGTCCTGTTCTAATCCTTATTCTATTCAATCCATAGATGCCCAATTGGATGTTTTGTCCCAGTCTAGTCACATTTTTATGTTTTGTGCAAATCTGAAAAACCCTCATATGAATCACAAATAATTAAGCCACATGTGAGCTTGTAGAGGTTCATTGGGCTAATTTGTCATTAAACCTATTTCACCTCTGTGAACAGCCTCTGTGTGAGGTTTGCATGTTTGTCGCTCTGTCCTGACATGACCTGTCCCTGACTGCTGCACTATAACAACCAGTGCTCCTGACACGGGCTCTAGTGTTATTGGAGGATAGGTTAAAATTATTATTTATATATTATACAAAATGAATATTCTGAACTAAAACAGACAGACACATCAACATTTAAATATACACATTTAAAGGTCAATAATGTTGTGCCCATTTTTTTGTTATTTGTCTCTTGCGTTTCAATGCAGATTGCAATTTTAGGTGACAGACAAAAATATCGCAATAATATCGTTATCGAAATACTAAACACTCAAATTGAATCGCTCTAATTTCCAATATTGTGCAGCCCCTAATCTGAATAGATTTGAAACAATTTATTTCTGCAGTCTTTTGATATTTTTATATTCATGCACAAGCAGCTTGATCAAAGTGTTTTTTGTCACTGATTATTTGCCAGACGCTCTCGCTGTGAACCCTATTGTCGACACAACATCTGTCACTGACCGTGCTAACATTGAACTGTCCCTGGCCAGCATCCTCTGTTCTTACTCATTCTCTTTTTGATCTTCTTCTATCCACTCTCATCCATGCTTTTCATCACTCCTCCATGTTCCCATCTTGCCAAGTATTTGCTTTGTGACCTTTGCTGAAACCTTGTCCCTTGTGATGCCTCCTCGTCTTACTCCCACAACGATCTGTGGCTGTTCTGGCTTTGGATGCTTCATGTTTACGAAGACTTCACAGCCTCTGCGTGAAAGCCATATACGTGTGGAAGGAAGGAGGTATATTTGGCCTTCTGGGAGAATCTAGTGAGAAGAGGAATCTGGGAAGTCTTGTCTTTGTTTCTCGCTTACACCCGCTTCTTGCCTCGCACTTCACTCACACGCTCACTCATGCTTCACTGGCGAGCGACACGACATGCTCAACATTGTTATCTGTGCTTTGGGACCGATGCTTTTGTTTCAGCACTACAAAGACTAGAATTTGTCTCATATTCCTTCTATGTCAACTCTTCCCCAATTTTTTGTACCTCTTTTCCCCTTTCATCTACAGTTCAAGCAGTGATTGGTTCTTACAGTCAAAACAAGGAGAGGAACTGGCCAATGAGCGTGAAGACTATCAGGGTCACTATTATCCATGAAGCTGTGCAATTACTCTGTCTTCTTCCTGGCCATGTTTGCATAATGCAATTCCCCTCCATTCCCAGTGCCTATAGCTCTTATGTACATTACTCTACGCTTTGTTCATGTTTTATTAACAGCGGTTTGACTTTAAAAAGGAGCCCAGCGTTGGTGTACTTTGAGTCTATAAAGACAAAAGAGAGTATTTGCATTTTTCAGTAGACTTTATGCATCCAGGTCAAAGCAATGTGAATTTAATTATAAAGTTTTCCGGGATGTGGATCAGGCCTCATGCTGCTCTTCAAAGTCAGTAGAAAAAGTCTATCACTCCTTCTTCTCTCTCCCTCTCGCTGTTGACAGAGGGGAGTATTTTTATACCACAAACTGGCCTGCCACTCGCTGTCTCATGTGCAAATTATGCCAGGATTTCAGAGTTTATGGTAATGCAGATATAGAAATCCGCCTCTGGATTTTAGCTCCACTGAATTCAATGTTTGCACACATCAATATGTTATGTTATGTGGACTTTGCAGCAACAATCAATTTAGAGAAGTGCGAATTCACCTTGCTAATATTTTTTATACACTGTAAAAAAGAAAAAGTTAGTTCAACTCAAAATTTCAAAGCAACCAGCTGCGAAGGATTTTTGAGTTGAAGGCATGAACTTAATTCTTCACGTTTTGAAGAACTACACTTATTAAGTTGTATCAGCTAAGTTTTCCGAGTTCTGCCAATTAAGAATTAAATTCAAGTTACTGGCAATTTCAAGTCTGTGAAAACTTACTTTTTAAAGCTCAGATTACTGTCCCCTACAATAACTTAATATTTTGAGTTTAAAGTAGCCCCACATTAAACCATCATGATGTTAATTTATTTAGCACATTTTACAGACCAAGGTCACTTGGGCAGGGCAAACCGGAGCACCCAGAGGAAACCTGTGCAGACACAGAGAACATGCAAATTCCACTCAGAAAGGCCCTGTTCCGACCGGGATTCAAACCCAGGACCTTCGTGTCAAGAAGTGAGAGTGCTATCCACTCAGCCGCACACACTGTGAACCCGATTAGTGGAAAACTAATGTTTCTAAGACTGACCCAGGGAATATACAGGGCTATTTTGGCTTGGCCCTGTCGATTACGGTTGGTAAAAATAAATACAATGATTTTTTTGATCATATTAGTTTTTTCAAAATGTTGAATGCAGCTGGTTGCCATGACAAATATTTAAATGAGCAAACGCAGATAAGTTGACCTCACTCTAGCTCGGTGAACTGTAAAAACGACAACTCAAAATTGTTCACCTTACTCAGATTTTTGCATTCACTGACAATAAAATTTCCAGTTGGAACTGGAACTGTCTGTTGTGAGCCACTTGAACTCACTTTCAGAAGTTCACTACAACTTCAAAGTAAAATCAACTTAATATATCAAATAAGATGAACTTTTCATCAGAAACCTCTGAAAGTGAGTTCAAGTGGCTCACAACAGACAGTTGCAGTTCCAACTGGCAATTTTATTGTCAGTGAATGCAAAAATCTTAGTAAGGTGAACAATTTTGAGTTGTATTTTTTTACAGTGTAGTGTTTATGGTTAGAAGTAAAAGTACAAAATGTTAAATATGATTGTATCTTTATTATCAAAACTAACAGAATGTGTCACCTAAGTAAAAATCTATTAAGTTTTTTTCTTTTTCTATTATCTATTTTTAACGCATGAAAATACAGGTCCTGCCTTTTGCGGTTCATTTTTATGTTTTAATCACACTCTTGTACGGACATCCAATGACATTTAGGGGCATATTCCAACACAATTCCAAATTTTAGTCCAATTATCCATCCATCCATCCATTTTCTTCCCCTTAATCCATTACTGGGTCGGGGGGGTGGCAGTCAGAGTTGCACCCAGTACACAGAGCACCAGCCCCTCACTGATCCTCCTGCAGGTGGTGAGTCCATAGGAGCCTTGATCTTTCAGTGGGAGCTTCAGGCAAAGTGGCTTTAAGTGTCTTGCCCAAGGACACAACGACAGCAGACATCAGTGGGAGTTGTGAAGTAGGTCTTATGGTGGGCTCGAACCCACAACCTTCAGGATCAAAGACCAATGCTCTACCAACTAGTAACTAGTCCAATTATCATTTTGACATAATACCCACTCAATAATACAGTATTTCACAAGTCTTCTCAGTTTCATGATGGATTTGCATGCTTTCCTAGCTGCAGTTCAGGAGCTATAGTGGAACTTGATGGGATTTGGAGTTTAGGTAAAGGCATGAGGCTGGATTGTAGCATATTTTATGTTCTGGGCTGGCATTTATTAATGGTTATGCAAAACAGGATCTTTCTAAAGCCATAACGTGGATGCATGTGAAGACCCCCTCCTCTGATGTGCTATCCAACCCAGCGTACAGCCTAATTTGCATCATTACATTTCCTCAACTGTGGAATGGCTTTGCCCTTCCTCGATCATTAGTGACAGACGGCGACAAGCTGCCCCCTTTGCTCTTCCTTCATGTTGCCTTCCCTCTGCTCTCCTCCATCTAGAGCATATCCACTTCACTGTCCTCATTGTCCATCACGGCCCTCACAGCGTACTTCCCTTCACATTATACAGCTGCTTCTATTCTTTCTTTTTCAATATTCAACCCTTTATTGTCGTTCTTCTCCTTTTCATATTCACAAACGGTGCTTTAAGATTCCCCGCTCTGCCTTTCACTTACTTAACCAAGAAAGCAGAGAAAATTAATAAGATTGTCTTCTATTACAAATGAGATTGAGAAATGCGGCAAATAAATTCAACAGGCGTCTTCAGGGTTAAAAAGATGTTGTCTCCTGGGAGTTTCTTGCCGCAGCTATTAGGCGTACCAGCGGGTTTTGTTCCCAGTCATCTGCCCCATGCATTGCCCCACCATTTTCTTATCTGCAAGCCCATTAACCTGCAGCAAGGAACAGCAAGCCACCCCTCTCTATAATATACTGTCGACTGTTATGCAATAAGAAAAGCCATGAAGCAGTTTAAAGTCTCTGCAAAAGCTGTTGCCATCTTTTCTGCAACATCCCATAATAGTCATGACCTTGAAAGATCTTGTAGTTTTCCGACACCTCCAAATATGGTTCCCTCCGCTCAGTCAAAGCGGCTGGAATGCATGTGTGAGAAACATTGCTAATGAGTCATGCTAATGTCACACCAGTAATAAGGGCAACACGGCACCAGAGGGCAAGACTAAATCCAGACTCGTCACTCACTTGTCAAACTAGATGCCACTCAAAAGGAATGTTTACCTCTCAGACTTGTAAGTTTTGAAGAAATATTTAACTATGTTTTTACCATAGACCGTATATTAAGTAACAATGGGCTGACCATGTGCTGACGTCACCCATGGTGTTTGCCGAATGTAGATGAACATAAACTAGTTGGAGCCAAGAAAGAGACAATTTCATTCTTTGGAAATTTGTTCTGACGGGGTTTGGTTTGTGCCATAAAAAGGGCTACCCATGGATACGTGTTGCTAACATGGTTGCTAAGGCAAGCTGGAATCCCCCCATGAATGAAGGCGTCATAATCCTTATAAGTCAATATCAAACTAAAAACACCAGGATCATAGAGAGCACGATGATCCAGTGTTTAATCCCAAAATGGTAAATGTGAGATGAACTGTGTCATAGGATCCACAGTGAGTCAGAGAAATCCTTTGTCCATGAGCACTTCCCTATTGTGCTTCAATGAGCTAGGGGCTTATAGTATTGGACAGTCTGGTTAATAGGAGGAACTTATGATCATTGCTGCTTTTGGCCTTTAGCTCCACAGGCATCAGCATCGATTTAAGCTTTATCGTATTTAGCTCTCATCTTTATTTTGTCTGTTAGGTCAACTTTCTTTTACAATTTAGTGCATCTGACAAAAGAAAATCTCCCAGTTACATGAAATATGAGAATAAAACTGTATGTTATCTGAACAATGTTTCCATAATAATAAACGTTTTTGTTTTTTTTCTTGGTTTTTTTCTTCATAAATTATCTTTTTGAGACATTGACAAAGCTTTAAAAGTAGAATAACCAACTGGTGGGCCTGGCCGATCACCCTGTCTGTACAATCCAGCTTTATATTACTACAAGCTATTCCGGGAATGTTCTAGTAATTCCTACAAACAAGGCCTAAACTGCAGGATCTCACCTTCACAAATTGAGACATTTTCTTAAGTAAATTTTTGATATGCTGCATAAATACTACAAATACACTAGTTTATTTCCCATGGACCCATAGCTAACCTAGTTGTTGCCACTATTTTTATCCCTGTGTGTAACTCGCTGCTGCTGCTAATAGTGTCATAATCCCTGCACATGCTGGTTAATTAAGCCTCGGGAAAAGTAAAATGAGATGTGTTTCGCTGCCATGTTAAAACAGACCATGTAAATAGAGGCTTATTTGTGCATTAGAGGTGCACATAGCAGAATTAATGATGTGTAAGTCTCTCACTTTGCTGAACACCTGGCGCATATCCAGACCTCTGATCCACAGTGTTGCAAACTTCTAAAACGCTACACATCCACAACTGTGTGTGGACATCAGAGCAATGGGACCAGGGATGTGATTCTGATCTCAGATACAGTCTGTGTAGCACCTCAGCATCACCATAATGAGCTCTCCCATTGGAACAACACTGTAACAAGTAAATACACCGGAATAAATCAAGTGCTTCAATGACATTTTCACAATATGGCAGGCTTTATTATTTTGAAGAAAAAATGTGGTGTATTATTTTGACTGTTAGTAATTATGATAGAACCTTTTTACTTAGCCATTGTATGTTTTAGAATGAGAATCAATATACGGCAACAGATGCGTCAAGGACAAAAATGTAGTTTTCCATGCTTCATTTCATTTTAGAATTCTTTTTTAAAAAAATATTATCAAAGAATGTGAGGTCATAAGGGTACAATGACATCATACTACTACAGGACTGAGACAGGAGCTTTTAGACAGAAGGGTTACATGTTCCTGATATTCAATTTTAATTCACCTGCGCCGCGCCTCGGTATGAATGCTCCAGGCTTCTACAACGAGCAGGCATCTGAACTCAGCCCCGCAGCAACTACACGCACCTTAGCGTTGTTATTTCCTCTAAAGTTGTAGTTCTATATTAGCATGGATAGATCTAAAAACAACTCTGTGTCTGTTTTTAAGGAGAGAACAATGTTTTAACATAATATCTGAACCAGTTTTGTATCAAAACTTTCCTTTGTTTTTGACTTTACCTAGGATTTTTTTGTTGTGACTTTCACTGGGGATTCACCCTCAACATAATATTCTCATGTGAGGGTGAAACAGACCTAATTATAGTGACGAGTGACTTTTGCAGGAATGTAAACCAATGTTTTCCTCTTTTAGCCTGGCATGTTACTAATGCCAGAGGCCTTTGGCTAAAATGACCAGCAGACTGGAGATTTACAATGAGACTTGACCTTTGATCTGAACGTCACATGGTCTTGTCTGGGCTTAGAAGTGAGGTGTGATGTCATTTGTCAGGAATAAACTGTTTTATGTATCAACAGGAACATATTATGCATCCACAGTCATATATATATGTTGTTAGATTAGTGTAAAAGATTATTGTGAAACAGAGAAAAATTATATAAGAAATTGAGATTTTTAAGAATCAGAGTTGCACATGGAGCTGGAGGCTGGGTATGTTGTTTTTGCTGTAAATCCTTAAATACTGAACACATTAATATAATCATATGCTATCACACAATCTGGTCAAAATGGCGATGATAACTTCAGCAATCTGTCTATCCCATGTGTGATATGCAAACGTACTCGCACTACATTCAATCCCCAAGGAATAGATGAAAGTTGTTAGGAATCTGTTCTTCCCAAGAGAATTTAGTTCCAGGACTTGAGGGGATACTGTTGCCCCTTGAATGTCTCATGATGTGTGAACATGTTATTCACACAAATTTGTTTTGTAGATATGTGTAAAAAGAAAAAAAAAAAAACATCATAAGTGTATTGGTTAATATTGGGTATACGTACCGTAAAAGTATGTGCATGGGAATCCGAACTAAAAACTGGTTTGTTGCTTGATGTCCCCATATGACATCCAAACCCGACAAGTGTGCGTGTGAGTGCACGTCTTCACACTCTCAGTATGCTTCGCCACATGCTTTGTTTTGAGCCAGAGAAAAACAGGTCAAATCGCCGCTGGTATGAGGATAATCGAGGGGAAAGGCTGTATATAACGGAAACTGCTAAACCAAAATCATTTATTTTAATTTTATTATTTGCTTCCAACTTTCCATTACATCAGTTATATTTACTTTTGCAAAACAACCACTGACGTCATATCTGCCGCTTCTTTCAATGTCGCTCTAAAAATCTAGTAAATACTGTGAAATAATTCATATGTTCATACAGTATATCCTCTGCTAAGATATAATGGTAGCAGATGTGTGGCTTTGTGGCACTGCTAAATTGAGGATTTTTTGTTCAGCTTTTGAACGTTTTTCCAAGTGATCCATTTTGTGTTCTGAGTATTTTCATTTCTACATATCTTTTTCTCTATGTTTAACAAAACCGTCATCAAGAATTTTCCCCCTTCAGCTTGCAAAACATAAAAAAGAAAACAAATACACAGGGGGTTTCTCATTAAGGCTCTGTCGAAGCTCACTGAGTGTAGTTTGGTTTCAGGCACGTCCTGTTTTTGTGGACCATTACACATATTTAGTCCGACAGGTGGACAACAATACACAAATAATTACACCAAGAGGAGCCCACACACACACACACACACACACACATTCATTCATTCATGTTTCTCACCGAAATGATGAGTAGGGAAAGCTCACAGCAATGGTTTGTTATGAGGGAGAGAGAGAAAACAACTGCTGTCTTTAGTGGAAGCAAAATGAAGGCGTCTACAAAGGACTGCAGTCTTCAAAGAGCTGGAACACGGTGGCTCCATCAATATTCACGTCTCTGCTGCATGTTTGATGACAGCTCGCCCTACCTCCACACACACAATACAAACCTCTTGATTATGGGGTCTGCCCGTATTAAACTTACGGAATGAGTTTCACTGAACACAGTCATAATTATAATGAGGCAACAGGAATGTTCTGAGTTTGATTGTTCATTTAAAGATTAAGCAAAGAAGACATATAATTCCAATCAGTTCGTTTCTGACAAAAACTATGACGGGAATATTTTGTGGACGAAAGCAGACAAAAATTATAATAATTTTTTTTACAAATGAATTAAGTGTTGACTAAAGGGAGCTGTGTTTTTTTTCACCGGGTAAAAAGATTAAAACAATCACTGGGGAGACTCAGACGGAAGCACATGCACAGGCAAGTTTAGTTGTATAGCACAATTCATACACAAGGCACTAGTAATAATAATGATAGCACCCATTTTCCACGCGTTTTTTAATTTAACTCAAAGATGCTTCACTTCTCATGCTGATGCTGATGTTTGGTTTTGGTTGTGCCTGACATTTAATCAAGAGAATGTATTTCTAAACCTATTATAGTAAACCACATTTGTACAGAACAAAAGAACAGAATAACAGACACATTTTAGAAAAGGTTGGATAAAAACAAATGCATATAAACTTCCAAATCCTCTCGCCCGTTCAATACAGAGACAAGACAACTTGGAACAAACATTTTAGAAAATAACAAAACAAAAGCAATACAATTGAACACACTCATACACACCCTAAGACAAAACACAGGCCCAAACACTCTCTGACCCTACACCTATTTCCCATGACTCTTTTTCCTCCTCATACGTCTTTAGAACGTCTTTTGTAAATAGTTTCCCAGATGGGTGTGTTTTTAAAGTAAAGTCAGCTCCACACACTGAGATACACATTTATTCAAAGTAGTTTCTCCACTTTTCCTGAACCAAATCTAAAGATGGCATATCCTGGAGCAGAAAGATACAACATCTTTTGTGTTTAGATGATTTAATGGGCCTTTTGTGTTTTGAAAGGAGTTGTTGTAACGATGAAATTGCAGGAACCTGGAGTGTAAATGGTAAACCCCAGAACTGTTGGCCCTTAGGACTCAGTCAGACCCCTGCTGAACCAGCCGCCCCCCACTGTGCTCTCTGTGTTGTTCAAAGTGAAAACATTCACCAATGAACAACCTTTCTGCTCCACTTCTAAACATCCTCCACACACGGTGTTTTGATGTAAAGAAAAGGATAGACATTTTGACATATTGTTTACATTTTGTTTTCTGTCTCTTTGTGGTTTGTTGACGTCATCGCTATAAGGCATTTAACTTCCTCTTGATACACATTGATTTCTCCAAATGAAGCAGAAAAGCCCAAAGTGAAGTATTTAGAGAATCCCCAAAGAATGGCTGCTATTTTAATCAAAGCAGAATTATTGTTTATTATGCATCGTATAATAAACATACATGTAGTTGTCTGGACTGATTATTGCCCATTGTATAATTGTTTTTTTTCTCCGTTGGTAAAATAGATAATTGTGTTGCTGCTGTTGTGATTTTGGGTTAATTTTTTTAATTATTTTAAAAATCGGTTTATTTAATTATCAGTGTTGACAATTATCATCCACCGTAAACCATCTTTTACAATTCAGTCCAAGATATTGTAACTGGCAAATGAATGCTTAATATAAATAAACCATAATAATAAATCAAACCTAACACTGCAATAACGATATATGGATGTTCAAAAGTATGTTTGTGCCATTATATTAACCTACATGCATATAGTACATGCACTAAAGTCAGATTTGCATAAAAACATACTTTCTATATTGTTGCATATCATTTTGATCAGTTGATCTGTTGCCGTTTTAACATACGTTTTTGTATCTCGGAGCCAAACGCCGTTACAGACGACACAGCAGCAGCAATGTTCACACGTTTACTGTGATCAGTGAAAGGTCAGAAGTGCGTGTCACTGTCCATCAGGCCACACTGAAGCTGAACATGTTTGTACAGAGACTCAGCAGGAGGCGAGTTTAGTGCAACATTAGATCTAATGTGAGCCAGATTAATGAGAGATTGTAGAAATCAAACTATCAACTATTTTAGCATGCATGCATTTTGAGGACCTTTTTACAACTCTAAAGATTGGATTTTGAAGACTGGTTTCTTTATGGTAAGAGGACAGTTACCGGGTCCTGGTCTGAAAAATTAGGGAAAACCTGATGGCTCTAAAATAAAAAATAATGTTGGTTATCATTGAACTTCCATATGTTTATGCTGTTGTGCCGGTGTTCTGCCGAGTTGTGCCGCCTCAGCTGTTAATGATGTAATGCAAACATTATCAATCACTGCTGATTCTAGTCTTTTCCATCTCCAACCTCCCAGAGAAAGCTTAAGCAAGGATGCTCTAAGCCACAGTGACTAAGCACATATTTAATCTAGGATTTGTAGGTTCTTAGCAATGGCAAGTACAAACTGTCAGCTTTCTTGTGAAATGAAAAACCCTGTCAGGTTTACACTTTGGTTAGAAATGCTTTGAACTTCAGCTCCAGCTATCATTCTGAGTTTAGCTCCTGACATTATACCCATTTTATTATTGCCCTTTCTTTTGTTTTCTCCATCGTTGTGATGGTTGAACTATTTATGCAGTTCAACGACCTGACAAACTCCAACAAGTGAAAGCTTTTTGCCATCAGATTATGACATTGTGAATTCCTGACTGTAAACGACAATTGAATGAATCCAAATATGAGACTTCTACTGTGAGACAGGCTTCTACCCTGACAACGGTCAAATCCAGGTAAAATACAGATTTGTTTTGCTGTGCATACAACTGAGGGATTGTATCTCCACTTGTTTGAATGTACTGTCATCATTTGTTAAGCACTTTGAGTTGCCTTGTGTATGGAAGTGTACAAATAAACTCACCCTTAACATTCTTATACTGTTCAGAAATGATATGAACAAAATAAACCTGCGTAAAGGCACCTCCACTGCCGCTAAATGGTTCCAGTTTGTGCACAAAAATGATGTGAGTTCTGATTAGAGTCATGCTCTGCTGGCCAAACATAAAGAGTGGCAGCGTTTATAGATGACCTATTTACTGCATACACTGCACAACTGTATGTTTTCATTTAGAATCTGGCTTCAAACGGGGTGAATGTGTTTGTGATGCAGACATCTGGCCACAGTCATAAGTGTTAAGGGATGTTGAAGCGTTAAATGATGTGTCGGTGATTTGGATACCCAACATCTGTCTATTCATTAGGTCAGCTACCTAAAACGGGTATTTTTAGACTCATGTTTTCTTTTCTTCTTCCTCATATTCCCCCTAGACTGTTTCCGCGCAAACTTTTGCTCCTTTGCAGCTGGATGTGATTTACAAGTGCCGTCAGAGCATCTGGTCAGTGCTCATTTGCAGGTTGTGAAAATGTGTTTTACTAAATCAAGACAACACCAGGTACAAGGCTGCACCTGTGCTTCAAACCCTCCAGGACTCTTTATCACAGGTCGACATTTGTTTACTCCGCGGGGGCCTCATTTATATATTGTCTTATTTGGTTACTTTTTCATTTAATTTGGCAAAACACACACTTAAGTTTTAAAATAAAATTCAAATATTTAGAGAAGGAAATGTGGATGACAAGATATCTGGTGTTTTAATTGTGTTTGTGGAAGGATCTTTTATGGCTTTTGAATCTGTGTTTATTGATTTGTTTCAATCATTTCACAATATAACTGCATTTTGGGATTTTTTTTTTTTTTTTTTTTTACTGAATAAGGATTTTGGTTTTATTTCTTGGTTGTTTTTTTTTTAACAAAATCAGTGTTGTTATGCTTGTATTGAACCACAACTGGACCAAAGTAAAAGAAGTCTATTGGGGTATTGTAGACTGACAGTTTTCAATGAGTACTAATTAGGTTTGGGTGTCATTATTGATAGAAATATAACTTATTGGGTTGTTTTTTTCTGAGATTTATAGCTTTAAATTGAGGAGTATCATGTCATTAGCCCCCGTTCATTTAACATGGCGTGCATGTGATGCCAACAGTCTGGAAGAGGCCTGCTGTGCTGTGTTTGAAGGGTCCTTGGTCGTCCTTGAGTGCAGCAGCCATGACCCTGTGTGACTGCGCTGAACCGTGAGATGCCTTGGGGCGACTGCGGCCACTGGAGGCATCCATCACACACACCATCATCACTGACACACTATGTTGACAACACACACATCCTACGTGCGTCTGTTAGAAAGAGTGGGGCCTTGCAGCTTTATGACACAGTTTTCTGAAAGTGCTTGATGCAAATATGATTTTTTTATGGGTAATTACTCTTGAGCCAACATATGGTTATAATAACATCCTATCCACAGGAGAACAGTCACTCACGGTCTCCCTCTAGAGTTTGTGATGTAATAAAGTTATGGTGTGTCCAGGCTTCTTTGCTTCGTTTCTCCTGAAATCTTGTGAAATGGATGTACAAAAAATATATAGAATTAAAAAAATACATATATATAAAAAGAAGTGCGCAATCTATTTCTAATATATTATAAAAATGTGTGGCAACCAAAGCTGATTGGCAATGTGTAATTTCTGGCCTCTGGGTGGAGCAGGATGGGTCACAGCAGCAGAGGTGGAGTAGCCTCTGGGTGGAGCAGGACAAGTCAGAGCAGCACAGATGGAGTAGCCTCTGGGTGGAGCAGGACAGGTCACAAGGTGGGGTAGCCACTTGGTTTGGAGAATTATCTCTGCTCTAGTCCAAAGTAAAATGCTGAATGGTTCATTAGCATTTTTCAAAACGTTAGCATTCCTCCGATGGATTTTCATCTGATCCACTTGGTTCGGACTATAAATCCTCTCCGCTCCGGTTTGGACCAGTGGAAAACCATGAACACTGTACTGCAGCAACATCTCAGGTAGAAAAAAGCAAGAAAAATAACATTTATAAAGCACAAAACAACAACTGATTCAGAGCTACTTAGGACCTGCTGCCGTTTTCCAGCACATTCAAAAGTAAAAAGTAAAGAGCTGCGAGCTGCATGGTGCAAATCTGAGTTTAATGTTTGCCACCCCTAGTATACTGTATATACACAGTCTATTGCTCTTACGCCTATTTTCTCCCTCTTTCAGGTGGATGCTGTACTGACCTGCCGGGCACCGGAGTCGGCAGCTCAGGGCCATGATTGGCTCCCCCGGCCCTGGCGCCCTAGTGCCATGGCTGAGGGTGTGGCAATGGGTGCTGGCGGTGTCGGTGGTGGCCACAGTGACCCTAACCCTCCCAGGGAGCAGCTTGGCATGCCCCCCACGATGCGAGTGCTCGGCCCAGCTCAGGTCAGTGTCGTGCCAGCGGAGGCGTCTAACCAACATTCCAGAGGGCATACCCACTGAGACACGACTTCTAGACCTCAGCAAGAATCGTCTTCGCTGGGTGCAGGCGGGCGACTTGTCCCCTTATCCCCGACTGGAGGAAGTGGACCTGAGTGAAAACGTGATTGCCACATTGGAGCCAAACGCCTTTGCAACTCTGATGAATCTCAAAGTGCTGAAGCTCAGAGGAAACCAACTGAAGCTAGTCCCACTTGGAGCCTTTGCTAAGCTGGGTAATCTAACCAGTCTTGACCTGAGTGAGAACAAAATGGTGATTTTACTTGATTACACATTTCAAGATCTTAAAAGTCTGAAGCACCTCGAAGTAGGAGACAATGACCTGGTCTACATTTCTCACAAGGTCTGTTTTTATGGTATATAAATACTACATCACTTTTTACTGACATCTTACCCTGTGATCTTAATTTTCAGGCATTTGCTGGGCTGGTGGGGCTGGAGGAGCTCACAATAGCACGGTGTAACTTAACTTCCATCTCGGGCCAGACTCTATCCTATCTTCGCAACCTGGTGACCCTCCGCCTACATCATCTTAGCATTTCAGCTTTAGAGGACCAGAACTTCCGCAAACTGTCCAATCTACGCGGACTAGAGATCAGTCACTGGCCCTACCTCGAGTTCATCTCCCCATTAAGTTTCCAGGGCCTGGATCTGCACTGGTTGTCTATCACTCACACCAACATTACATCTGTCCCATCTGCCTCGTTCAAAAATCTGGTTCACCTTACTCATTTAAACCTGTCATACAACCCCATCTCCACTCTGGAGTCCTGGGCCTTCAGAGACCTCCTCCGGCTAAAGGAGCTGATCATGGTGAAGACGGGGCTGACCACAGTGGAGCATCACGCCTTTGGAGGTCTGAGGCAGATCCGAGTCCTAAACTTCTCCTCCAATTACCTGCAGACACTGGAAGAGAGCTCCTTCCACTCTGTCAACAGTCTAGAGACTTTACGAGTGGATGGGAACCCTCTGATGTGCGACTGCCGTCTGTTGTGGATCCTGCAGAGACGCAAGACCCTCAACTTTGACGGCAGAGTGCCAGTGTGCACAGGGCCGGTGGAGGTGCAGGGCGTCAGTCTCAGCTCCTTCACCGACTCTGCTCTCTTTGACCACTTCACCTGTCAGAAGCCCAAAATACGCAACCGCAAAATGCAGCAGGTAGGATTATTTAAATTGTTAGAATAGAGTCAGTGGCATTTTTTTTTTGTAATATTGCAAAGTTTATCAAATCTCTGAGAAACCTACAGTGGGTTAATTATCTTATCCTCTGTTATTTCTGTATTAAATCTTTCTTAGGTGATTGCTCGTGAAGGGCAGCCTGTCACTTTCTTATGTCGGGCTGAAGGAGAACCAGCACCTGCTATTGTCTGGATTTCCCCTCAGCGGCGACGAATCACATCTAAGACTTCAGGCCGCATCACTGTTCTCCCGAGTGGCACCCTGGAGATCCGATACGCCCAGCTCACTGACAGCGGCACGTACATCTGCATCGCGAGTAATGCTGGGGGCAACGACACCTACTTCGCCACACTTACAGTTCGGGGCCAACCACTGGATGCTGCCTCGGCCTTTTTCCTTAACCGCTCCTTATACAGCGGAGAGTTCTTCAATGATTCTAACATAAACAGCACACGAGTGTTTCTCAAATTCACCTTGGATCTGACCACCATCTTGGTCTCCACTGCGATGGGCTGCATCACTTTTCTGGGAGTTGTGCTTTTCTGCTTTCTACTGCTGTTTGTTTGGAGCCGGGGCCGTGGTCAACGAAGGAATAACTTCACAGTGGAGTACTCTTTCAGGAAATCTGAGCCTGCCACCTCTGGCGCCTCAGGAGGGACCAGGAAGTTTAATATGAAAATGATATGAAACAACGCAGCCAGGGGTCCTTCGGGGGAGGCATGAGCACGTCCCATAGACGTGTCTGACACACACACAAACACACACAGCCTACAACTTAAAAAAAAGTCTGAAATGTTGCAGTCATGGCTCAGTTTAGTCATTGGAAGTCACCAAATGAAGCCATGACTCAAATAAATTTATTTGTGAAGAATGACCCTGATCTCTCAGCCTTGCTGTGGTATAGGTTTGAATCCTGTGTACTTGGTAAGAATAAAGCTTTTAAGAGTATTATTTGAAATTGGCATGGTTGTCAAGTTTTCCATTCATCATATAGACTTCAAAAGAAAGCCGTAGCTGGAGGACTTAGTATTCATCCATAACTCATACTTGTAGTTTTCATCTTTCTATGTCTGCCTTGTTTCAAGCCATATGCATGTAGCTTTGTAGGTAAGAATAAAAAACACCATAGAGTATTGACAAGCTTTTTTTTTATTATTCTGACCACAGCTCAACAGTAAGGACGGTTGTGCCGGGTCAAAAGCACTTTTGAATGCACCTTGCATGTGAAAAAGCAACATAATTTGGCATGTCTTGTTCAAGCATTGCAACATTTGCTGTGTGCGTTTGGGACGAGTGCACTGGCCGACATTGGCTGTCTGTGTCCCGATGGCTCCTGTGAGAAGCCCTCAGGACTTAGGCTGCTATCGTAACCATAGAAACCAGTGCAGAGGAGAGAAGAGAGGGGTCCGGCCGGTTGTCACACGATAGTTCAATGTAAAAGAGTTACACAGGAACAAAGACGTCAGTGTGACCTCTCCTTTCACTCGCCTCAATCACAGATTGTGGCCTTTATCAACTGGAGAGCCCCGGTGTGGCCCCTGCCCCCTCCTCTGCACCGGTCAATGCCTGACCTTCAGCGCCGCCCAGGGGGAGCGGCACGGAGCGTCGGGCCTGCTCAGAGGCAAACAGGTGACTGTGCTCAGTCTGTTGTGCATGCAACCATTCCAACACACTGCACTATACACATTCAAAGACCCTTTTCTCAGGAAAGGTGAAGTCACTAGCCTCAGAGTCTGTTTGCTCTGATAGACTACATTCCAGCAATACTCTACGTAGAGCCATAAAACCAAAATTTCCGAAAGTAAATGTGTTGATTTGTGACACACAAAGCCATAGTATGTATAGTTATTTTTCCTAATGTAAATTGTGCATGATTTTGTTATACAATAGTACTTACTGCTACTGCCATCTGTCATGAAGACTAAAAGACCATGTGCTGTCCTTGGGCTACAGTTGTGTCCAAACACAGGTCCTTATATAAACGCTCTACATGTTCCATGTTAACACATCTATACTGAAACACTGTCTGCTGTCTGTCTCTGAGGCGGTCGGTGTGCAAATGTCTCTGCCCCCCTAGCCCAGTGCATCCCCCTACTCACCCCATCCCCACACGCCCCCACTGGGTCCTCCTTTGGGAGGGGTCCCTGGCTGGAGACCGAGAATTAAATGTAAATGAAGTCGTGTAACCCTACCCACGCCATGTGCTTTGTATAGTGGAGAGTAGTACTGTGATTTTATTGAAAAAAATCTAAATAATTGTGTTTTGTTGCTTCTTGTATGTCTTTGAGTTTGTTTTTTGGAGTTGATGTTGCTGCCTTTTGACTTTTCAGATGTTGTCCTGTATGGCACTGCTCTGTTCTCAACACTTACTGGTCGACATGTGAACCAACAAGTTTCCCCCAAAGTTTTAATCTGAAGTGCAAACAGAGGTCAATTGTGGAGATTGCATTATATCCAAATTTCGGCTATAACTTTTTCCACTACTTGATTATATTATTGTATTGGTATTATCTGTAGTAATTTTAGTGATATCATGACAAACATATTGTATAAGTAAGAACAGGAGGGCCCTAGTTTAATCTAGTTGAATGTTCAAAGGCAGAATTGGATTACTTGGACCATGGGGCGGCAACCTACAGCTCTTTAGCCTCTTTGCAATGGCTGCTCTGGCCCTGTCAAGGAAAAAACCCGGTTATTTCTTGATTTATTCTTGATTATATGTATATGTTAGTTATACTTATATAGAGCACAACACAGTGAAGCCCATGGCGCCTCACAGCTCTGTCACTTGTGACCAAGTGCTTTTTTACCGTTTAACATCAAAATATCAACACTTGTTTCTCACATAAATCATAGAAAACTTTATTAGATTGACAAACACCGTGACAGACAGCAATAGAAACACACATGTGTGAGTATGGACGTGCCACAGAGCGGGGAAACAAGGCGGGACCCGAGGGGCTCTGCGTGGGAGACCAAAGCCACAGGTCATTAGATTATCATACGGTCACAGTGGCGAGGAGTGTGAGCAGACGGAAGTCTGTTCTTTACAAGTCTCTTTTACTTTCACTGGTTAGAACTGAGGCGTGCATTCCCTGAGCTCCTGCCATCCAGTGGGAGCGCTTGTCTGTCCAATCACGGAGTGGAGTGCCATCCTTGCTTCTGGCTCATGTCTGTAGTTCTTACTGTGGAAACAGAAATACACAGTGGAGCCATATAGTAAATTTCCATGTGTGAAAAACGGCTCTAGAGTTTTGTCCAGATGCTCTTAGTCCAACACTCAGTTCCATCTGATGAGGATTTTCTTTATGTTTGTGGGAACTGCAAATATTGTACCAAATCTAGCATGGTCACGCTCACCACAACAGTAGTTCCAATTGCGTGTCATCACTGCACATTTGTATTTGCTGCATGCGCAGCAGGAGCTGCTTGTTGCAGAACTGCACTGCAGTTCATGGGCTCTGCTTGAATTAAAGTCGATTTCTTTGAATGGGAAAGATGGGCCACAAGCAGTAAACGAATTAGCACAGATTTGTTGTAGTGAGGCTGAGAAATTAATCCCAAAGAATGAGAACACACTGACATAGAGTTGTCACAAAGTTCTGTACATTAAATGTTGTACATTTAAATGTAAAGGGCGCTGGGGTTAAATCGGTTGTTAACCCACATTGTTGAAAGTTCTCCTAACTAAACATTCTGTTTTAAACTATAGACATTACAATATAACTTTCACATAGATTTAACATAAAACAATATGTGATGTAGGGTATTGGGCCAAACATTTACACAGTGTTGAGAACAGAACTTTTGCTTGATGGACTTTGACTAAACAAACCCCTCTGTCTTTCCATCCCTGTATTTCTGTACTAGTTTTAGAAGACAGTGAGAATGTGCGTAGTGATCGTTGATGCTGTAATTGTGTAAACATCTGTCACAGGTGTAATGCTTTTGATGAGGGTCTTTCATTTGTATTAATATTTTGCTACTTACTTCTGCACTTTTCTTTAGCTTCATTTCCAAACCTGCTGCTCCTGTTCACAGTAGACTAACGTAGGATGGATTATGGTTGTGTGGTAGTAGACACGTAGAACGAGTGTTCTGATGATGTGACATAAACAAGCGTCAGCTGGGGCCGCAGAGATAAAATAACAAAGGGGTGACCCAGATTTCCTGAAGACATTGATTCCTAATTTCATTAATCACATGTTTCTTGGACTATATTCCTGCTCTGCACAGTGCCAACATCGGGATGAAACTCGATTCAGAAACCATGAACTGTAAGAATTTGAATGAAATCCACTTGGAATATGGAAAAAGGTGTTGAAGACATTAAGACATTCTAGAAGTAGATAAAACATGGACTAAGATGAATTGAGAAATCAATAGAAATCAATGGATTAAAAGTTTCAATCTGTATGTATTGGTCAAGGTTAAAAGAGCCATAATATTAGATTGTTATTAATTAATCCTTTTGTCTGCTGAAAGTGATGCCAGCTCCCACTGCTCTCCTGCCAAGACGCTGGCTCTGTGTCTTTATAGACTCAGTAAAACTTCTCCTGCTTCATCTTCGATCCTTGAGATCTCATACTTTTCACAACTTGTCATTGCCAACTTGAGATGCCCCATTTTACAGTTTTGTGTTGAAAGAAACCACAGGACTTGTGACAATTGATTTTTACCAAAACTAAAATGCTCAAATGTTAAGTTCAGAATCTGTGCCTTCATAAAATGAGTCAAAGTGACTTCATTTGCCTGTAATGAAACCATCTTCTGCTTCAGACCAACAGCTGCCTGTCTGATTGGATTAGTCGTGATGTGAATGATGAGAGCTGAGAGCAGCGTAATAGGATGAGGGAGATGTGAGCCCGCCTGATTGGGTGATAATTTGACTTATTTCCAAGTGCTCCTCTAGAACCTATACAAATCACAAGCACCTACTTGATAAAGGTTGTATAGGCCTGCACTTTACTTGAAAGCTCTTTATGTTTTTACCACAATTGTCCTAATTGTTAAAGATAATTATTATTTACAGCTATTTTGTGGGGGAAAATGTCTGCCTCTTTTTTAACCTTGACCAAGCGGCTGTCATTGAATCTAGACATGTATCAATAGCGCCTCTCAGTGGTCATAATGAGAAACTGCAACACACTGTAAATGGCACAGAGCACACACACGCGCAGTAGCGAGCTGACATTATCCATAGGCCATAGTGCATGCATGTCTGATGGTCTGATAAAGGGCCAAAAAGTATTTATGAGAATAGATAATAGTTTTTTAAAGAATAGCACACAACACTATAAGTTATTAGTCAACCTTAAAAATGAAAATAATATACTACAAGTCATGTGGGTAATAACAGCCATAAATGTAAACCACACAATCCCTCACATCAAGCAACAGTTTTATTGATTACTGGCTTTTGGATGGCCATGTAGTCCAAGAATCTCTTTAGATCGCTAACAAATTGTTCATATCAGATCTAAGAGTCTCTCAGCTCCACCTTTTTCTGGTCTTATCTGGATAAAACTATGCATGCTTTTCATATATCAGACCAGTCTTGCCAAACTCTCACATTCACAGACACTGGTGCCATGGGACTGTACGGAAAATCAGTGTGACGTAAAACTACTGCGTGTGAGTTTGTTTCATGATTGTACTAATAACCCTATATATCAGCAGCGGATATCTGCTCCAGGTGCACTGTGTGGAGTGATTGATATTCCAAGCAGGTTGGTGGGACTGATCAATGCTGTGTGGTGATAGGATTATTAATGGCAAACTTCCATTGATCCGCCATATACCGTGTCATTTCTACAAACCCTCGGGAGAAGGAGGAGCTGGCGCTGTTCTCAGATCTATTCTATAGTCTGCACTCATTCCTGGGTTTCCACTTGTGAAACGAGAGAGTGCCAGTAATGTTTCACTTTTTTCAAGATCTGAAAATAGCACTGCACAGTTACCTCCTGCTCCAGAGAGAGGTTTTGCATTGCCCTGTTTTAATTGGAACATTTTCTAATATATCAACCAAAAATCAATCCATCTCTCTCTCTCTCTCGCTCTCTCTCTCTCTCTCTCTCTTTCTCTCTCTCTGTCTCTCTGTCTGTCTCTCTCTCTCAAACAGGCACCAATCTCGTAAAAACGCTTCTATCAAACCCAGGAATGAGTGAAAATTTCCAATTAAGTGCAGGGCAGATGTGTTTTATGTTTGGGGAAAGTGATAGACTGCCATACAGAGACTGTTACATAGTTTATTGTACTTAGTAAATGATTGAAAAGGGTCCTTGGATGTGAAAAGCACAAATGTACATAGAGCTATTAGCCATATCATGTCATCTAATCTGTGTAGACCTTTTGCCATGTCTGACAGAGGAAATGACTTTTTAAATGTAAATAGTGTAGAAATAGAATAGGATTTAAGTGCTGCTTCTTCAGTCCAGGGATCGCTTCTGTCCTGGTCAGTCCCATGGCGGCTTGGTGTCATGAAAGACAATACTGTACTTGTAAAAAAAACAACTTTCTTTTTTTTATTTACATGTTTTATATGGTGTCTGTCTGTAAAGGAACGCCTTTTCGTCATAAAAGCATGATGTGACTCTCACTCTCAGGTGTCTCGTGTCAACTGCTGTTAAAAAAAATTGACATAAATGTTACATGAATCTAATGTAGACATCTGCTAAAGATATGTACTAGTTCACATAAGGACTACGATATTTGAGAATGCTGTATGTGGTTCATATTTACACAGTCGTGACAATAAATGCATTATTCTTTAGAACGAGATATTAAACTTTCAATGAACTGATGAGTTGTGATTAGATTCACGCCTGATGAAGTTTACACTCACAAGCTTTTAACAGATTTTCTTCAGTTGGTTTGGCTCATTTTTTGAAACCAAAATGAAACTCAAAGATCCACGCAAAACATTTTAGATCAAAATCACAAATCCAAATCGCTCCCAGGATTCCTTTACCACATAAAGTGTCACTACCATGAAGATAACTGTTTACTGTTTTTGACAAAATTACCTGATGGATCAGTTTGAATCAGAATCATTTACACGTAAAATGTTTGTTCTGACTGTAGAGAATGATTTTCAAATGTACTGAGACATTTGAGAAATACAGTATATTAAGAAAATTACAATTTGATGAAATTAAGAAGAAATGAGCCAAAACAAATGAAAAAAAAAGATAAGAAAACCTTTATTCGTCCAGTGGAGATGTTTGTTGTTACATACTGAACAGAAGGAATAAGGGGCATACAAAACAAGATGAATAGCTAAAAATATTAAGAACAAACATGGGAACAAAAATATAAAGTAAAAGTTTTTGGATATAAATCAGGTATTCATCAGGGCAGTTATTGCAGTGGGGGTAAATGACTTGGAGATGTTCCTGAATGAGACCACAGATGACGGGCTTCTGCAGGTGGGGCAAAGCGTGTGCAGGAGGAAGAGGATGGCTCCACTCCGAGGATACGCCATGTCCATCGCTGGGTTCATCACAGAGTTCACATGGAGCTGGTCCCGGACCGGTCTTTCCCATGTCTTTATCAGGCGTGATGTCAGACTGGTACCAACCTCAGCTTGAGGCGCAGATTGAAGGGACTGTGCGCTGGGGTGGGTGGGTCCATAAGTCTTAGTAAATGTTTATTTAGTGGGAAATAAGTTATTTATTAGCTACTGAATAAGCTCCATGCTTCATTTGGATTAATAAAGGGATGACCATTATCAAATAAGGTCTATATTTGGACAATTAATGGAAAACCTTTGGAGAAAATAAGTGTGATTTATTATTACAGCTCTAGTTCAAAAGAAGGCCACATGTGTCCCAAGGCCTTGCCTATGGTAGTATGCCTCAGGGCTGCTGTGGCTACAGACACTTAAAGCTGGAAACCACAAAAAACAGGTACGTCATCAAATCCATATAACTGTTCCTCAGAGAGAGGTCACATTTTCTTGGTCTGGTCTGATATGTTACTCAAATGAGAGCATTTCTGTTTGGACCGACACATTGTATTTATAAAACAAACAAAAAAAGTGTTTTGTTATTAATGATGATAATATTATCATGTAGTAACCACAATTGATTAGATGCTAACGTTGAATATCTCATCATATTTTGAAAAAAATGTGTGTAAAGGAAGGATGACTTGCTCATAAATCAAGGTCTCCAACAAACTGAATAGTGGCTTCATGTTTGTTAAACCAGCTAGATTTTAGCTTTGAGACCCAAATGAAAGTAAGGGTCTTTGTTTGGACAGTAAACTTTAGAATTAAAAGGCCATAAACAAAGAACCTCTTATCAAATGTTTTGTCATTAAGAATAAAACATTCCAGTTGTTAGTTGTGTGTACACCTCTCAGTACGCTGCTATGTACATGTATTATTTCTGTCACTAGATGGCAGCAGAGAGTCGGCCATCCACAAAGTTAGGCACATTGACTTTACAGACTCACAAAACAGACAAAAACACTTTGCCAATTGCTTGTTTGTTTATTTAAGTCAAAACACATATTTTAACAACACTGGTTTGTCAAACTTGTATTATTTCCTCCAATTACTTGATTCACTCTAATAATTTTAAAGGCAGAATAATTTGAGTGACAGATGCACTGCATTATTGGGGGTGGAGGAGGAAGGCCTTTTCTGTGATGCCCAGGTGAACTGGACGCACACGCTTTAGTGTGCAAGCATGTGATCGACATGTTCGATTAGATGTCCACTTAACAAGTGTGACCCCTGCACCTCCTGAGGTCACTCTGCAGAGGTCTGAGACCTCCTTCCTCCTCCCTTTTTGAGCGGTGCATATTTCTGCCATCCTCCTTCACTCTCTCCGTCCTTTCTTTGTCTCTGCTCTATTTGAAATTGATTGTCTTCTACCATCACAAAGACACTTGGTTCTGATTGATTGATTGGAAAGGGAGAGGGAGAGAACTGGGTCTGTCTGAAAGGAGGCGACTGACACCACTGTGCCGCTGCACAGGTTATGCAGGCGTCTCTAAGGCAGACACACACCAGGATTAAGTTCAGAGGTTTAAACACAGAGGAGCCAGACTACAGAGACCCGAGACAGACACAGATCACATAGCAGCATCCCAACAAACAATAAACAGAATATGAGATGCAACATTGAGAAATAAGTGGAAAACAAAATCAGTGGCATTGATTCTCTCCCCCTCCTCTACACCAGTCGACGTACACTTCATCCTGCAATTTATATACATTTACTTATTAACCATGCATAAAAGAATATTACCTCAAGAGCCTGAGGTGTTTTGGTAGTTTTTCTTTTCTGAAAACATTTTAAACACAGAGAGGAAACAGAACCTTAGGTGATCAACGAGAGCTGCCCAATACAGAATATTACAAAATCACAACGTCAATAATACTCATGATGGATTTTACTCTAAACAAGATGAATGTTCTCATATCAAACTGACAATTCTTTTGTTAATGAAACAAAAATCACTGTGAAAGTATTTTTAAAATAGGAGGGTATAAAACATTTTAAAGAAATGCTTGTTTTTCTTATATTGTGCAGCTCTAGGATCCCATATCTAAAGAGCTAATTTTGCTGATTACTTGTAAGTACTAATTAGACCAATGCAGACATGATCTATAGAAATATGACTTAGTGAAATAATAAAATACAAATAAAATAATAATTTAAAAAACAGATTAGAAAAAAACCTTTTTTTCTGGTAACATTCATTTTGCTGTTATGTTCTGTCATTGCTAAACATTGTTTTTATTGTTCACTATATAGTCTACAATAAAGATTTGAGGTATATCAAGATGAATTGTCTACACATGTCTCCCAGTCTGACACGAGTCTGGACGGAGGGACCAACGAAGAGATTTGGAAGTGAAATCATTGGACAGCATCCACCTCAGACAGCCTTGTAAACAATCAGGTACACACAAGCACATCTCCACTCACTTTACAAATTACACAAAAATAACTCTGTGTGGAGTGCGGATGCCTGTGTGTATCTTCAACAGAACGGCAGACACGTTCTGACACTTGATTTAATGAACTCATTCAAAGTATAGATGGATTATATGTAGTGTTTATTCAGTAAATAATAGGTGGAAAGATTACCCTTTTTGATGTGATGCCAAAGACGTGTGTGTCTACAAAAGCTCAGTGTGTGTTTTGATTATAAACACTACACAAATTCATCAAACATCTCGAGGACCTCTCCGGTGTTACCTCCACTGCTGAGTGTGTGTGTATGTGTTCAGAGCAGTTCAACCCCTGGTTGAAACTAAAAGGCACTCAACTCTTCCCACATAACAGACACTGACATGTGTTAAATGTGCATCATACTGACGTGTGCGTGTCCCAGCTGTGGCACCGCCACACAGCTGTTTCCACTGACTCTTTGGATTTGAATGCATCATACAATTGAATATCTACGCTAAATCTTTACAAAGTTCCCCCCCCCCTGGACTCTTGAAGACGCCATAAATGACAGCTCCAAGTGTGTAGTGCTCTGCATACAGACTGGCCCCGCTCAATGGAGGAATGTCATTTAGAGGATTTCTCCTGAGCCTCTGATGCTCGAGCCACATTTCCTCTCACGCCTGCTGGATGTCTCTAATATGATTATCTCCCGCTAAAAGATGCTACACATATAGTGGCTTATACCACAAAAATCAAAAGGACAAAAGAAATGAGGCGGTTCTCAATGTAACCATACCATCGACAGCAGAGGAATTCAGCGATAGTCCAGGTCAAAGGGATCTGGGACCAGGTGGTCCTCCAGATCCAGAGTCCAACACAAATATTCACAAATATGCACAGTCTGTTTCATCCATGTCTTGTCTGTGCGTAGGACCAGTCTATGACACTTTCATTTGTCTTTTAGATTCAAACTATTTTACATTTTGTCAACAAGGTGCTTGTTTACATATAGTCTCAGCGCAACATAGCACAAAGTCATGAGAGAGAACCATGTGTCTATGGTACTAGTTTTACCCGCTTCAATATTTAAGAGAAAGGAAAGGACTCAACAAGGGATAGTTAATAGTGAATACATAGACAGCCAAAGGGGGAAAGACAGTATTTACATTTGCTTGTGTTCATAAGGTGTGGTGTTTTTGAGGTACGGTTTAGGCAGCGCGCCCTGGTGCTTGCATTGTGAAGGGTGAAGGTGTAGAGCGTGGGGAGAGTAACTGCGCCTGTTCTCTGATTATCATAAAGAGGCAAACGTCATTGGCACTCAGGATCTTGTATTGTGACATTTGACCTCTGCATTTGGCCACTTGAACAGGGCAGGACTCCCACCACCACTCTCTTGGGAGACACATAAATACATATGTTACCCCCAATTTGATTGTTCGCTTATATTTAACCTGAAATTAACCCTTCATTTAAATAAATTGTGTCAGCCCCAGTCACACATACTGTACAGTAGTGACCAGAACACTCAATGCATTGCCAGAACACTCAGTAAAAGCCCTAGTCACACACACACACTCCAGACCCAGAACAGTGGTCTCCTCTGTTCTTAACCTGGTCTGTCTGTTCTCTGCACTCTGTATAAAATTCCTACGACAGGTTGCATGTGTGAAATGTAGAAGCATCATTCAATGGAAATAAGCCTGGATTGGAAATCTTGTAATTCGTATAGGCCTATTGTGCTTCCTGCAGCCTTCGAGGTTCACCCAGGAATTTATTTCATTTACACTAATTGAACATGAAGAGGATTTTAAACTCCCGCCGAGCTCTCAATGGAATCAAACGTTTTTACTGTGGGCACTGGCAAAGCCCGTTGTATTCTACAGGCCCTCCTCATTGTGTTTTGTTTACTCGGAACTTGATTGCGCTCTAATGCTGGGAATAAGCAACATTGCCACTGTTATATCGCATCTTCAGTCACACAAAGCGCGCTCCCGCCGTGTCCTGAACATGTCCGTATGCAGACAGCAGGTGGCGCTGTGTAGGGCGCGCTGTGAGTCAGAGGAGACACTTGACACACTCTTCATCAGCTGGGAGAAAGCAAAAGTTGAGGTTTTCCGAGAATGGTTAATGTCTTTTTAAAGCTAAAGTGGTTCTTTGGTGTGACAAAAGGCATTTATATTGTGTTCTCAACTTATCAATAAGCTCACGTTGCAGTTAGCTGCTGCTCGCCGCCTCTTTGGAATTAAAGAGCGCCATGTTGTCTTTAAAGGGGCACTATGGAGTTCATGAGATGGTATGAAACATTCTTTTTGCAACGTTAAATGTTATAAATGTTTTTTTCTGTTGTCATACGGAATCACATAAAACCTTCCAATTTCTATGGAAACAAGCCACACAATATTTCCTTTTTGTTACAGAAACACTCATTTCGAGTTCATTTGGCTTGTGACTATAAGATACGTTCAAACCACATTGTTTCTGAGAATACCATATTCATGAGACAAGCAGGTATTGGTCGCCCACAGAAAACATGTGCCCCTTTAAAGTGGCAGATCTTTGGAGTTGGAGAAAAGTGAAATCATAAGTGGCTACAGCCTGTGGGCTTTAAGACCCCACTGTGGAGTTAGCATATTCAAGTGACTGGAGAGCACCTCTCTGTGGTCAGGCTTTGGAGAAGGTGGTCGCAGATGAGGTTCCGGGTTGGATGGGTGACGCACTGTTGTTCCCGTGATGCGCATGTACGTGGCCGTGCACGCCGTGCACGTGGCCGTGCTCGTCTGAGTCCCAGCGGTCCGTGCAGCGGCGGCGGGAGTTCATGAAGAAGTTGGAGACAGTGGAGAGCTCCAGGCCCAGCTGCTGGGAGATGGTCATCTGCATCTCTTTGGACGGCCGCCGGTTCTCTCTGAAGATGGCTACCAGCGTGCGCCGCTGCAGGTCTGTGAACACAAGCCGCTGCTTCTTGGGCACCTGGCTGCGCTCCCGCCCTCGGTCCTCCTCTTTCCGCTTACAGGCTGTGGACACACACACATGCACGGCTCCGTTACCACAAGCTCTCATGTCCAACTACAAGTACACGGCAAACCCCATATGCAAACTATACTGCAGCCGATTGAAAGGTGTAGGAAACGCATGAAATTCATGAGGACATTGGAGCGGGATATACCCCAAATGGCCTTATCGTACAAATTTACATTATATTAAGTTGAGCAGTAGGGTGACGACACTGCTGTTGGGAAGATGGGTTAATTTATTGTAATAACACAGTTCTGTTTACATACGACAAACACTAGAAATACATGTGTCGTGGTTGTTGAGATGTTTTATTTCCTTGTGTAACTTGCCTATCAGCCTGCATCATGACAATCAGAAATGCTGCAAAAAATAATCTATAACATGATGTTTTATAGAATCGACTATTTAAATAAGGAATCACAATCAGCTCTAGACATATACGTTTAAATGTTCCCTTAAGGCTATTTAAGTTTAGTTTATTTTTTATTTTTTTTGTTTTTTGATAAACCCTGGCCTTATGTGTTTCTGTATTTTATTTTCTTTGTCCGACATTGGACATTTGACTGGGTTTCTGCTCACGTTTGCACGTTTTCTCTCCTATATTTCATATGGTATTGAGCTCCCCCGGCCCCGGTACGTGTGAGTGTGGCTTCTTCTAATATTAAAGATTGAATCAAGAAAACATTCCTATAGAAGAGCAGAAAACCACAACAACGTTTTCTGCTCTTCGTACAAACGTACGTACACAACATAGTATCTATGTTTGTAGAGGGGCAGAGAAGAAAGGGTCAGGAGCCACCACTGTGGCCTAGGTTTTTTTTTTTTTTCATCAAACCACATGTGTGACGTGCTGTTTGTTCAAATTTATGAGAGTTTTTTTTTTTTAGGGACAGTCTTACTTAGTCTAAGAAGAACCCATTTGTAAAAGGCGCTCTTCTGCATGTGTCCGGTAAACATTGCACTTTGTGCGTAACCCGTGCGCGGGGCTGAAACCCGAGGAGCGTGATGTGAAGTGCTGACAAGAGGCGCTGTGCCGTGGCTGCATGCGCTGTCAGGAGCCAAGGATCTGGCTGTGGAGACTGGAGGGAGTCCGTTCTGTTCTGCTGCCCTAAAAAGCTGCAATGATCGATTTTCCGCGGTTTTCTCCCGAACACGTGGTCCAGTAATCAGGGCTCCCTTCCCCACCATATCGATTCCCATCGATCCGCGAGCCCGAGGTGTGTGTGGACGCGCACGTGTGTCTGTGGCACTGGGGAGCAGAGCTCGGGAGCGAGCTTTGTGACAGACAAAATTGTTTATCAGTGGCAGAACAAAGGGATGTGATAGACAAATGGCATAAGCCCTGTTCTGTTCAGCCCAAATCAAATGGGCCTGCGTTATGTGTTTCCAAAGGCACACACTCCACGCTTTTTATTTAGTATTTTGTTTACTTAAGTGTGTTTTTAGACAAATTCTCTGAAGGATTAAACATTTGTCCTTATTTTCACTTTGGTTGGATTATATTACCATTGTTGTGTGTTTAAGCTGCTGTAGGTCATTTATGATGTTCCTTTTGCTATTCTTGTAGTTACATGGTGTGAACTAAAGGCCATATAGTCGGGCAATATTACACAGTGCAGTGATCAGAGGTGGACCACTCAGAGGAAATTGTGTGTATGCAAATGATTGATGACTTGCACCTAGTTTAGACAACAGCAGTAAACAGATTTGACTCTGAAATCTAATCAATAAGAATGTGTGCGTGTTCATGTGGATACAAGACGTATATGGGCATGCATTGTTCAAGCAGCAAACAAAGGCCCACTACAAACCTATGGATCTGCCACTGCGTCTTTTTGATTAAAACAGCACCCCTTCCACATCAGTCCGAAGCCCAGACTTCCTTCACGGTTTTCCTTGTGTTGTTTTCCTCAATTGTTTTAATTTGCCCTCAGATTGAATGTTCCTGCATTGATTGATCTGCACTTCAGAAGCATTTCATGGAACATTTATTCAATTGGTTGAGTCCTGGCCAAGCCAGAATCTCCTTGCAGCTCTCTAAGTGCGGCTTCAAACTCAACTCAATACTCTGTAATGACTGAATGTTAGTGCTAATATAGTGATAATGTAATATGTTTCCCGACAAATTTAGCTACCGGCTATTTTACAATGCCAACACAGTGGAGAGGCAGACTGTGAGCAAGCGGAGTCACCTTCCTAACTGAGTAAAAGCCAGGAGTTAGCACCAGGTCAATACATATTTCAAATAATCAATAGGTCTATTTCAAATGAGGACCCTGAACACTTCCTTTCACGACAATGAATTGGGCCACAGGGAGGAAAGCTGCTCATTAAAGCACCCTCTCCAGAGGCAGAATGCAACGCAAAGCTGCTATCTTCCGTTGTCTCATTACCAAAGGGCTTTTCTGAATTGTACGACACAGAGCTGTCTCAAGTGGCTCTTCTGTGGAAGAACATCTTTTCATATAGTGTCAACGATGCTACAGGTGGAACTGCCACTTGGCGTCTTTACACACCTCACACACATGAAATGATTAACCTGCAGCTTAAGTGCTTACTCCTAAAGGGTCTCGGCAAAGTGATGATGGCCAGTGTTTAGTTAGGCTTATGCGGAGCGAGCAGTGATCAAGTCCTTTATGTTATGACTAGATTTTGGAGAATACGTTCAAAACAAAAGGTTGCATCATTAAACAGTACATCCACGGCCTCATGCACCTGATTGTCAATCATTTAGTATTTTGTTGTATATGGAAACTTATTGCAATTGTGTTAACCAGATAACATACATCAGAAAGACGTTTAATTTGAGTAAATACTATTGATTTGAAATGACTACCGTATGCTGTGGCCCATCTCTTTTGTCATGAGGATGAAATTGGAGATTATCAAAGGGAAGAAGAGGTTCCAGAGAGTCTGACAATGCAACAGTGAAGTTGGAGAGACGACACATGTACACAAAGCGAAACGTTTACAGTGTGGATGGATGTATGGTTTTGTGTGTGTTTTGGGGAGGGGATGTATGAGGGGCAGACGGTGAACTAACCGCACCGTGCTGCTGCTAGCCGACGCCTGGACAGACTGCTGAGATCGGGCTTTGTGTGCGGTGAGACGGGCCCTCTCGCGCCCTGGACGGACTACTGCAGGCGAGAAACAGTGGTGTCAATCACTCCGCGTCACACCTCTCCCAAGATGAATGCTCATTGACTGTATTGATCATATTATAGGCCTATTCATTGCTGGGGGACGTAAAAAACGACCGAATCACTCCCTACCCTCGCTGTTTCTGGGAGCACTGTAGATACAAATGCAACCGTATCGTCACTTTAAAATCCTCCACATTGATCAGCATTGGTTATTTGAAAGCTTTTGTTAAATTGTCAATGCAAGGCTTGTTTTGTCTTGTTGAGGCGAATGATCGGCAGCTTTACAACCGATTTATAGTGTTTCAGTCTATAAAGTCTGTAACGCCTGTCCAACTTCAGAATAGGCCTATCATCATCATAAAATCTCCACTATTGAGGCCAACCTGATCTTCTCATGCTTTCAGAGCTTCAGTTTTATTTATTTTTAGTAAAAGCGAAATTTTTACTTGAGTCGAGCTGAAAATGTATTGTCTGTTGTGGAGATATACAGAGTCTACAGTTATCAGGTCAAATTAAATATACAATTTCCTAATTGGTTGTTTGATCAATGTATAGTTGTTTAGCTCCTCACAGTTTACTGTAGTATAAGATCCCGGGGTTTTCTTTGAACATGACATATTTATTGTCATTCACTCGGTTTCAAAACATTTCAAAGTATGGTGCCAAAAGTGCAGCATGCCAAATTAGTTCACTTTCAATGAGGCACAAGTGGAGATGAAATGAGGCTGGGAGGCAGTGGTTGTGCTTTGCTGATGCAACGCAGTGAGTGAACGAAGGATGAGAAAAGGGAAGAAGGATGGAGGGAGAGAAGGAGAGCAGGAGAGGGGAAATCAATACCGATTCAGAGCGAGTCAGATAAGCCTGAACAATGTATAGTGCAGACACACTCTATAACACAGCCACACACGTGCATGAGGAGGTGCACGCGCACTCAGATCCCGCATGCCTCTATAAAGATGCATTACAAACCCCATAAAACATACTGTAGCAGCCTCTAAAATCAAATGACATCACAACCTTGGATTGCTTTGAGTATTCGCTGACATGGCCAGAAAGCAACCACTCATTACTACTACTCAATATCACTATGATCTCTGCTTTGTTTGAGATATAATTTTCAACAGATGTCACATAATGTTTACAGGATTCTCATGAAGATTTCCAAACGGATCTAACTACGTTTTATAAGGCAGAAGAAGAAATTGTACTTTCTTATACTCAAAGTGCTCAATAAACACTGCCGCAGTCTTCTTGCTTATATTTAACCTCTCCAATATGTTTTGATCCCCAGTTTTGGTTGCTCGTGGAAAGTCTACATCTACCTTGTGGCTATTGGCCGAGTGGTATTGACGTTTCCTTGGATGTTTGGGCCGTGCTGTGTATTTCCAAAACCACTAACACGCCCTGCGCTGTGGGTTGTTCTGAGGCATTGAGGCGATGTGTGGTCTTCAACCGTTAACCACATGATCAGACTTTGCTTACCTAGGAGATGCTGTTACAAGCAGCATCACACAGCCCTGCTCTGCCTCTGGCTCTCTTCCCTCCGTCTTGGACTTATCAATTATTAAGGAAGATATTGATCCTTTCACTACTGCCTCTATCTGGATGTTCACACAAAGCCCAAACCTGCCTTGGCCTCTCTCAATCAATGGCATCTCCCGGCTCTTCCAACTCCTTTTTCCACATGTCAGTTTTGCTTTTCTCGCTTTTGCACTTAAGCAGAGTTGAGTGAAGTTTTGTTCATGGCAAATTCGCTGAAGTTCTTTAGAAAATATGAGCTGTAGCACACAGGTATATATGAATTTTTAATGGCGTATAGGCAAGTTTGATGGGCATTAAAAGATGGCTAAGGGAAGAGGATGGAAAGTGGATACATGCAAATAGCCTGTCTTTATGAAACTGTCCGCAGTGAATTTTTTGGTGGATCCAGACAAAGCTGTTGTCAGGTTAACCAAAACATGCCGTATACTCTGGCGAAGAGCAGAGAAATAAGAAAGCAGCGGATGGAGAGGGGGTTGGGGAGGGGAAAGGCTTATTGATCTTTTATGTGCAAAGCCAGGCAAACATTGGGGAGACAGAGCTACACTATTAACGACATTCACAGCAAATCCTATTCCCTGCTTTATAACCAATACATGCCCACCTCTACGTTGATTCCTTTATTATGATATTACTTAATTAGTGTATTTCACATTGTTTTTTGTATAGCACTGAGTTTCTCCACACATGCCTGTATCAATCAATATTTCATCAGAGCAATTCAAAGAGCACCAGCCTCTCATTTAGGTTGAATTGGTTGACAGTAAACAGACAATGGTGTTTGAGGGTCTCTCGATTTTTTGCTATACCCAACTAGGTAAAAATATGCACTGTAACGAAAACCGTCTGTCATGGCGGCTTACGGGCTAAATTTAGAGCTTTTACTCTACTAAATGAAAAGCCAGAGCAGAGTGCGCGTGTGGTTATTGCGTCTTTCAGCCCCCGATACAAGGATCGATCCGTGCGCCACATTTAAAAGGGAGAGTGGGAACTGGCGCATCGATTAGGCAGCCTGGGGTCACCCGTTCCTCCATCGCAAATCTGTCTGCACCCAACACACACAGCACATAGGCGAGGCCACTACTGTTTACTATAGGAAATCCTGAGAAATAAACGCGTCAGAAGGAAATTAATAAACATTTGAATTGCAAGTCAATGGAGTAGACCCATCGTTTAATTCCGGCTGTAAAAATATGCGCTATTTGTGTGTGTGTTTTGTTTTTTTCTCTAATTGCTGATAACGTTGTCTATGATGTGTATTGTTGGTTATGTTGGATATTCTGTCACGTTATACTTGTGTTCCCTGAATAAGTATTTTGAATATGTTTCAATGGCCCTTTCCCCGCCGCGTCAGTGTGCGCGTAACTGTCCATGGTTCTGAAACTGTGAGGCCTGCGTAAAGTTCGTTGTCAGCTTTAAGCGCACTTGTTTGTGCGAAGCGACATGGCTCCTCAAGAAGAGTTCCAACAGTAATGCAATATATTTGTAATGATCTATTTAGTCATAAAACTTCATCCTCAGCAGAAGCCATATAGAAGCTACAGGTATAGGCCTACTGACTTTTCTTTTTGATTATCACTCTTCAAATGTAGAATAGAAGTTATGCACTTAAACAAATGCGTTTTACTTAACTTACTATACTTCACCTTTACATGCGTATATATATACGTTTTAGAAAAATGTATTTGGTTAGGTTTGTATTTTTGTTATTGTTTATCTAGGTTTGGGCCTATATGCAAAATTGATCATTCTTACCTGCTAACCGGAGAGCAGACATTCGTTGAAACTCGGGTTCTTGCAGCCACTTCCACATTCTCCTAAACGTCTCTCTTCCGGATTTAAGTTTACTCCACGGTTTTGGGTTCCGCAGAAGATCGGACAGTGTCCCCTGTGAGCGGCTGAGGATCCTTTGCGCAAAAATGGCCTGTGGGATGGAGTACCTCTTCAGCTCTGCCGTTATCCGCTGTGCTACTTCCTTCGTATTGATCTCTTCTGCTTGGATCCCCGACCCGGCTGTCCCCTGTCCGCACGGTGTGTGGTGGTGCCTCTCCATCGCCGCTCCATTAGACTGCGTGTGGAGGTGACTGTGCGGGTGGTGGTGCATGCCGTTCAAGTTGGAGATCATGCCGTGACTGTGGCCGCCTAAACTCCGAGCCAGGTGCTCTTGGTCACTTCTGGAGAGCAAAGACGCGTGGGACTCAAAGCTCGGGGGAAGCATCTTAGCCTCTGTGGAAAGATGCGAGCTCTGTCCGTATGCAGAGAGCGGCTGCTGCGCGCTGTGCAAAGAACCTAAGCCGCTGGACAGTGGCGACAGTGAACTGTGGCCCATGCCTGACATGTCTTTGGGATAGTGGCTGTAGAGGTTACCCATGGAAGCCAGTCCGCGGGGGTCGTCTCGCATCAACGTAAAACTGCCGCTCACGTTGCTGGACAGCCGTTGGTGGTGATGATGATGCGGGTGGTGAAACTTCTCAGACACCGTGGAGATCGGGGGCAGATGCTGCAGCGGGGTAAGTGTCGTGTACGTGTTGCTCAGACTCATGCCCGAGTCGCACATGCTGATGGACGGGCCGTGAAGGTGTGCAGGCAGCGCGGATGGGTCAGTTCTGTAGTCTCCGCTGGCACCTCCATCCAACAGCGAAGCCATCCCCGACACCATGGCTGAAGAGCGTGCACTGTGGGACACCAGGCTCCGAGGAGGCGGCGAGGGGCGAGAGTGCGAGGAACTCATCAGGTCCCCCGTTTGCTGCGAGTGGAGACTGTCCATTAGCTCCATTGTGGAGAGCATCTACAAGTTATCCCAGAGCCCGCTCCCGCTCTTTCCTCTTGCAGTTTTTATTGTTCAGACGAAAACCACGCTGGTTTGTCACAACTCCATCGACCACAGAACTCCGGATCAATCCAAATTCAGTCCAGTCTTGTGGCTCTGAACTAAATCAGTGCATGCGCTTTGTCCTCAGTCCGCGCTTGCGGACGTGCTCTGTCCAGGGCTGGGTCTCATCTCTTCTCCAGTTGCGCTTCTCCTATGAGCTGATCAAGCGCGTGGCAGAGAGATGGGGGCGCGCATTTAACATATGGGGTGGGTCAAGGGATCTGACTTTAAGTATAATGAAATAGCAATGTTTCCTAAACTATTTTGGTTATCGACTGCACGCGTGATAAAGTAACAATATAATTCCACATGTAAAATGTACTGTTTTTAACAAACACAGCAGTTTCTTCCGTGGTTTCTTTACTGCATTGTAAGATGAGACGTTTAAATGAATATATGGCTATATAATTTACTATATATTTTACTTATACTCTCTTTCTCTCTTTGTCGTTCTCTCGTTCACGCCTTGGTGCCTTTTCTCCTCCCGGTGGTGAAATTAAACAGTGGCGCAAGCTGCGTGTGAAAAACTTGATCTAAACTTTGTTTTCCCACGGACTGTATGGTTTTGCATTTATGCGCTTAGTGATAAACCTGATCGAAGTATTGAGTGACAGTGATTAATGACATGGCGCGTGCCTGAGGGGGCTGGGCGCGAGGATGAGGCAGGTCACAAAGTTAGGATCCCTCTGCACCAGGCCCCGCAAAGTTCACAAAGTCTGTCTGGTGACATTTATGATTACCGTCATATTTTGAGGTCTTCGCTAGAATATTTTTTTTCCCTCCACATTTTAACAGTTTAATCGTAAATATAAAATATAGGCCTGAACTTCGAATTGATTTGGCCACGTCATATTACAACACGGTAATGCAGCTCACTATTCCTCTTTTATTCATTTACTATTCATTTATTTTTATTTTTATTTTCATTTTTGCAGTTGTCGCGAGTCGCTCCGGCCTCAAAAGCTGGAATTCAGACCAGGTCTGAAATTGGGTCAAAGGCCTTCAGCATAATCTTGCAAATGTTCAACCAATTTTGAGTATTCTGTGTCTCTGCGTCCGTCTACAATAATATGATGGTTACAATTGATTTAAAGATTAAACTTAATTAAATAAAATGGGCTTTAGTCGCTTTAAACTTATGTTAGGAAAAATGCAACATATAGGATTCCGGGGCAAAGTGAAATGCTTAAAGCGTTCATTTTACCTTATGCTCTAAATGTTAGTAGCTCAATAGGGTTGTTTTAGTCCCTGTTTAGAAACGTGTAAAACGTATTAAAGGCCTACTTTACGCGTTGGCCTATTTCAATTATCCAACACACCTTTTTTACCCAAAACATGCTTCGGTGAAATGTATCCGTGATCGATGTAGTCTATTGATTACCAATAGCTTAAATCACGTGACTTTGTGGCGTGCCTGACGGAGCACATGGTCACAGTGACCAGGGTCAACACTTGACTTGTGCGTGTGCGCGTGCGTGTGCTTATACGTGTCGCTATGTTATAAAAAGGCCCAGATTAGTGCAGTGCAATTGGGCCTGAATCACTCGGGGTCGCAGAGACGCAGAAGAAGAGTGTAGTTTACCGTGTTTTAGCTGGTATTCTTGCGTTTCATTTGATGATATTGTTTTCTAGGATCTGGGGAATGTGGCTTACATTTTCATCGACAATTCTCTTTTTTACAGGAACAATTAAAAAGTTGAATCAGTTCAGTAACATTTAGAATAAAACACAGGTTCACGTCGGCAGACAAAAAGTGGTGAATGATGCACCAGAGGAGGTGGCACAAAGTGGTTCTGCTGAAGTGCGCGGTGTGCGTCATTAGCGCCTGAGTGAACAACGTTCCATAACTGCGCACATTGCAGTCTTTGCATGTTTGACAAAAGTGAAAAGAAGATGAGACTTTAACATATTGACTCCTGTTTGTTTTGTGTGACAGTCAGGAGGATGACGCATATTCACTATAAACTACAGCTTTAATCATAACAGGCCCTATATATCTCCAACACATTGAATTCTAAATGATTGTATGACAGAAGCTTTGTCTGTATTTCTAATTTTAATTTATAAACTTATAAAGATACTTATTAATGTGTTTTTAGCAAATTTGAGAAAATATTCAATAATACTTATTTCTATCGTTATTATTATAATTACTATATTTCTGCCCATTCCCATATTCTGCTACATGTACAGATACATCACTGTGAATATTTGCTTTTTACATGCTGAACTTTTATTGTTTAATGATTACATGTGTATTATGTTCTCAGAGCGTGTCATGGATAAGGTATAAGGTAAGATGATTGGAATTTCTAAAAGCTAAAACTTCAACATCTTTTAACATCGGAATATGCTCTTGGACAAATAAAGGTTCTGTTAACCTCACTTTCATCTGGTAAAATAAAAATGGGCAACGGTAATATGTTTTTCCCTGAACATTGTTGTCTAGCGTCAATTGTAAATGATAATCTTACAGTATATTACATTTCACATATAAAGTCTATGATTATAGTGGCACTTGCATGACCCTTTGTTTACATTGACCCGAGCTGTTTGGCATATTTTCTTGTCATTCCATGCGTTTTATGGCTGGTGACATTTCCATTCATCATCGTCTTTATCAAGTGAAAATGCAGAGTGGACCAAGTTCTCCCTCGCCCAGGTTGCTAAGTAACAGAAGGAGAGATGTATTGAGACAGAATAGTCAATCAATTCTTCTGTGTTGCATATGTGGGGACTGTTTGTCTTCCTACATGTTATGGCTCCAAAGATATTTTAGAAAACATATTTTCACATAAAACTACACTATACTTACCACGACAAAAATGTCAAACTTCATTAAAGGAAAAAAAGTTTTAAAACATGACAGACCTTGGAGTAATATCCACCATTTCATTCAATTTCATTTATTTTTGTATAGACCTAAATCACAGCAGCAGTTTTTGCAGAGGTCTTTACAAAACCCAGAAAACCAATGTGTGTGTGTTTAAAAAATAAATAAATAAATAAATAAAGAAAAGAAAATAAGACACTTATAAAGTTCTCATTTTACATAGTGGAAAACCTTTGAAGCCTGTGTTGGTATTAATGCATTTTATGTTTTAACTAATTATTTCTGCACACTGTTTTATTGAAACAAATATATATTTGATGAAGGCATTACGTCTTCGCACACCACACTCCCAATAAATACTTATTATGCAAGTAAGATGGTATGTGGGAATAATTCTCCTTATCTAACTGTGGGCTGTACAGGCCTCTCCTCCAACGCACCCGATATCTAGAACTTTGTGTGACTCTTCATTTCTGATGTTTTAACTTGTATCAAGGAAGGGAGCGATTGTGCTTGAATGATACATTTCTGTAATGCATAAAGCACAATCCAATAAATATTAGATCACAAAAACTTACAAGAGTTTCCTTTAGTTTATTGTTGAAAAAAATGCAAGGACATTAAACTTCTCTCAGATATCTTGTTTTACTAAAAACCTATTTGGGACATTTCACTTTGAATAACAGGTATTTTAGAATATAGACACTTGATTCTTGTTTTTCTGTGCAGACTTCAACCTAAAGTTTTGCCTGTACAGTATATGTTAGCTCTGTTTCTCCCTCAGGTCTCCTTCATCAGGAGCTGTAGAAATATGCTGCCTTCATATACACTCCATTGATTTTGCCCTGGAACAAAGACGGGCAGAGAAACGTGGAGGCAAGCGAAGGAAACCAACGCTGCATGCACGAAACCAATGGTGAAAATGCTTTTGTAAACGGCTCGCATAGATTCTGCTGCAGTTATTGGATAGAGGAGGACAATGAGCGTTTAGTTTAGATTTGTGCTAAGGGCTACTCCGATGTGGGAAGGTGCAGGGCGTAGAGCAACAGAGGTGGAGCAACAGGGAATAGTAGAGAAGGATGGGGGCAGAGGGAGAGAAAGAGTGGTGCTAGTGTTAAGGTGATTAGTCTGGTGGGTTGGCGATAGAGAGAGTTGATCAATAGCCTATCGATCTCCCATTGCGAGTGTCAAGGGGGTAGTGGGAAAGTGAGGGAGGGTGAAAAGAAGGATAGGGTGGGAGTCGCTCCTAGCTTGACTTTTAAAAATCCTTTGCTCTGCGGATGACAAATAACCTATTAGATTGCGCTGAAAATGTGGAAACTCATTGTGGGCATGCTTTCTTTGAAGTCACATTTTACTTTATCGAAATATAAAGTGAGGAATCTTCCATATAAGGCTGCGGGATGTTAAAACAGAAATCATTTTGGTAAGCAAAGGTGTGCCGAGAAACATATTGAGCAATGCAGAGAAGTTACTTTGCAGACCATTACTTCAAATACTTCCCCCAGGCTGAATATTCACTGGAGCAAGTCCCACTCAATACTCTCCACCCAAAAGCCCTTTTAAATGCTCTGCAAATGGTTGTGTTAAATCGGATGACAAATTTGATGCAAACAAAGCTTTGTACATAACTTCTCACAGCAATGAAAAGATAAATGTCTTAACTGGAAGGTGTCTGCCGTGATTAAAGAGCAGAGAAATCTAGTTAAAATAATGAGGTGGTGACAAACACAGCTATTAAGCATACAGTCCCCAGGCCTCTTTCTAACTGAGAAAAATTAATATACACAGAGAAAATGACTTGGACTGGCGCTAATGTGACACTCCAGTGGCCATCTTCTCTTTGCACTTTCAGCTTATTGATACGTGTGTGGTACAAGGTTTGTGTGATCGGGGAGAGGCCGGGTCATGACCTTGAAAATGCTAAAAAGCGGTGTATGTGTAGGAGCAATTCAAATCGGGTCATGTCCACTACGGCCCTTGGTTATGTGGGTAGTTTCTGTTGGAACTATAGTTAAAACACTCAGAGCTGTAACCAACGATTATTTTTTATAATGGATTCATCTATATGCAAATATTATCAATCAATCAATTAGTTGTTTAGAATTTGAGATTTGATGTAGATTTGGCTTTAAAAAAAGCTTAAGTGATACAGCTTGAAGGGAAAAAGCCGATCAGAATGTCACTTATATTTTTTATAGTTTTATCAGAATAAAAGAAATTTACACATTTCCCCTTTTATATTTTTATTTAATTTTCACTCTGCTTGGGCCTTTAAACCTGATCTCTTTACATTTTCCCATGTAGTTTATTGATCAGTTAATGTTACTACATTATGGTAGATTTTTGAAAAAAGAGTGATTGCAGTTATGGTTTCAGTCCTAGACTGATCGCAGTCTCCACAGCCCTGCCCCCGCGGTCACCGCCTCAAATGACAAGATGGAAGCTCACACAAGTGTTACATGTTTTCATTGAATTACTCTAAACATGCATTTCATTAAATATTAGAAATTTAATAGGAAAACTCTATGTAATAGTATGAAATACACACCAACATCTAATTTAATGATTTAAATCTAGTTCGTGGAACTCGATCACACTTTGTTACTGTAATGTAGATTGCCAGTACATTTTAAGTATTTATAATGTACTGCATTAGTACATTACTGCATTGCTAACAAAATACATTTTAGTTTTATTATATAGATTAGAACAACCAAACAATGTAGAATAATCCACTGACAAAGACAGTGCTGCTGTTCAGATAAAAACTCTGCAGCAGGAGCCGCAGGAGCAGCAGCAGCAGGAGCAGCAGCAGCAGGAGCAGGAGCAGGAGCAGCAGCAAGGAGCAGCAGTGTGAGGAGCTCAGGCCTGGGCCTCCAGCCGCTCCCTCTGCACTCTCTGTTAGTGCAGTAATGATGTGGAACTATTTTACTAATGTGATGTAAGTCATGTATTACTATAATTATTATTATTATCATTAGTATTTTATTTCTCTTTTGTTTGTCAACAACAATAAAAAACAACTTTACATTTATAGGACAGGCTAAGTTTAACACTTATATCGTGGAAACTTATTCACAAACTGCAGCTGCTGTTTGCTCACGTTCCAGTTTGCACCACAATTCAACAAAGTGTTATGTTCAGAGTTGTTATCTGCCTCAGATCTCTGCAGAGCTGCTCTTTACATCTGTCTGCAGCACCTCTTTTCTGGTGCATTTAAACTCATGTATTCTTAGAGGGTTTGAATCCAAACGCTTGTGTCTGCCATTTCTCTTTATTTCCATTGGAGAAGTTTTCGAGAATCACAGACTGTATGTTGTGTGGAAAATTTAGATTCACGGTGGCACAGCAGTTAGCGCTTGTGCTTCACAGCAAGAAGGTCCTTGGTTTCGTTCCACCTTAAGTGAAAGCAAACTTACACTGCATTCATATTTTTTTTAACTCAAACACTGAAAAGTGTTTATTATTATAACATAAATTGCAAAGATATTGTAAGCTGTGATGATTGCACATGTTGTATTTGTATTTATCTTAATTGTTTTTTCTTGTTAAGGACTATGAACAATAACATGGTGTTAAGTCTGTGTAATCTTTGTATGGTAACTGTATTGTACTATTACACAAATGGCCTTTTAGTGCAATAGTAACACCATATTCAAGACTCAAAATAACAGCATTGATGACTTCTGAAAACTGTTGACCAAAGATGTTCAGATTCTTCAGTGTGTAATGATTTCCAAAAATGAACAGTTTTTTCAAACCTTTCAAAAAGTGTAAGGAACAGATGAATCTAAACATGTCTTAACTTTCTCTTGGGAGAGCAACCTGTCCGTCTTTTGTGTCAAGCTACGCCTAAGGCAACTCTCAAAGTATACGCATCAGGACATGTTTCAAACGTATGACACTCGACAAGTTAAGTGGCTGTTACTGCATCACCTAAAACATGTCGGATGGAAAAACAGCCCACTTTGATGATGTGACTTTATTCCTCGGAGACTACGGTGCTTTTCAAGTTTCCTTAATATTTTTGCTGAGTTTTTTTTATCATCCCCTGTGGGTACATGGGTATGGTTGTCGTTTTTGTATCCGACACGCCGGAGTTTCATTGCAAAGTGAATAACAATTTTCACAAACGGAACGGAGCAGAGTTTGGACAGAAACACTACAGGACTCAACAGCTGCAGCAAATACAAACATAACTTTACAGAAACACATCTGGTCAAAAACACCGAGCCGTGCACAGACGGATGGGAATTCAGCAGATATTTACACAGCCACTATTGTGTCCGAGGTAAGGGCTCACTCTATATAGGTTCAAAGGAAAACAAGAGATATGGATGTGTACCATTACGTTTGCATGTTTCAGTGGAAGCTGGTGTGTGACAATGCCTGGAAGGTCCCATGTTCCTCCTCCCTTTATTTTGTTGGAGTTTTGACTGGGAGCTTTGTATGTGGAAACTTGTCCAACAGGTTGGTTGTGTGCCTGGGACCAACATATTCAATATTCTTTTCTTTTATACTAGTAATTAAAGTTCAGATCAGTCTTGTAACCCAGTTTGCTGTGGCTATAGCTTATACTTTCCTGTCATAACTATTGTGTATTGAGTGAAAGAAGATAACCTTTAATAGTCACTTTCAATGTCATTTTACATCATATATTGCACAAAAAATACTATATTTTTACTTTTGCACATTTCCTGTCTTTTGCACAACCTGAGTGATACTATCTTTGCCAAATGTGTAGATTTCCCCAATGTGAGATCAATGAAGTCTATCTCTATCCTATCCTGTAACCTTGTATTAGTGCAGTGTAATGCAGGGTGAGATGAGGCACATAACAAGAGGTTTGTTTGTGTAAGGTCTCAGTCATTCGTTTGTTTTTCATAATAATAGGTTCTTGTGCGTTGAAGGTTTGGGAGGAAGCCCGTCTTGTTTTTGACTATGGCCATACAAACTATTGCTGCATTGATCCAAGCTGCATCTGTCAATTGGGTCATGTTTACCATGTTGAATAGTTTGAGAGGATTTGGACAGACTTCTTGCTACACTGCTTCTCTGATTCTTGGTAATGAACAATTGTATACTGTACATCTGTTCAGCTCATAGTCTGGACACTTAATCTACAACGAGAACTGCGGGGTCATTTTACCTGCTGTTGATGTTATTATTATTACATATTCATTCATCTGACAATTCATTAGTCACTTTACTCCTGCTATTAATGCTATTGTTTGTTCTGGTCACATTCTCTGCTGCTAAAGTACAATATACACATCTGTAAATACCTCTGAACCAAGTGCAATTAGTGCTCCAAAGTTTTATTTGATCTAATTCCATTATCTTATCACTTAATATTGTTTAATCTAATATCTTTAATAGATCCTGTGTGCTCTTACTACGCAACGATGACATTGAAATTTCCCCACCGTGGGACGAACAAAGGACCATCTTATCATAACTTAATATATGTTGTGTTTTTTTTTTTTCTTCAGGGAGTGAGATCCTGAGCTCCAAGCCTCGTATGATCTTTAACCTGCTGGGTCAGAGTGTGGGGTTTGGGCTCGGTTATGCCTTATACCTCTGTTTGCATACTTCATAAATACAATACAATACAATACAATTTATTCTTGTATAGCCCTAGGTCACAACAGAAGTCATCTCAGAGGACTTAACAAAACCATTGAAATCACCAACACAGATCAGAGAATCAACAGTTAAAACACATGAAAGATATAAAGCACACACAGAAGAAAATGTCCATACATGTTGTAGAATGCTAAAGTGTCCTGATCATCACCAATCCTTTCTGTTGGACACTAACTGTCCAACAAGACCCTCCTGCATCGACAAGGAAAAACTCTTAAAAAACCCAGTAGGAAAAAGTGAGAAACCTTGGGGAGAACTAGGGAAACCCACAGGGAGGAAGACCCATTTGAGAAAGGGATCCGCTCCTCCGGACGGACAGGCTAATGATCTAGGACCTAAGCTAGCTACAGGACGTGGACCAGTGGCCGCTGAACGTGGACAGGTCCGGTGCAGGACCGAAGCACTCCCAGGCGGGTCGGGCGGGGCAGTCCGCAGGTGTAGATGGAGGAGGCCAGGCTCAGAGATCCCGTCATCGTACCATGAAACAGACAATGGGACAACGGGTGAATAGCAATGAACAAACTACAGTCAAAATCCTAAAAATGATAAACAGATAAAGTAGGAAGGAGGAGAGGATAGTGCTCAAGTTACCATACTTCTCCCAGCAAACTGTTTCCCTATGCAGCTTGACTGACAGTCTGAGGAGTTTAGCCTTCCCCGAGTCTTACCTTCCTAGCCATATGCTAAACTAAAGAGGAGTGTTTTAAACCTAGCCTTGAATAAAGAGAGCGTATCTGAAAGGAGGTGAGACAGCAGCAGCCACGGCTAGGCTAGCCTAGGTCACAGCACCAAGATTCATGGATTGCACACCAGGTGTGCAAACCGATCCAAGCAAACCTAATTATATATTATATATCATATACATCATATATACCATACATACCATATATATCATATATAATACACAACATAACATACAGCATAATATATAACATAATATACAACATAACACAATACACAACATAATACATATATAACATAATACAGCATGTATATATAATATATACACCACATATTATATATTACCTAATTATATGCTAAATTAAAGTAGAGTGCTTTAAGCCTGGCCTTGAATGTGGAGACCGTATCTGCTTTCTTAACATAAATGGGAAGCTGATTCCACAGTAAAGGAGCTTGGTAGCTAAATGCTCTGCTGCTAAAGAACTGGAGGATGCTGCTAATAGCGTATGCTGTACCTGGTTTAATCGGTAAGTCAATAGCAGTTCAAACGGCTATTTTATTATCCCTACACAACTTTCTCAGGGTGGTACCAGAGTCTCCACGCTGGCTTTTGCAGAAGAAGAGAGTCAAAGAAGCTGAGGCTGTCATCTGTCGAGCAGCTAAGCTAAGTTCTCCCACTTACAGAGGTCTGTAATTATCATCATAGGTACACTTCAACTGTGAGAGACAGAATGTGAAAAAAAAAATCCATGAATTCACATTGTAGGATTTTTAAAGAATTGTAAACTATGGTGGAAAATAAGTATTTGGTCAATAAAAAAAAATCAACTCAATACTTTGTAATATAACCTTTGTTGGCAATAACAGAGGTCAAACGATTACTATAGGTCTTTATCAGGTTTGCAAACACCGTAGCTGGTATTTTGGCCCATTCCTCCATGCAGATCTTCTTGAGAGCAGTGATGTTTTGGGGCTGTCGCCGAGCAACACGGACTTTCAACTCCCTCCACACATTTTCAATGGGGTTGAGGTCTGGAGACTGGCTTGGCCACTCCAGGACTTTCAAATGCTTCTTACGGAGCCACTCCTTCGTTGCCCGGGCGATGTGTTTGGGATCATTGTCATGCTGGAAGACCCAGCTACGTTTCATCTTCAAAGCTCTCACTGATGGAAGGAGGTTTTGGCTCAAAATCTCACGATACATGGCCCCATTCATTCTTTCCTTAACACGGATCAGTCGTCCTGTCCCCTTAGCAGAAAAACAGCCCCAAAGCATGACGTTTCCACCCCCATGCTTCACAGTAGGCATGGTGTTCTTGGGATGCAACTCAGTATTCTTCTTCCTCCAAACACGACGAGTTGAGTTTATACCAAACAGTTCTACTTTGGTTTCATCTGACCACATGACATTCTCCCAATCCTCTGCTGTATCATCCATGTGCTCTCTGGCAAACTTCAGACGGGCCTGGACATGCACTGGCTTCAGCAGGGTTTGATTCCCTGTCGTTGTAGTATGTTACTGATGGTAATCTTTGTTACTTTGGTCCCAGCTCTCTGCAGGTCATTCACCAGGTCCTTTGGTGTCCTTGGTCCTTGGTTTGGAGTCTTAAAGAAGAAGTTACAGGTCTGTGAAAGTGAAGTGAAGTGACCAAGTACTTATTTTCCACCATAATTTACAAATAAATTCTTTAAAAATCCTACAATGTGAATTTCTGGATTTTTTTTCATATTCTGTCTCTCACAGTTGAAGTGTACCTATGATGAAAATTACAGACCTCTGTCATTATTTTAAGTGGGAGAACTTGCACAATCGGTGGCTGACTAATTACATTTTTGCCCCACTGTATTTACATTAGACAACTGTTTTAATCAGAAGGTGCGGTTTTGCGTTATTACTTTTGTTAACACAACCTGACACAACGCTTTATACTTTGTCTTTCTGTGTTAGAAATTCGGTCATGGAGAAAATCATTCGTGTTTGGATCTTGTACGCACATCAAACATCAGAATCATTACATTCATAGGAATTTTCATATGGTGATAATACTACTATAATTACTACTTTTTTCTTTGATATTTAGCAACACATACAAACCATTATTTCTCAATTTGTCAGTTTATAAGTGCTGTGCTTTCTCCTTTGCAGGTTTACAGTTGTCATGGTTTTCATGGGCTCAACACAAGCAACTTGAATGGAAACAAGTATCTAAACTGCTTTATCTCAGCCGTGATCAACATCGTGGCCTATATAATGACCTGGATCCTGATCAACAGAGTGTCAAGGCCCATATTCCTCCCTGTTGTTTTGTGGAATTTTGCTGCTGAGACTCCAGCTGGTGCTTGATGGTGCGTATTGAGAATGATAAAACACGTCCTAAGACACATTCTGAGGTTTTTTTCTCCCCTCGACAGACATGGAAGCAGTGTTCCAGATGCTCGCTCTGACTGGAAGGGTTGGGATTTCCTCCGCTTTTGTGTTCGTCTTTGTGTTTTTTATTGAGGTGATGCCTACCGTCATAAGGAACACAGGGGATTTGTTCTACATCTGGCCGGATAGGCAGCATTTTGTGCCCTTATATTAATTATTTAGGTACAAACATTATGTATGCATTATTGAAGTATTTCCAAAATGGCAGTTTCACATGACTCTATGTGCCCAGGCGTCTGCAACAAGAGCACTCCCTACATTGTTTTTGGCACCTTGAGTGTTTTGACTTCTGTGTTGACACTTTTTCTCCCAGACACAAGAAACAGAACATTACCTTACCAAATCTGTCAGATGCAACCAGTTCAAATGTTTGTGTTGCATTTTTCTTGTTTCAAACTGTAATGCTGTTAGCAATGATGTGAACTAAATATACATCAAGCATAACTAAGTTTATAACATGCACAACTTCACTCTTTCTTTGAAGGAGCTGCTGCCCAAAGAAGCACTTACCAAGTACGAATCAGAGAAGTGAGGAATCTCAGGAATTGGAGAGACGGTCCTTATATTAACAAATAACAGCATTTTTGGTAAGTATGTTATTATTATTTTTTTGGTGGCAACCTATTTCCACAAGATCAGTTCATCTTCCCTCTCCTTAGTTTTTAGCTTTTTTTTTTCAAACAAAAAATGTAAAAAACCGTACTGAACATGGAGACATAGGAACACTCAAAAATAATATCAATTAAAGAATGCATCTTTATGATAAAACATGTTTTAGCCTGAAGTGTAAAGGTGATTTACAAGTAAAATTAAAAAATAAATAGCGTCTATTTTCTTTTTTTAAACTTCAGCTCCAGAATGTTTAATTACGGATCAATTTCACTAGGTGGCAGTAAAATACCATCACGTCATGTGCTAATCATGGCTCTGATGCTAATGGATGAAAAATCAAGCTTTGCGGCCAATGATTGAATAGAATAAATATTTTTTGCCTAGTGAGGTTGAAATTCATATTTGTCTCACTATCACTTACAAACACAGAACATGGAAAGAAGGAAAATTAGAAGGTATTAGTTTTAGTATTTCTCTATATCTTATGCACTTTCAGGGCTCCATCTTTTGTCTTTTTCACATGAAATGTCTGATGAAAAACTCTTGGCGTAAAGGGTTAATATTGTCTAAATAGTGGAATTATATAAAGAATATACTAGTTCAAGAACATCCTCTTGTTCAGAGATGGTGTAAACATATTTCAAATCAAATTACCTTTTGATCATTATCAATATATCGGACCAATAATGATAGAAAAATAAAGCATGAATATTTGAATAAGGAACACAATTGAATAATAAGGGCACTGTCAAATCACATGGTTGCGATCTTATACCTCAATAAAGTAGAAAAAGCTCAACCAGGGACAGAAGTTAAGAATTAACATTTGATATACCTCATCACTGCATCAGTTGCATCTTTTGTTGTAAATATGTAAGAATGCATTTTCTTTGTCAAATACATTAGTATAAATAAATAAACAATAACAGTTTGATAATGCATGTGTTGTTACCCTTTCTTAAGCTGGATAATTCATGACCACTCTTCCCTCTTCTTGTTTCAACCACTAGGGGGAAGCATTTGTTGGATAAAGGCAAACCAGACGGACCAACACTGTTTACATTACTGCACAGAGATTCCAGTGTTTGAGCCCAAATAAAACGTCTCCCACAAGCAGCAACTTGAGTCTGATAGTGCCCGGCCTTGAGCTTGGACATGAAGATAGTGTGCAGCCAGTGTGGTGATGGGGGTGGGGTCTACTGCAGCAGGAAAACAGCAAACTATGCACTCATTAATATGCAAATATGCAAATAAGGGCGTAATTAAGATTGGGCGTTTGTCAGTGGCTCTTTGATTGCTGATGAATTCCAATCTGCAAGAACGTGGGGGAGGGGATAAAGAACTAAAAATTTGGAACAGAATATTGTCCCGGGTTTGCGCCTAAACTGGAAATGAAAGAACTTCTTATACGTAAATAACAAATAAAACATTTATGTCAACAAAAATACTTTGATTCTCATAAATGCGTCTTCAGAGGGCTCTCATATACATATTATGTGTCCAATAGACACTGCCAGTACAAGTTTTTGATGCATAAGAACTATCTACATTGTCAGGGAGTATTTAGAGCCAAGACATGAATCCAGGTGATTTGGGGGTAATTAAAAGTGATGGAGCTGACCCCTGGAGAGAGAGACGTGCAGGTATCTTGGCAGGTGGTGCAGTGTGTTTCTGTTATTTTAGATGTCATTTTGTAAAAAACACAGCTACCATTTACACTTGAGCACACTCCTGCGTTATTGCAATTTTAGTAGTCCCCGGACACTTGTACATCTTCCTCTCTGGCATATAAAAACAACACGTTATATGTGAAAAACTATTAATTATTTGGATGAATGGGGGAGAACAGCTGCTTTTGACATCTTTGGCCCAATGACATGCCATTACACCACACACTGCACTGAAGCATGTCATTTTCCCCAAGTCTGGTGCATGTGGGAAGAAAAGTAGACCTCCTTTATGAAAATGAAATGGGGGCAACAGCAGCTGACGCCTTGGTGTTTGTGTTTATGAGTTACTGTTGTAGTGTGTTATGCCTTTGTGAATAAGAGGGGGGAGAGGGGGTATTTTTGCAGGAAACAGGAAACCAGCAGTCATAACAGGATGCCTAAGCTTTTCATACTGTACCTGATGCGTGGGTGGCTGTTTGGGGGTAACCCATTTAAAATGCTGCAATGATGCTTGTGTAGAATTGAGGGAGCCCAGGAAAGTGTGGGTGGAGAGGAGGGTTAACACTTTGGGGTTAGGGAAAACAAAGAGTACCATGCTAAAAATAGCATTTTTTTGTCTGAATGTTATTGCTGTTTCTATATTTTTTCTTTCTACTACCTACAGTAACATTGATCCTTTACTCTTGAATCACAAAAAGGCCTATATGCTCTATAGTGCTTCCCCATACACTGAAGCTGTTTGATGATTATGCTATTAACCAGGTTTGATCACCATCTTTTTATGCTGTATTTGAACACTGTTAGAATGTTTCTTTTTTGTTCTTAAGATTAAAGAATAATTTGGCCTTTGCACGTGTTTAATGACAAACAGGTGTGACCAAATGCATGTGCGTGATGGAGAGCATGTGTCTGCCTGAGTGTTTGTGAACCACAAAGTGAATGGCTGAGTTTTCTCGTAAAGACCAGCACAGATGTTATTTAGGTTGTTTCCCCTCAAACCAATTGAGGTTTTCTCCTGAAAGTCTTCAAGAGCAAGACTTGAACTCAACATGTCTAAATAAGCCACTGAAACAACACATAAAACAAACACTAAAAACATATTTCAATCAGTCAGACTTTGGACAAAGAAACTATAATTTTCTTTCTGTTGACTTGAGTCTTGACCATCATCTACAATGTAGAGTTTTACAGTGGCATACCTTGGTGTGCATGAATACTTAAAATAACCTTCTGCAAACCATTCTTGTTTTTGGAAATGCATGTATGTATGTATGTTGTATGTTTGTCTAACATAATTTTATATTTGTTGCGTTGAGATTCTACATCACTATATCAGCTCATTTTAATATTGATGGACCCCTTTCCTCTCTTTTATTGACAGTTTGGCAGCTCTCTGGGGATTTTTACCTACATTTGATAAACATATAGCCTGCACGTAGTATTGTATTATTCTATGTTGTTTGCATCAATTTTCCCAAAAAAATTGTCACTTCATTAAAATTAAAAATGTTAATTCGGGTCGTAGGCAGGGCCTCCCTTCTTCACATAACTGTTCTGTGATGGTCGGGTCGTATCAGTGAACATAGATGAGATAAATATATTGGATCATTCCAGGCAAATAATCTGAAACGTAGCCGTCATATGAAAGCCTCAATAGAAAGGTTGCACGTTTTAAGAACAGAATATGCCACCAAACGTTCCCAAAAGCTAAAAGCAGGTCTGATATATCATCTATATTTTATATCCTATTCGAATAGATTTGTGGTCTGATCCAAATGTTGGCGTAAATAATGTGGGCGTTTCATCCACATACACATCTGTCAATCACCCTGAGCTCGTGCCCCATTGGTCGCCCTACTCGTGTATCACTCCATCTACTCTTTCTGTCGTGCTCACTGTCGCCATCCGCGAGCCAATATAGTCCTCATCGGATTAATTCGTACGAACCTTGTTTCGTCTTTCGCGCTTATTTCTGAAGGAAAATAAACATTATCCAGTCAGCGTGCATGTTTATTCCGTGGTGATACCGAGTCTTCTGTCGTGTTGAGTGTTGAGTGAGTTGCAGTGAAATTGGACACCGCGGCGCTGTTTTACGGTCGCCTCTCATGTCCTCAGCCTGCGGACGGATACGCTCCGGAGCCGACAATGTGGAGGCTGCTACATGTCTTACTTGGAAAATGAAATGCTTACAAATTAAACTTTAGGCGACGCGGATTCGAGGCGACATGAAACGTGTAAAAGACGCGAGTTGATTTGTTTAATCGAGACGTCGTGACGAGATATCGCTGGATTGTTGAACTAGTTTTTCTTCACAAAAGCCCTCAGCCGGAGCACGGGGAAAAGGATCCGCTCCATAACTTTGTTTTTCTACATTGTCGCAAGAGCCCGACCTTCAGCGTGAATGCACTAAACCCACGGCCAGGTAACTGCATTTGTAAACACACATTTGATCCACTTGTGTGCATAACCACGATGTCGTACTGGAGTAATAACCAAGTTGAATTAAATGAAGTTGCTTTGGCTGCTACGGCGGAGGGAGAAGAGCGGGGTTTAGGATTATCTGCTTTTCACCCCCGTTGGGCCATGTGCCATATGAATGTGTTTTATTCCAGCGTATTCATTTTATATTTTGGCAACCATTATTTTACTCGTCTTGGATCATCCACCCAAACTATCGTAACTCCATTCAGCTACAAACCGATCCGATCTGCAATCATCCACACGGTGTTTTATTCTAATCCATCCCACTGAAAACCATTACATCTGTTTTATTTAACCTTTTATGGTAAACAAGATGATCATGAAAGCTTCTCTATATTTTCTTATCACATTTGATTAAAACAGATCAATTACGTTCGCCTACATTTCCCCCACACATCTGAAAGCCTCTCCGTGCCACATTGGAAGTGTTATTTAAATACATGGGACTACATGGTGTGAAATTCTAACAATTGGTGTGTTTTCGCATGTCACGTTCTGAGCAGCTAACTAAACTTTTGGGGGGGCAGTCTTTGTGCCTCAGTGGGTGTCCTTTTCTCCAGACTTGGGGCTGTCAACAGGTTTCCCTTATTTTACATGTGTCTAGTGTGTGTGTGTGTGTACTTTCTAGAGCAAATAGGTAAAAGTGTGACCTGGCTCATCCCTTGTTCTAGTGCCAGATCGTGATGTTGTGGTATTTGGTCCCTGGTCTCATGAATATGCCTGGACTGGGGTGGGGGTGTTCAAGACTATAGGAGGGGCTAATCCCCCATTTTGACCTCAGCTCAGCCAGACGCACAAAATGCAAGACTTTGTTGTGTCAAAGGATTTAGTAGCATTTCATTCAACTGAAAGAAAGAATTAATCTTCCTTTTGAATCTAGATTTTTATGACTTTTACTTTGACGAGACCTGTTGCCCAATAATATGACACACATGTGTCAGTGTCATTAAATTATACATAATTATGGTTTATTTGGGTACACATGGGTACAACGAATATTGACACTCAATTGTCTTTTTCTGGAGGCTTGAAAGATGTCTCTCAACCCTAACACTGAGTAATTACTGAAGGGGTTTCTTTGGTTGCTTGAAATCAAAGGACTGGACTGAAGGCTTATGACTAAAGATGTGAGGCTGCTGTACCACATCTGTAGCAGGTTGGTTTGAGGTGGATAAACGTACCTCTGTGGCCTGTGGCGGAGCTCTGTGCCTCTGATGGATGTGGCTGAACCCTGAAACTTTTGCAGCTGGTGGACGGACTGCAGATTAAATCATTAGACCAGTGCTAGATCATGTTTTCTTCTATGTGTTAACCATAGGATATTTCATGTGAACTGTGTGTGTGTGTGTGTGTGTGTGTGTGCCCCCTACACTACATCAATACACAGCATGGTTCTCACGATATGTGTTTAAAGAACGTGGCTAATGTACTATTATTTGCAGAAATAAGCACACAAACTGCAAATCCTTACTCAACACAATTGTTGAATGGAAAACCATTCCTCGCTTGTGACAATCTCCAGGATCGCGGATAGACTAAATTACTCTGATGATAGTAAAGAAATGTGACTGTTATTGTGCTAACGTGACAGGAAAATGGCACAATAAAATTTTTAGGTCATATATTGAAAATGAATTGTTTAATTGAAGACTAACGATCATGTTTTAGGTCTTCTATGAATGGATTTATATCATTACAATGTGATCAATTAACCTACGACAGAAAACGTCCTAAGTGGGTATTGACGTGTTGTGTTGTTCACAACAACTGATGTTGTGCTTTCCTCTGTGCAGTCACTTGCTGCGACTGAAAGGGCCCAGTGATCAGCCGCACAGAATGGCTGCGGTGGGAACAGACAAGGAGCTCAGCGATTTGCTGGATTTTACTGCGGTAAGATGAGGATCAAATCTAAAACGTGTATTTCCTGTTTTTGTGTGTTTGTGTGTTATGTCCACAACATCTTTGACTTTGCTCATTATACAAATCTCTAATAATGTAATTTTGTTTGGCTATTTAAAACACTGCTCTTATTCTTAAACATGAACTCTGTCATAACAGTGATTATAATTTTTCAGATGTTTGAGCTTCCAGTTTCAAATGGAAAGAATCGTCCAACCACTCTCGCCAGCCAGTTTGGAGGTGCAGGTGAGGCTGAGATAAAACTCATGATTTCACTTCTCCTTCTCTTTTCGGTATTCTGTCCTTTAATATCCTGTTTAGTTTCAATATTATATTATACATTTCCCCTTATCTAAACAAAGCTCACTAAGCTGGACATAGTTGATAAGTTTAAGTTGTTTTCAGTTAGTTATTTATTAGTTCACAAATTCTCTTGGCTTTACAATTGTCGCCTCATCGCTGTAGCTTCACTTCCTCGTCCGGCTTTACAGGTGTCCCTTCCCTCACCTCTTCAGCTGTTGTCATTCAATCACTAATGACAGAAACAGAGTGGGGGATGATGGGAAAAAGACCAATTAATCTGTTTTTGTCAACGTTGTCAGCAAGTGTGTTTTTCCCATTGTTTTAAGTTGTTTTTTGAAAACCATGTTCCATTCATTAAATCTTTATTCAGTGCTATATCCTGTTGCTAGGTCAAAACTACAACATATGAAGGCTGTGGATATTGTTTGTTGAACTTAGTCTTAAGTGATATTTTTCTGCTGCTTTAGGAGTGAAACAGGATATTAGTGTGAGATGAAAGACAAGGCCAGTGGTGGCAGGGTGGGATCCCCAGCTCCTTTTCTTCTATTCACTTGAGGCCACTCGCTCCTTTTGTATCGTAAAAGGTGTTCGCTTAAAAACATGCGCTGATGTTATCGGCCCCAAGTCTGTTCACGCCATTGTCTTTGGAGGTTAAGTTTACACCCCACCCCAAAGTCTTTGCTGACTCATTTTAAATTCTCCCTGAAATGCATCTCAAATGTCCTGTTTAATTGTAATTATCATTTTCCTAACACACAGTTGTTACAACGTATTACTTTTTGAACATATGGAAGGTGTTAATGACACATTTTAACGCATTCAATTTTGTCCAAACTATTTATAATATTCATGGTGCATTTTCCTCACTTCAACTTTTTGAATAATTGTTCATAATGCTAGAAGCTACACATGAAATCCTTCAGCACACTTTCATTTATTGGTCTTTGGAAACTGAGAATCATGAAACATATTTTTAAACTCTCAAAATGCAGAAGAAGAGAGCAGACATTTGCATGAATACTTTCAGATATTTCCTGTTCCAACATTTATAAGTTTAATTGAATTAACATTTTTCAATTGCTTAAATGAGAACACAAATGTTCCTGACTCTGTGTGTCTCCGGTTCAAATGGCCGGGCTTCGTGTACATTGTTGAGCTCTTCATTACACGCGCTCTCAGGAGAGAGGCTGACATCATGTTTTGTGTCTGAGTCAGTCGCTCCGCAGTCACAGTCGCCGGGGGCAGTCTTCCTGTCCGGACCCGGTGCGTCTGCAGTCGGGTCAGTGCTTGTGCTGTTGAAGCTGTGACTCAAGCCGCTCGTCTGTTTTCAGTATCTTCTGTGTAATTATAGAGCAGCCGCGCTCAGAGGGGCGTTGCATGCTGGGAGAGGTGCATTGGGGTTCGCCAGAGAGTTTGTCTCATGTTACTCACCCTTTTCTTCATTTTTCTTTTTCCAGGCCCCGCTGACAGCCTGAGTACAGCTTACATTTTTAGATTCTCGTTGTTGTTTCAGTTGTTAACGTTTTTATGAGGCTTTTTTATTGGTATCTATTAATCATTTGGTTAATAACATTTAGTTATTAGTTAATGGGTTTAAGTCAAATCCCACTGAATATGGCCAGTGGGATTAGGCATTGCGGAAACCTATGTTTCCACAATATCTGTCTGATACAGTTTTAATTAAAACGTTTTCTCTCTGCATAGGGCTTGTTTTAGCTGTGTAAAACAGATAAGGATTATTTCATAACAAAAGTAGATGTTTATATTACAGCTATTTATTTGGTTTTTCCTTTTATTTCTACTGTGCGCCGTAAAAACACTGGCACAAATATTTATCCCCATCTTAATTCACAATAGTTTCTATAATTAATCAGTTTACATGATCGCAAGACAAATGTTTTTTTTTTTTTCATTTTTGAGCTAATTAAGTTTTTCAGCTGTATTCTTACATACAAAGGGGTAGGGTAAAAAAATGGCACTTGTAGATTTAGTAATAAGATTTATTAATTTTTCCAAATACAAAAACGTACAAGAAAATGCACACCTCTTTTTCTGACTTGTAACATGTGGTTAGTTATGTTTAAGGTATGCAGACTTTCTGTGTATAGTTCAGTTGCATCGGCTTGAACAATATTTGTCACCGTCGGTGCTTGTTGTCAGACTGAATTAGAATTATTCTGCACCAACAGGACTCGTTTCAGTCTTCTCTGGAGTGTTTGAGTGGCAGCTTGAGTGACAGTCGGCCTCAGCGATAAAACCATCTCTTATTCCTCTGCTACTGCACGTATAGATCATAGTTGTCACAGCAAACTGCTCTCCGCACTATGGACCTATTATTCTGTTCTACTGCTGATCCTGTCATGATTCAAACCCCTCTCCCCCTCTCCTCTCCCATCTCTGCTTTTTAATTAGACAACAAAACAAAAATATGAATATTCATAGAGCCTGGCTTCATTAATATGCACAATTATGCAAATCAGCACGCAATTAAGCTTCAGCTATCCCCAGAGATCCCGAGTTGCAGTATGAGAGGAAATTGAGGAAAAGAGGACAGGCAGAAATTTCTGCTTGGCTAATCTTTAAAATCTTCCCTTTCAAACACACTCACCTCTTTGAGAGCTGAAGTGCTGTGGCCAGGCATCGCGAGTGTCAACTGTGCGTGATTGAGACGTTGTGTCTCTCAGGCGCTAAAGGTGACTGCCAAAAGTGAGAGAATGGGCCTGAGCGACTGTTGCCATGGAAAACGTGAGGAGTGGGAGAAGGAGGATTCTGAGGCTCACACAGAGTGTTAATTATTCAAACTTCCTACAGCTCATAACCTCCTCACTGCGTGACAGCGCGTCACTGTCATGTCTGCTCTCGATGCAGAACACTCTCCGGAGAGTCGCAAACTTAGATCAAAGCAGGTCAACTTGACGATTCAAAGTTTGACTCCACTTTGTGGAGTGTATTTCTGTTGTGTTTATTTTTTAATTGTCCTAACAAAGTTCTTTGTCTCCTAGATGAGAGGAATGGGTCTGCTCCCTGGGGACAAGGAGAGCAGAACAGTCCATCCTTCAACCAGTCAAGGGTATGAATATTTCCTGAATATTGTAGATTCAATACTAAAAACTACATTTAGGCATTGCATTACAATCGGTTTATATATTTTCTACCTCTTCTACATCATAAACGGTATAAAACATATTCTAATGTTTATAGTTCTTTAGAAGTTGATAATAGCCAATTATTTTGTCAACTTTTTGATCTGAAGCTTAATCTTTTACAGAGTTACGTTGAAGGAAGTCTTTACAGTGAGCAGGAAGGCATCACTTCTGCTCCGCTCTTTGGCCCAGGAGCTGTTGGTATGCACATTGCATCGTACTGTTGACTTTGTTTTCCCTGTAGTTATTTCGTGTTTTTACTTTTTAAAGAGGCATTTAGACACAAAGCACAACTCTGGTCAAAGCTTTTTTGGTTAGATGGCTGAAGCAGAGGTTAATGGGGAGAGGGGGGGCAGGAGGTGGGTTTGTTTGTGTGCTCGTGATAGAGGGGGTTGGGTGTAAAGGGCACCCATGCACAAACGAGGCTCTCCCCCTGGGATTACTGCAGCCCATGGCTCTTCTGTGTTTAACTGTCAAGGGAGGGGCCAGAGGTTGGGTGAAATTACCCCCAAACCATTTATAATGGGGCAATTTGTTGATGTTTTTTTGGTCTAGATCCATAAATACTTGCATCATATACGTTTAAACGGCAGATGGTGAGCTCACAAACTGTAAAAGGGCCGGAATATGCTGTGATTTAACACTGACATAAAATGTTTTATAATCATGACCTGATTAGACCTTTTTTTTTTAACAGGGAAGGCTGATCGTGGCGCTTATAGTTCATTTCCAACACAGGTAAATTTTCCAGAACACATGCTCCTTTACAGCTTTGTGTTTTTACTATATATTTTTCTATCACAGTATTAATTTGTACATGTTTGTATCTTATTCTCCACTGTAGTCTGGATTTATGCCCAGTGAAATGTCCCTGAACAGTCCTGATGCTCTTTCATCCTCCGGCCCCAAGTCAAATGCACAGTTTTATTCCTCTTATGGGGGAGGCAACCTACGCAGACGACCTGCTCAAGAACCCATTGGTAAGACTTTGGGAGACACTTTATTTCAAGTGTTGAGTTCAGAAGGTGTGTGTATGCAGTGTAGTCTCACTAGGTTTTATCTGTCTCATTAGAAACTCAGCCTAAAAAGATCAGGAAGGTTCCACCTGGTCTACCATCTTCGGTAGGTTCACCCTTTGTGAGTATTTTTTATTTTTTATTGCTTCATATTCATTTTTTGACTGTGACGCCATAGTGTTGTAGCTCTGCCTTTTGAATTGAAAATGGTTCTCAGTCTTTGTATAGAATGACGCTTGTGCTGCTGCAAAAATAAAAGCAGAAAACCATGCCTTTGGTTGGTCTCTGATCCACTGCTCGTATTTATAGCAGTATTGGTACAGCCTTTACTTTATGGCCGCAGTTCTGTGCTTGAGCCAAGTTAGATCACTGATGGTTTTCACTCCACCTCATTTTTTCCTCCCACTTCGTTGCTGCACCCTATTTCCTCCTATTCGGTTTCTTCCTTTCCTCCCACCCCCACCGCCATGAACAACAGCCCTCCCCTCTCCCTCCCTCTATCCCAGCTGCCAGTGGAGTTGGCTGCAGTCCAGGATTCGGCAGATGGTTCAGTAATTAGTAGTGCATCTCTCCGTTTGCTCGTCTCTTCCTTCTTTTCCTCTTCTTTTTCTTTTTGTTAAATCAAATTGCAGAAGAAAACTTGAGTCCATTTGAGTTTAGTTTTATTATAATAGCGTTGATTGAGGTGGGTGTGCTGTTACGAACATGCATTGGCTTTATGCGTGGTTATGTATATATCTCCCCAGCTTTTCATGAGTCTCTCTCCTTTACATTTTTCCACATATGAAATGAGTGTGCTTAAAGCAATCTAGAAATCTTAGTTATTGAATATGCTACAACAATTTTGTTATTGTGATAAGTGATATTTGCATTTTGGCTTCAGACTCTGTATAAGCGTTCCGCTTGTAACGTGTGCACTTTTGTAGGTTTATGCATCAGCGACTGGAGAGGAATTTAACAGGGAGAGTGCTTCTTTCCCAAGCTCTAAAGCAGGAAATGTCTACCCTCCGTCTTACTACATGCAAGGTTTGACAAGGGTTTTATTTGATTAAAACATGTTTGACAATAAGTTTAATAAGCGTCTTTTGTGTTGTCACTTGTCTCACATGGCTTTATCTTCTTCTATCATGTTCCACACACTTCTTGTCCGCTGGCTGCCTCCTGACAGAAGGTCTCCATGCTCCATCAGACCCATGGGGCTCCGGTGGGTCGATGGTTCAGCCTGGCTTTCCTGCCGCACTCGGAAACACCCCTCATCTGGGACAGCATGGCTCCTTCTCTGCCATCAACCCTCAGGACAGAATGGTGAGTGGTTATTCTCTGGTGCAGCGGGTTTGGACCAAAGCTAGATCCAAAGATCTGTTGGACTGCTTGCTGAATGTTTTAAAAAATAGGCAACAATACAACAGCAGTGAAGAGGGTTCAATAAACACTAAGGTAGCAATGTAAGTAGAATATTTTGTACTTAAATGAATGCACCTTTTAGTTCCAGCCTCTCTATTACAATCTGGAAGCTACAATGTGCACTCAACGCACATTCCCCGCCAAGACCATGAAATAATCTCAAGATTCAATGGGGTCTTCTCACATCCCATGTTCACACAACGTTCAGTTGGTTCACTTTAACAACACACACACACACATTATCAGCTGTTTTTTTCTAGTGTTGAGTCTAGTGTTTGTTTTGAGTGGCAATTTTTTATTGTTAGTTTGAATGTGTTTTATTTATTGCTATCTGCTTCCTGATCAGGGATTCCACCGTTATGATCTATCAGACATAGACAATGTATTGTATGTTTTCTTTTTTACACAGAAGCGGCAGCCACTGCCACTGTCTCCTCAGAACTACCCCCTGCATGGGAGTGAAGTCAATGGAGCGCATCCTCCTGGCTTCCAGTCCGGCTCCAGCAGCTTTGGAGTCCCCAGCCACACGCCTCCCATTGCCAGCACGGACACACTAATGGGTACAGTTTTCCTTGAATTTATTTTATTGAAAGCATACACTCTTTACTTTAATATTATCTTGCATTAATTTTTCTGATTCTATAGCTTGCTTCAGGAATTGCATAAATTAAGGCCACATTTACACTTGTTGGTCTGGTTCACTTTTAAATGTAATATTCACAAATTTGTGAAGATAGAAAATTACTTAAGTGACTTGTTTGGTGGTGTTATTTCCACAAATATTATTTTTTTTGCCCCAAATAATAAACCATAATTGATCCAATTAATGAATGATCAAGTGTGAATGTGCCTCAAGTGACCAACAAAACAGACTTCGACAAGATTCATGATGGTGGTGGAATACAAATGTCAACGTATTTTCTTATATTAAAGATTTATTATGTTTGAATAGAAAAAAAAGGCCTCAAATCATTTTGAGGCAATCCATACATTAATATTAGCATTTTATATTGGAATTTTTTGCTAGCATCTTTTGGCTTATGATGTTTTGTATTTTTGTTTTGTTTATATATATATGACAATTATAATTATTTATGGCAAAAAAAAATTTAAAATTTATATTATCTTAGGTAATCGTGTTACAGTTCATGGAACTTCAGGTGATGAAATTGGAAAAGCTCTGGCCTCTGTAAGTATAAAATATGGCTACTTAATACTTTTATCACATTTGTGGACTGATTATGCACATTATGATGCCTTTTTCAGATCTATCCTTCAGACCCAAACACCAGTGCCTACCCTCCATCTCCATCCACCCCTTCTGGCTCGCCCGAGGCTGTATCAGGTGAGTGCCTCAAGGTCATCAGGAGCTCTGTATGGAGAGTTTCCAGTTGTCGACTGTTGCAGTAAAATAGAGTATAATTGATTTTTGGACATGTTCAGTTTGTTTTGCCCAATTAGATATGTTCTAAAAGCAACTCATAATGTTATAGCATTACTATAACTGTTTAGTGGCTTGCTCCAGTTATCTTGCATGTTCTCCTTGTGTCTGGGTAGGGTTTCCCCTACCACTAAAAACATGAACAAAAGCCCCTGGAATTGTTTCATCTTATAAGGATTTTTTTCCAGTGACTTTCTGAATAACATTCCAAATATGAGACGATAATGAGTTTGATTGAAAGGGGAAAGTGTTCTCTGCTTTTCCAGAGGACCATCTTGTCCTGTTACTATAAAAAGACTAAAGTTTGTGATCGCCTACAGAGTGTGGAACAAACATGGAATGTTCCGTATATTCACATATTGCAGCTGAGACGTGCAGGTGTGAGTGCGTGAGGACACGTCAGCAGTGCGCGCATGTGTGCGTGCATGTTTTACGTTTAAGTAGGTTTTGATAAATCCTGACTTTGACAGAGAAATTATTCTATGCACACTCAAGGACTGTTGAAGTGTGAAAAGCACTCATTGTTATAAATATGAAAACATTAAGTGAAATGCTCTAGAAAGTGAGGAATACGCTTGTACTGCTGCTGAATGATTTCTGTACATTTATGGCCCTTAACTTTAAGAACTATAGAATTTGGTTCACAACACAATTTTGTTTTAGTTTGTTGATTCTTCAGTAAACATGATTGCACTGAACAATGTTATGGCATGAACTGCACTGGTGGCTTATGTGTTCTGCTCTGTTGAGGAGACATTGTGAATGAGTTATTTTCTCTTTGTGTCTTCAGCTTCTGCTTCCCAGTGGACTCGGTCTTCAAGCCAAAACACTCCATCCCCTAATTTTGAAGAGGGAATGCACCCCATGGTAAGAAAATGTACTTTAGTGACCAAAGAATGTTACGGTTGGCATCATCTATTGATATGGTTTAGACACAGTTGTTTAATGATAATTTACTGCTGCTGAAGATAATCTGTATTTTATGTATGAAATAAAATGAAGGATCGCTTGGAGGAGGTGATGAACGTTCTTCACCGTCATGCCAATGCACAGGGAAGGGCAGGACTGACTGAGATGCACAACCTGCTTTCGTCTGGTCTAGCATCCGCACAGGGCTATGGTGGTGCTGTAGGACTTGCTAACCGCCTACCTGGACTGGTATTGAAACGATACATTCAACTTTGTGTGGTTTTCTGAATTGATTTTGATATAATCTTTAAATATCTGCATTTTCTGAAGGGAACCAGTCAGCACGAGGACTCTGTAAGTCTGCCCTCTAGTGGAGGACTGCTGAACACTCACCTTGGTCCTGCATCCAATCAGTCTGGCTCTCAACCAGAAAATTTTAGTGGTGAGTGTTTTAGTTTGTGTGACATAATGTTGTGGCATAGAGTATTGAAAGATAAACTTCTTCTTCCTGTATCTAGGCCTGCCTGGTGGATTAAATCGCTCCTCTTCCTCTGACATCAAACGTGAAAGGAAGGAGGATGATGAGAACTGCTCTGTAACTGATAGGTCAGATGACGAGAAAAAGGAGTTCAGGAACCGCATTCGAACAAGGTATTATTTATTTATTTAAGATTTTGTAAATGGTACCAAAAATGTATTGATCAACTGAAAAGCCACAGGCTATGGTTTTCTTGTTAGTAATGTACAAATTGTTAATTTACTGCTAGTAAAAAACTCATTGATAAGAATCTGTATTTTAATTCTAACTTTTTTGGCCATTGGCTCTATATAGTAGCCTAGATGATGAAGAGGATGATGAAGACCTGCCAGTGGAGGTTAAGGCTGAACGAGAAAAAGTGCGGAGAATGGCAAACAACACGCGCGAGCGGCTCCGCGTGCGGGACATCAACGAGGCTTTCAAGGAGCTCGGCCGCATGTGCCAGCTCCACCTAAGCTATGAAAAACCACAGACCAAACTGATCGTACTGCATCAGGCCGTTAACGTTATACTCAATCTGGAGCAGCAAGTTCGAGGTCAGTGGGCGTCCAGGACCAAAGGAAAAGATGGGGGCAAAGAACAATCACACAGTCTCTACATGTAAAAGTCTTACAGAATTCAATGTCCTGTAGAATGTAATTTTTTATTTCTCCTAAAACAGGATTTGTTCTCACAGAAATGAGGCTGTGTGATTGTTTTGGTTTTTTTCCATGAAATGTCCTGTATATATAAGTCTCAATGTGTTTTTCAGGTTTAGTGTTTTAGTCACATTTCTAAATCTGTACATAACCATGTTCTCTTCACAACTGACTGACTCTCAGGCTTTCTTTTTCATAGCATATATATGATAATATATATGTGCGGGCCTGTGTCTTTTCATTGTCAAGCCTTGTGTTATTGTGTCTGATCCTCAGTAATCGCTATCATCTTCACTAACTTCTCTGATTGGTTGCTGTGTCTGTGTAATGCATGCTTCAGCCTTTCAGACATGAATTGTTTTGCTGCGCCATTTCGTTCCCATTGCCTTTTATTTCCCGTCCACAGATGGCAACATGATCTTCTCTATTGCATTTAAATAAATACATCTCCTGCTGCTGATGTATTTAACACAATAGCTTTATCTTGTGGCTCTGTCTTTGTGTAGCACTTGGCAGAGGGTGCGCTTCCTTTCTCTTCCCTCATAACTTCTGTCCTGTTATTTAAATATATATACCCACAACTTTCGCCCTGGACTCCAGTGACCCCTAAGGTGAAATCTTTAAAATAAAAAATAAAAATTGTCCCATTGTATTGAAACGGCATCTAAAAGTTTTATCTCACATGCGCTCTGTCGTACCCAGAAAGCCACTCCACTGGATTTCTTCATCAATATTTTTAGCGTAGCCAGCTCTCATTTGTCACAATCCGTCAAAACTACGACTTAGTCGAGATTCGTCATGCTTGTCATCTGGTTTTGTTACCTAGCTGCTTCAACCCCCTTTCTCCTGGCGGCAGCGTGGTCTCAGTGAGCGATGAGAACCTGACTGCTGAAGAAAAGGAACAAAGGGAGCGAGAGCGGCGCCTAGCTAACAATGCCAGAGAGCGGGTGCGTGTGCGAGACATTAACGATGCCTTCAGAGAGCTGGGCAGGATGTGTCAGATCCACCTCCAGAGCGACAAAGCCCAGACCAAACTGATCATCCTGCAGCAGGCCGTGCAGGTCATAATGGGCCTGGAGAAGCAGGTGCGAGGTAGGTCACCCAATATAAGAAGGGCCCAATTTGTCTCCGATAGACATCTCAAAAGCGCAACAAATCTGACTGCAGCTTTTGCCCCTCCGGAGCATTTGACTGTGTAACATCCGCTTCAGCTTTCCTCTCTCTAAATAATGAGCCATGTAAAAGAAACAGGAAGTGCACCACTTTTCTGCCAAGTTTATATCCTCCTTTTTCATTTCTGGGTTCAATGTGAATTTCAGGATAAACGGCATTTGTTAAGATTCTCCTATAATGTTGTTCTTTGTTCCCAAAGAGCGGAATCTAAACCCCAAGGCAGCATGTCTCAAAAGGAGGGAGGAGGAGAAAGTTACTGGGGTGGACCAACAAATCCATCGAGGGACTCACCCAGGTCTGGGGGGAGATGGACATATGTAATACTCCGGTAAGATCTACAGCATTATTCCTAAAATGTCACTACTGCATATGTTTTTTTTGTAACACGATTGTTTCCCCTCTTCTGTAGTGATGGTTGATTGTACAACGCTGTGGCCTTAATACAGTATATGGGTGACGCACAACGCAATGGTAATCAATTTCTACAAAACACACATCCTTCCATAATGACAAGCTGTTGGCCACATTCCAATGGACTCAAAACATGTTACTGAAATAATGATAGTTGAGATAACGGATTTGAAAGGACAATGCTTACATTCTGTTGCTGTTCTTCATCTGTTGGGAGCAAATGTTACTTGGATCAATTGCTTGTGAGGAAAAAGTAAAGAAGTGTTTTATTGGATAATTTGATTGGCATTCCTAACTTTAAAAGTATGGATTATCGTTAAACATGACTGAAAAAACAAATGAAGCTCGCAATACGTGATTTTGTACTGTGGATCCTGAGTCTTGCCTCGAAGCGTCCTGTACATTTTGTTATTGTCACTGCCATGCAAGTGGAATGGAAAAAGGAAAGACCCACACAACCTGAGCAGAGACTCTGGGAAAAATTAAAGTGTGTCTAAAGTGAATAAAATGTGTCGATGGATTTCCAAACTATTCCTCTGTGAGGCATTTATGGGACTCCAGTGCGGACGACAACACTCTGCCCCATCTTCTCCATCATCATGTCAGTTTTGCCCTGACTAAATCCACTTTGAAATTAACAGCAGTCAAACTTCAGATGATCAATAGCACATTTGTATTATGGTGATAGTTACCTCCAGCTCCAGTGCAAGTTGATGGAATGGATCATGAGTTTTACTATGAAATGCAACTGTATGGACAATTTTCTCTATTGCCATTGACTGACCATGTGGAAGATTCTGTGTTTTGCATTACGTTTTGAACAATTGTATGAGAATCTTCCTTTTTTTTGTATGTTTTCTTTTTTTACTTTGTAAAATAGTTGTGTTTAAATGAAGTTTTCCTTAAAGTCCTTCCTTTGTTTACATTCATTGCTTTGAAAATGTATTTTGACACAATTACGTTTTTGGTCATTCAAAAATGCAAACTATTTGATTTTTTTAAATAACCCTAATTGACAGTTTATTGAGGAAACAAATAAGTTGAAATTTTAGTTTGATTCAAATACCAATGACTAACTATATTGTGTTTGCTTTGGCTTAAAATGTTTTCAGTGTATTTGTAGATTTCATCCTGGAACTAATTACATTTTGTCCAGGTGCTCTGATATGAATCCAATGTTCACATCCTATTGTTTTTTTTTTAAATTACCTTTTTTTTTTTTTTTTACCTGGCCAGTAATTATATTCTAGTATAGCATGGCATAACCATAATGTATAAAGGGAAGAATAGTTGTTTTCCTCATTCAGTTTTCCCCTTCACATTTTTGGATCTTGTATTTGTTTCATTTTTTCAGGTAATGCGCAACACAAGTTGCATTCTCACTTTATTTGGTGTATGCCCATATTCACATGAAACTAAACTCAGTCATCAGGGTGGCCTTAGTCTGGGCTTGGATATTTTTTTTTCATACTGATTACTCACTAGTGCCTGCATAAATCTCCACTACGTGGTGGAAGATGTTGCATTTGTTGATTTATTTGTTGTACTGTTAAAATTATCTCCATATCTAACTTTGTCTTGGATCATCTGATGGATTAAATTATTTGTCTTTTTGATGTTCAACCTGACGCTTTTTCAAAAACAATATCCCTAAATTGTGTGTACCTATTTTGTAGTATATATGTATTTGACTAACATCCGTTTTGTTTTGAACTTCTCAAGATGTTTGATCAGCATTACCATTGTAAGTTGGCACTGTTCTGACAGTATTTGGTTTACCATTATCTCTTTTGCTCACCTTTTATAAAAAAAAAAACAAAAAACTTTTTTTTGTAATTTGTCAAATCAAACAGAAGGAGTCTACATACTTATGTAAACTGTAACAGCTTATCATAGATATCTGATGCACTGCAGATCAGTGTCATCATTCATGTTTGGGGACAACTACCACACATTGTCCTCAAAGTGCCTCCAGTTTCTTATTTTTTATATATACAGTAAATTAGATATTGAGAGCTGTTGTGTATATAACAGTAATGTAGCAATAAATGTGCCATTAAAAAAAAAGTTTCATTTAATTGTGTTTGCATGTTTCGTTATATTTTTAGTTTATACTATGAAATAAGAAACAATGCTATTAATTACAAATACATGTAATTTTGCTATCTAGTCTCTTGGTAACTGCTATTCAGAGATAGAAAAAAATGTGTTAGAAAATAAATTTCATTTGCTCTCAGACATCTTTAGGGACATATTTTAAAGACAATTTAGTGCATTACACAAATAATTTTGTTCACTTGTGTGCTCAATAAAGTAAAGATGTATTAGGTAAAATGTATAGTTTAGATACCGATAAGAATACCATCTGGACCCTGGAGGTCTGCGAGTGTGTTTTTGAGATCATTTATTTTTTATTTAATTTCGGAGTTAATGCAGTACAAAAATCTACCAAGAGGAGGCAGCAGTACACAAGGCGAAGAACAACCTTTCAGTTGCGCATGCGCTTTACCACCAGCTGTTCAGACTGTTCAGACTCACTTCTATGCTTCAAGATCGTCAAAATGCTCAGTAAGGTTGTGGGTCCGAAGATTATTTCCATCGCCAAATCGTGGTGAGTATATTGTTCTGTATCTGTACTATATTAAGATAAATATGACACTATTTGGCTGTACAGCCATCAGTTATGTCCTTAAATTGACGTTAGCTTAGCCATTAGCCAAGACGAGGTCAGTCACTGTAAAAGTCACAAATAGTCCCTTCTTCTGACAATTATTTAAAGGCACAAATTGAGTTTAGATCGAAATGAAGTTTTGAGCCCTACGTGCATCCATGAGCACATGCACGTATCTGGTCGTGTTTGACCAGTTCATTTAGCTTTAGTTAACTCATGAGACAGTAATAATCTGGTAGGCTGAAATAGTGAAAAGATGTGGAAGAGAAAAGGTTTTGTTGAATTATGAGAATTTTAACCTATGTTGTTGAAAACAACATTAGTATTGACTATTTTCTTAAGATGTTTTCCAGTTTGCTCAAAAAAAAATGTTTTTGTATAACTTTGCAGACATGCATCCAAAAAATGTGACTGCAGATGTGTTTTTGGGGTGGCGTGATTTCTATAAAACGAGGAACATTGCATCTGTTTATATTAATTTGAGGTGCTTCGATGACATGTACAAAACAAAACAAAACAGCTGTCGGTGGTGAAGCAACTATGCAATATTCATGTTCTGATTGGTGGGACGTAATATACACATGGAAGACGTTTCTTTACTTTCATTTCAGTAATTTAATGAAGCACTTGTCTTCCATAAATACATGCACAATGCAGTTGCTTCGGTTAAAGGTAACGGTGCCAAAAAACAAGGCTGAAAGAAAAGTTTGATCAATACTAGCAGTAAACTTCACACCTGGTCCAATCATCCTGCATTCAAACACTTGCCTGGCTCCTTGCGGCTTCACCCTCCTCCTTCTGTTTTGAGTTGCAAATATACTTCTGACTATTTTGTTTTATTATACACAATTTGTTGCTCAAAAAACAATGGGGCAATTTCCATTTACCATAATCAGATTTGATTACATTGTGATAATCGATTAGTTAGGCGATTATTCTTTGTTTGAATCTGTTGATTTTTAAAAGAAAATTATGAATTTGACCAAAGTTATGCCTTTAGTGAATATTTTCACAGACTAGGTGTAACTTAGTTGGTGGTTTTATTAGATCCCAGGGGATTTTTTTTTTTTTGTGACACAAGATCTCATCTCATCCTAAGTAGGGCTGCACAGTTATTCATCATCATCAGGATTTATTTCTCTTTGTAAGTTATGCCGCTTTTCCACAGTAACGGTACGGCACAGCATGGCGCGGTTATTTTGCATTTCCATTAAGGTCAGGCTTGGGATCGGGGGTACTTTTTTTGTACCGCCTCGACCGTGGTTCCAATTGGGCCGAAGCAATACTTTGACGTGACGTCGGCCGACTGCCTTACACTGATTGGTCAACGAGTCTCGTCACTGGAAGCGACGTCCGACCCTTTTGGTAAAAACAACTCGACCCCGCCATCTTTAAAAACGGCTGCTCTGCCATGGATTTATAAAAGGCTGTTATACGTCCTTCTCACTCTAGGGAAATGGAATCGCACAGAAAGCCCCAAAAGGCCCTGGTTGGGCAACGAGGTCCACACCTTACTCTCTTTAGGCCAAAGAAAGAATTCAAAGGCAGCCCAATGGAACACGGCACACGGAACGAGGTTTTCATGGAGATCGCCCAGCTCTTGATTTGTGACTAGTCTGTGGTAATCCTGGAAATAACTGGTTAGCTACGTATCCTGTTGGCCCAAAGCGCTCACTGAAATGTATATACTGTGTAAAAGTTTGTCTGTACACAGTGGGCTAGCTACATTTAGCTATCGATAGCAAACTAATAAACTAAAACGTCCTTCCTGTTCTTCTGTGCTGTATTTTGCTCGTTCACATGTTGCCATTCTGTTTTCTGCTTGAACTTAAGTTGCCGTGTGTATATTTATTTGTTTGAGAATCCCTTCCCACAAGTGAGGAGATTACCAACGAGCAATGAGTGACCGGAGTACTTCACTTTCTCCACATCTGGACCAGTGGGGGAGGGTCCCAGCTCAAAAGTGGCCAAAACGACGTGTGCTGACATGCTTGCAATACCACTCCGGGCCGATGGGGGTGGACCCAGAAGAAGAATTAGCCAATGCTAACATATAGCATTGGCAGACCTCTCAAAAACGTCTTTACAGGATGGACCAAAAGTTGGCTCTTGGCTCAAAGCTCCGTTCCACATGCGTGTCAATGCTGAGGGGGTGAATTTTGTTGGACCACTCTAGTTTACTCGCTGTGAATTTTTTAAGTCTCTCGTTCAAATGAATGGAGCTGCGCCGGCTGACGCATGCGCAGATGCGTTTTTTCACAATTTTCTTGTGGGCTGGACCACTCGCGGCCATTTTGGATTGCTCCAGTAGAGCACATTTTTTGGCCCATTAGTTAGAACGGCGGAGATAGGCGGGACTAGGGATGTAAATTGGTGACCGTTTAACCGGTGGTTGACCGTCACAGCGTTAACCGGTCAAAGCTGTCGGTTAAAAAAGAGAAAAGGGGGAGTCTCTTCATAACGCTATTTTAAGCCCTATTTGCACGATGTGACGAGCGGGTCCCTATCTAGCTGTGTGCGCCAATGTAACAGTAAACTCTGGGCCGACTCTCACGCCGTACGCGCCCCCCCCCCTCCATTGACACGTAACATCCACACGCATCATCTCTCCCCTGTGTTACCGTCTGCTAGTTGCACACTGGTGCGGGTCAGAACTACATTGGAGCTTATATTTACACACACATACATACATGTATTGTACACACACACATACCGGTCTGTCGCGCTCCTCTGTGTCACGGAGCCCGAAGCATTGTTGCGAATACACGGCTCCAGTCAAACCACATGGACCATGTTTGTGCTGCTGGTCCTTGGCATCAGCTCCACACTGATCACTTTTAAGCTTTAGCGGAGACCTGCGAGACGCGGCTCGTCACTCGCTGCCCTGACCATGTGGACGAGCTGTCTTTTGCTTAAAAATGCTTTAAGCCGCAGCACAGAATAATGGGAAGATTAAAACAGCAGTTCTCTGTGCGCAAAGGTGCCCAAGCTGTTGCGGGTTTTGGTGCCGCTGTCTCCGCTCTGATCCATTAGAATGCTCAGCTGCACATATGAAAAGTACGCAGCTCGAAATGGCTGTTATTTCAAAGAACGTGGACTATTTTAAACTACGCGGTTAACCGGTTTCAACCGGTTAATGAGGCTCGGTGGTCGGTCATGGAAATTCATAGTTTTTTACATCCCTAGGCGGGACTCTGTCCGTTAATACAGTCTATGATCTGGACCCGGTCTCAGAGACATACGTACTGTGGAGTTTGTAAACTGTTGGTTTTGCACTTTACGTTTGCTTTAATAAATTTTCTATTAAATACTTGCTGTTAGTCTGTCAGTCGCCCGGTGTCCTGAAAAGGTTTTAGGAGCCAGTTCTGCAGGGGGTAAGAAGAGAGGTAATAACCAGCTATCACCAATTATTATAATAAATCCATGCACCGCACCAATGTTACTGGTTACACATTGCACGTAAATGACGTGGTCTGACAACCCCTCCCACGCTGAAGAGGTACTATTTTTTTAATGGAAAAGCACCCGCACACGGCCGTGCCCCGCCGTGCCATGCCGTGCCATGCCGTGCCGTACCGGACAGTTACTGTGGAAAAGTGGCATTAGTTGGATAAGATGCACAGTACAACTACAGTCATTGCAACAACTCAAAACGGTAGAGGTGGATTTTAACGTTGTTTTCAGTAAATCTCTGCTATGTGACAAGGAAAACATAATTTGATCAGGGTCCAGAGCTTTAATTTTTAAAGGAATAGAGCCGCCTGTCCTGGCAGAGGTCTGAGCGCTACACATGCTCTTCTAGTTATTTTGTGTATGTCTAAAAGGTTTGTGATTGCTTTATTTGAACTGTTTTAAACTTTTTTACTTTTACAAAGATAAATCTGATAAATTTTTGTTTTGTTTCAGGATTCCAACTCTCGCTGTGTGGGGCACAGCTGGAGGAGTCGCACTAGTCCACTTCACCGATTGGGAACTAATATTGGGCTATGTACCTTATGTCAATGGGAAATTTAAAAAAGATGAATAAAAGAAAAAGGTTGGTTAACAAGAAGGAATTTCAGATGTATGCTTAAATATTGGGATGCTAGAAACCATAGTACAAAAGAGAAAAATATTTTATAAAGCCTGATAAGTGTCTGTGATGTATAAATATTAGTAATTTTTTAGTGATTTGTCGTCGCTTCTCTCTCCTAGGTTTGGGGGACATGGAGCTTACAGTTGTGGCCACTGGACATCTTGCATGGATGAAAATAATTAAAATCTTGTTTTTAATCCACATGATGTAATGCTTGTTTTATTGATTGTTTTAAAATAAAGTGCTGTGTTAGTTTTTGCCTTGACTTTTTTCTATGATGCAGTATTTAGAGTTTGTATTCTTCAGATAGATAGTATACCATGTATGGCCTACATCATTTATATATTGATTTTTATCGCCTGCTACATCAAGCATCAAGAGACGTTGTTTCTCCTTTATATACATTCAGGAATTTGAATTTCTGGATGAATAAAGTATATATTCTTTTCAACAGTTACTTACATTAATGCATTAAAGGATACGTCTCTGCTAACATGACTTTCTGGCCATACAACACTTGGGGACCAACGGGGGCCCCGCCCACAGGTTGGGAACCACTGGACTACATTTCAGCGGATGTAGACGGCGCATTACCGCTCAAGGGGTATGCGGAGTGGTTAGGGATGTCACGGGGGCCATTGACGACAGTAAAACAACTCAACTTTTAGAAAGATCCTAAAAAGATCCCGAGAAAAACTGCTTTGTACAAGACACGATGGACAGAAAGTGGTACGTGACTAGTCTGCTGATAATGGATGCTGATAACTTTGTTTTTGAATTGCATGCACCGTATCGAAAATCTATCATTACGACCCAAAATGCAGGTTAATCGTACATGTTTCGATTTGACTCCACGTGTAAATGCATCAAGCTAAACTTTGGCAGCAGTTTGCGTTTCTCAGCCGTGATCCGTGAGCCCTGAGCCCGCGGCGTCTGCGGAGGACGGCGCGGCTCCTCGTGGGCACAAACACTTCTCTTTAACGTGAACAAAGGCGTAAATAGTCCGTGAATTGTACACGTCAGAGTCGGTTTGGGAGAGGACTGCTGGGTATGCAAGTATAGCGATATTAGCGACATCGTGAACATCTGAGCAGCAGCTGCACAAGTAGCGAATTACACCAACGTATTTCTAAACAAAAGTGCATTCATCATCCGCACGATCCCTAACCTGCCTGGACTGTATCACCAGGATCTACATTATGGCACCTCTCAATAATGTTATGAATAGATTGTCTGTGGTTACAACTTAAGTTATGTTTCTTGTACATATCCCAGAGTCTCATCCTGTATTACAAATGTACACATTTCAAGTATGTTTACTGAACTAGCGTATACAGTAGTTTATCATTTATTTCTTTATTAAGCAAAGATAGAGATTTTTTAAAGTGTGAAGTGCTATATTTAATATTCATTTATCTTGTGTTCTGTAACTTGTGATGTAACACTGAAATATCCCCACTGTGGGATTAATAATCTTTTAATCTTCTTAATATTGTACCTGTGGGGATAAAGTGGCCTTTATAGTATCCCCACCGCTGTCATACTGTACAATAAGTCACTTTAAGTAACTTGCACTAGGACTGAAAAACCTGCACTACTATTGCCACTGTTTCTTTAATTTCCACTTTTTATTGTACTTGATACAGTGAGGCAAAAAAGTATTTAGTCAGCCACCGATTATGCAAGTTCTCCCACTTAAATAATTAAAGGTCTGTAATTTTCATCATAGGTACACTTCAACTGTGAGAGACAGAATGTGAAAATCCAGGAATTCACATTGTAGGATTTTTAAAGAATTTATTTGTAATTATGGTGGAAAATAAGTATTTGGTCAATAACAAAAATTCAACTCAATACTTTGTAATATAACCTTTGTTGGCAATAACAGAGGTCAAAAGATTACTATAGGTCTTTACCAGGTTTGCACACACAGTAGCTGGTATTTTGGCCCATTCCTCCATGCAGATCTTCGAGAGCAGTGATGTTTTGGGGCTGTCGCCGAGCAAAACAGACTTTCAACTCCCTCCACACATTTTCAATGGGGTTGAGGTCTGGAGACTGGCTAGGCCACTCCAGGACTTTCAAATGCTTCTTACGGAGCCACTCCTTCGTTGCCCGGGCGGTGTGTTTGGGATCATTGTCATGCTGGAAGACCCAGCCACGTTTTATCTTCAAAGCTCTCACTGATGGAAGGAGGTTTTGGCTCAAAATCTCACAATACAAGGCCCCATTCACGCTTTCCTTAACACGGATCAGTCGTCCTGTCCCCTTAGCAGAAAAACAGCCCCAAAGCATGACGTTTCCACCCCCATGCTTCACAGTAGGCATGGTGTTCTTGGGATGCAACTCAGTATTCTTCTTCCTCCAAACACGACGAGTTGAGTTTATACCAAACAGTTCTACTTTGGTTTCATCTGACGACATGACATTCTCCCAATCCTCTGCTGTATCATCCATGTGCTCTCTGGCAAACTTCAGACGGGCCTGGACATGCACTGGCTTCAGCAGGGTTTGATTCCCTGTCATCATAGGTGTGTTACTGATGGTAACCTTTGTTACTTTGGTCCCAGCTCTCTGCAGGTCATTCACCAGGTCCCCCCATGTGGTTCTGGGATATTTGATCACCGTTCTCATGATCATTTTGACCCCACGGGATGAGATCTTGCGTGGAGCCCCAGATTGAGGGAAATTATCAGTGGTCTTGTATGTCTTCCATTTCCTGATAATTGCTCCCACAGTTGATTTGTTCACACCAAGCTGCTTGCCTATTGTAGATTAACTCTTCTCAGTCTGGTGCAGGTCTACAATTCTTTTCCTGGTGTCCTTCGACAGCTCTTTGGTCTTGGTCATAGTGGAGTTTGGAGTCTGACTGTTTGAGGCTGTGGACAGGTGTCTTTTATACAGATAACGAGTTCAAACAAGTGCCATTAATATTGGTAACGAGTGGAGGACAGAAGAGCTTCTTAAAGAAGTTACAGGTCTGTGAGAGCCAGAGATCTTCCTTGTTTGAAGTGACCAAATACTTATGTTCCACCATAATTTACAAATAAATTCTTTAAAAATCCTACAATGTGAATTCCTGGATATTTTTTTTCCACATTCTGTCTCTCACAGTGGAAGTGTACCTATGATGAAAAATTCATTATTTTAAGTGGGAGAACTTGCACAATCGGTGGCTGACTAAATACTTATTTACCCCACTGTATATACTGCACAGACTATATTTTTTTCCTTTTGCCTTTAACGTGTTTGCACACTTCTTGCTTTTGCACAAATCTTGAGTGATTCGATCCATGCCAGATGTGATGTGTAAATTTCTCCTGTGTGAGATCAATAAAGTCTATCTTATCTTACCTCATGCACACTTCATGAACTGTTAACCTCTTCTTTCTCGACCACACTGCTTCAAAAGTGCTAAAAGTTAGTTTTAGCTGTGTAAAACAGGATCTATCTGAATACTTTGGCACACAGTATAATATCCAACACGTGAAGAAAAATGCAGAAGAGTGGGCAGAGTCCAACTTGATTTGTGAAAAGGTGCAGAATATGGCAACGGTGCTTGTTATAGCCGACCACCAGCTTCTTTTTCTTCCACACTTATTCCCTGCAAATAAGTCCAGATTTCTTTATTTTGTCTGAATACCTTCCTTACATCTCAATGTGTTGTTTTTTTGTTTGTAGTATTCCTGTGAAGCATTTTCTGAATAAGCCCCAAATCATCCATGGTTTGGGGAGTGCCTCACAGATAGACGCTGATAACAGCAGCAGTAGCAGCCAGGTGTGGGCGTCCAAAGCACAGCACTATAAGCAGAGAAATGCATATCATACAGCACAAATAAAGGTTAGTGGTTTTCCAAAGGCATCTGTTTCTTTTTTCTTTCAATTATGATAAATAGGATATCTTTGATCATGCGTTTTATTTTAGTTAAATGATGCAAACCAAGTATCTTTACCTTCATTGAAAATATATAAAATGTGTGTTCAGCAGACCAGGCTTGACCTAAACACAACATTGCCAGTTCGTCAGACAGCTTCCATCTTCAAACAACCAGTGACAAAGGTGACTAAGCACCCCAAAAATACAGTGAAGACAGACCTGCGAAGAGCCAGAGATCCACCCAAACAGGTGCTGCTTCTAAAAAGCTTTGTGTATGATGTAAGAATGATTCCCTATATCCTTTCATTAAAATGTATTGCTTTGTTTTGCCAATTAGTTATTCTGGGAAAGAAAATTAAGTGGTTTAAGTGCGTTTAACATCGCTGAGGAAATTATCAAATCTATGGACCTTCCCAAAGGCTTACAAGGTAAGACGATCTAAAGCAAACAAAACAATCTATTTTGATATTTATGGGTGATAGTTTTTTCTTCCTAAAATACCCAGGTGTGGGGCTTGCCTGTTCAGATGAAACTCTATTGTCCGCCATTGCCAGTGCTCTTCACACAAGTGGATCTCCAGTCACTGGACAACTGACGGCTGCAGTAGATAAAAATCCCGGAGTCTGGCTTAATACTGCTCAGCCACTTTGCAAAGCTTTTGTTGTGACAGATGAAGACATTAGGTACCTGTTTGTTGTATAATTGTTTTTTCTGTATTTTATAACTACCTTGCTTAACTTCTACATCTTTTGTGCGGCAGGAAACAAGAGAAACAAGTTCAAAGTGTCCGAAGGCGACTGGAGGAAGCTTTGATGGCTGACTCTTTAGCTAATTTAAATGACCTCACTTCAGATGAAGCAGCTGGGGAACAGGAGGAGACTGTGATGGAGGTGGACCCAAAGATATCATCGTAGCTAAAATGAACATTTTTCAATCTACATTCCACATGACACAGACGGCCACAGTTCGTTCTATTTTCCTTCCAAGTGTTGATACTAAAATCACAAACTATTTTTATACTAAGAAGTGCAATTTCAATACTTAAGAAATGCCACAGTGATTGTAAAACCTTTTTTTAAATAAAAAAATAAAACAATACAGTGTAACTTTCTGGCAGTACAGCATCATAGACATGATTCCATTTAGGTTTTAACTGTTCTTTTTAACATTCTCAATTTCTCCATTGTAAGATAAAGTTTTTCTGTTCATTTCACCAAACCCTTTAAGACTTTAGGAGAGCAACAATGTGTATAGTTCTTGCTTTGTTTCTTTGAGTATAGCCTGATATATCAACAGCAATTGCTGATTTACACATTAGAAATTAGACAATTGGAGCACACAAAAAAGCAATAGTAAACAGTCTTTGGTCAAATAGTCAAAGATGAAACGGGTGAATCAATGTTCTGGATCATTTATGTTTGTTCTGCATCAGTAAGAAAGACTCAACACAACTGAGACTCACAGCTGTAGACCCAGGACTGAAGTACGTGTCAAGTTAGTGTAATTTTTTTATCACATGTTTATGTAATTGCCATAAAACCATGGATCTATACAACACTTGCATTTTTGAGTCACAACTGCACTATGGGGCCCATTTTGTTTTTATTCAACGAACAGTTACATTATTCTCACAAAATAAATACATCCAGTAGTCATTATTGTTGTCAGGTGAGAACTGAGCCTCTTTTTATCATACCAGTGGATGTTCTCGAACACAGCGGCCTTAAAGGGTAGCTTGACTTTTTTTTCCCTCCATAAATTACGCATTGTGTTTGTCCCAACAGAAATTATTTTATCTATTTAGAAAAGTTATTGCATGTAACATTGAGCCCTTGAGCTTCTCTTTGACGCTTTGGACTGAGAGCTGATTGGCAATGGTCTTTTCTTTTTCACTTTACAGTAAAAAAAGGACCTGAAGATGTCACTTTAGCTGTCAAATGTGAAAACTCGTGATTGGACCAAATGATTGAATTGGATTGTTATGATTATTATTTATAGCTAACTGCTCTTGGACCCTCATTTCACTATACATCATGAATAAAAATGCATTGTGTTTAGAATTTAATGATTTGAACACTTAATATATTTTTGGTTGTAAGATATTTATTATAGGCTAAGCTGCAGTGTGCCAGGGAGGCCACTGCCAATTTTACTCACATTGCAAAATGAGGGAGGTATTTTGTTTTAGGATTTCACTTGTGGCTCTGAGTCTTATGGTCAGTGTTGCTTGAATACTACACAGCTTATAGAATTAACTTTTTTTCTGGACAGTTGTTGAGAGAAATTACTCTTCTCTAGAATTTTAAAACGATTTTATTGGTAACCCCTGTACTAGAGCATACTCAATTCTCTGCCCATGTAAACAGCAAATGGGGACAAAGAGAAATCTTTGGAAGAGAGATTTTCCTTCCTGAAGGGCAGGCTGCAGATGTTTGGTTTACCATTGTCAGTGCAACCCCGCCCCCTCTGCCGTGTCTTGTTTACAATAAACATGAATCGTTTCACTTATAGAACTGCCTCTTAAACAAAATGTACATTAATATTTACCAACAAATGCTAGCAAAAATGTGTTACTTTATTCTCTGCTTTTGTGGCTTTATCTATGGAAACTGTGTTTTAGTAAACAGAAAACTAACAGACTGAATCAACAATAAAGAACACCACTTATAGTCCAGGTACACAAGGAATTTAGGGCCGAAAAAAACATAAATAAATAAAGTATATTTTTCACTATGAATCATTTCTATGCTTTTTCCAGAACAATATACTACAAGCTCTAGGAAATCCTGGTTGTGAAATTAAGGTGCCAATCAACTACACCTAAAAAGGATAATTTTTTCCTTTATTCCTTTCACAACAACAATTAACACACGGGAAGTATCCAAGAAAATTAAAATGTGTTGTTTTAGAATTACACATTTTGAATATTAATTGTACTATACATATGAGCTACACATGTTTGTTCAATTTGCATTGACCTCATCTCATATTCAAATTGATTTTCAAAGAAACGTATAATACAAAAACGTATATTCGTGGATGCTTTCAGTGTGCTGTTTGAGTCAGTTGGATTTTAGTATGTTGTTCTGGACACCTCATGGTGAAAAGAAGTACTGCTCATCTTTCCCGGACTATAATCTGAGTTTGAGCGTCTTCGGGTGGTAGTCTATGGTTTATTATCGCTGGTCCTGGTCCTGGTCCTGTCCCTGCGCAGTGACAGAGCGGGACATGCTGCAGATGGCCTTTGAACCCTTTGTTGTGTCTCGGTGACGTCAGTGTGTGTGGAGCCGCGTGCGCCTCTTGTGTCTCGCGCACCAGTCTGTGAGCTCGTGTCTATGGGCGAGACAAAGGCGGCGGACCCGGGTCAGGCAGCGCGCAAACACAAGCTCCGTCTTCCAGTAAAAGGTCCATTATTTTTGTGGAGCTCTCCGAGATCTGGGAACGGGACGCAGGACAGGAAACAAGTGACAGCAGCTTTGGGGGCGTGCTTTATTTTTTTCAGTAAGTGGGAAAAGACCAGCCTTGCTTCAGTCGTTTTCTCGTACGCCCCCCGTTTAGCTGCCATGGCTAACACTAGCTCCTAGTGCTGGCCAGCGTTGATCGCCTCGCCTCATCTGCTGATCATCTTACTCCTTCAATAACAACTCTGATTACCACAGGAGGAGAGCTCTCTTGGGGAAGACTAGACGAAGTGAGTTTGGCTGTTTTCCACCTTTGTTTAATTATGGAAATCAACGCAGCGTTTGTAAGAAAGGTAGAAGTTGTCTTGTGTATGTTCAGCAGCTAGCCGCTAGCCTCAGCGCTCCCAAACAAAGGGGCGACAACGTGACTGGAGCCGACTCTGCAGCTAACAGCTAACTCTTTTGTTATCGAGGTTATCTTTACTTCTCTCCTTGTTAAAATACATTTCTGCTTTCATTGTATTCGTATTTCACGTTGTAAGGGGTTTCATCTTAAATGGTTTAGCCAGTATTTGAACATGCTGTATCAAAAACAACAACAGCTCTGGGATGGTTCAGTCAGTGACACAAAGCAACAACAAAGCCAGTCACTGAGTCTTTCCACAGTCTTTTAAACTTGTGTATGTCCTTGATTGTGTTATATATATAAACTTCTCCTGTATCCCTTAGGCAACTCATCAACAATCGGCTTTTGTGAGCTAATGTGAGATCCCGGAGAAATGCCTAGCCCTTTATTCCACCCCGAAATTATGGACCACGACGTGGTGATCAGCAGCCAGCACAACGGAGACCAGGAGTCTCGGAATGAGGAGCACCAGGAGGCACTGCGCTTTGCCTTGGACCAGCTGTCACTCATGTCTCTGGACAAAGTAGACCGTGGCAATGGCCTGGACGCCCTGGATGGGACTCCAGCTTCGGGCTCTGAAGGATGTAATGGAGTGGGCGGAGGAGGCTACGTGGATCTGCAGATGCTGGATCACCCAAGTGGATCGCGAGATTCGCCTTCATCCTGCTCACCTTCACCGGAATATTATGGGTCTGGCAACTACCACATGGCTGGCTCTCACACCATGCTTCACGGAGAACAAAGCTCCGTGCTCTGTAATAGGAAAAGAAGTGTAAACATGACAGAGTGTGTTCCTGTCCCTAGTTCTGAGCATGTGGCGGAGATCGTGGGCAGACAAGGTGAGCTTTACGTTTATTCCTGTTGATGTCACGTCTTGAGGACAACTTGCATGCATGTTGCCTGTTCTTTGTTTGGCTGGATATTAGACCCTAGACTTTTCTTCTTTGTCGGCCTCTGAATTATTGCTATATGAACCTGATAAACAAGTGGTTCATCTTCTATGTGTTTTAAACTGCATAAAACCTTTTGCATGTGGCTTTAACTCCATTACGATAATAGCTTGACAAGAAAATGGGTTAAGAGAGTGTGGTTGATGAGTAGGATGGAGGGGGAGGGGTGGGAGAGGGTCAGACAAAGCGGCAGATTGTCGGGAGTCTGGACATGTCTAAGAGCTTGCACCAAACAAAGACAATTCCATGAAATATTTTTAGCGCGGTTCATACAATTGGCAGAGGCAGCAATTGCAGTACTTATGTAGGCCCCCTGGTAATGTCACGCTATATGGCTATTATTGTTTATGTATAATACAGATGAATAGACGGTAGGCGGCGGCGCACTAACACGGGATTGGGCGGTGTACGCCCTGCTCCACTGCCGTCTGCCTCAGCTGCTGATCACGCCTGAGCTACCCGTTCCCAACAATCGGTTTTTATTTTCACTTTTATTCTCAAATGCCAAGAAACATTACTTGGGTCATATTTATATCTTGAGAGAAACCCGCAGCATGTTTAACGGCGTGGCATTGTTCTCTTTGTTTGAAAATGCCATGCTTTCAGCTTCCCAGAATGACATCACAGTCCATGCGTCCCATTGGCTAATGGAACCGACGCGTCTGCTTTTAAAGAAACAGCACGTTTATGTTCACATCGGCAAACATCTTACACATATAATAACACATGTCTGCAAGATGAAGTATTCATTAGTTTTCCAATAATATTATTGTAATATTCAGCCACTGTTTGATAAACCTGAAGTCATTCATATTATGATTTAAAGTAATACAATTTGAAGAGGACTTTTTCTCCTCAAATTCTATGCCCTAATTAACTTAATTTTGTATCTCTTTGTTTAAGGTTGTAAGATCAAGGCTTTACGTGCAAAGACGAATACCTACATAAAGACTCCTGTTCGTGGTGAAGAACCAGTGTTTATAGTAACAGGCCGACGGGAGGATGTGGAAATGGCAAAAAGGGAAATAGTCTCGGCAGCTGAGCACTTCTCCATGATTCGAGCATCACGCTGTAAAGCAGGAGGCACAGGGGGTGGAGGCTCTCTCCCTGGACCACCTCACCTTCCAGGGCAGACTACTATACAGGTAAAATACTTACTTTGATTTTCCTGCCCCACTTCCTCAGGCTAAATCTGAAAGTATGTGTTCTGTCCAGGTGCGGGTGCCATACAGAGTTGTGGGCTTAGTAGTGGGACCAAAAGGAGCTACTATCAAGCGCATCCAGCAGCAGACGCACACCTACATCGTGACTCCCAGCCGTGAGAAGGATCCTGTATTTGAGGTGACTGGGATGCCCGAGAACGTTGACCGAGCTCGGGAGGAGATTGAGACACACATCACGCTGCGAACCGGTACCTTTGTGGACCTGCAGGGAGACAACGACTTCCACTCCAACGGTACCGATGTCAGTCTGGAGGGTCTGAGTGCCCTGAGTGCAGGCCTAGGAGCCTCTTTGTGGTCCCGGGCAACTGGGCACCATTCAGGACCCCCTCCCTCCTCAACTCCCCCAGCTCTTTCCATGGCAATGCAACACACAAATGGACGAAAGATGTCCTCCTCTACCTACCAATCGCACAATAGCACCCTGAACTCTGAGGCTTTTACCAATAGTCGCAAAAGCAATGAAGGTGGCAGCCCCACCAGTCCCTTTAGTACAGGCTCCAGCAGTGCTGGAGGGGGGCTCAGTTTTGGGGGTGACTCTACACCAGGATTGCCTTCCTCTGATGAACTGGGCTTTGAGTTTAGCACTTCCAACATTTGGGGGCCTTTTGTGAATGGGAACGCCTCAAAGTCGAGCTCCTCACAGCAGCCCCTACGCAGGAACAGTAGTGGTCTGAGTGGAGGGGCTATTACCCCTCGTCTGTCACCAACTTTGCCTCAGGACGCAGCCTTAGGATCTCTGGAGCACCCGCTGGCCCGCCGCGCTCAGAGCGACCCACTCAGCACTCTGTCCTGGCTGCAATCTGGCGGCAGCAGCGGCTCTTTCTCAGCCGCGTCCAGCTCCAGCTCAGGTGCATCCTCCACTGGATACTCGTCCTGCTCGGCCTCGTCGCTGCCCGGGGGCTCGCCCACCGACTCGGAGGGGGGCGGCAGTGGGCTCAGCGCTGGCATGTTGAACAGGCTCAAAAGCTCAGTCCCAGGTGTGGGCTTGGTGGGTGTTGGTGGGCCGGTCAACAGGGACTGTTTTGTTTGCTTTGAGAGTGAGGTTACAGCCGCTCTTGTCCCCTGTGGCCATAACCTCTTCTGCATGGAGTGTGCGGGCCAAATCTGCCAATCTGCTGAGCCTGAGTGTCCTGTGTGCCACACGCTCACCACACAGTGCATCAGAATCTTCTCCTAATGCCCAAAGTGAAACAGGGAAATATGGGAGCAGGGAGAACACTATAAAGGCACAACTGGTGGGAGAGGAAATGGAAAGATTGACACTAATAATCTTAACTAAAATACATGCATTCTAGATGCTATACATAGACTTGTTGCTGATATTAACGACAACAATAATAATTAAAAAAACAATAATGAGAACTATTTTCAGAATGAAGTAATTTAAACGGATGGCTGGGAGTGTAACAGTCTCTTAGCTGTGAGCTTATGAAACAAACTAGTGTCTTATCTATCTTCATGCCTTCATTTCACCTGGATGGGCCCATGCACGGCTCTTTCTGGACAGGTTTCCATCTGGCTTTTTCAGAGTCATGCCTGCTTTCCATCTCACAGCCTTTCTTTTTTGACACTTTTGTACTATCATATTTTTAATGAAGCTGAAAATGAGGCCTGCACTTTTTCTATTCTTTATTTGTTGCTCCTTTGGGAGCATAAATTGTTCCTACAATTCTCTGCTTTTTGACTTTCTTATTCATACTGTTTGTGGTGTTTAGTGACAGTTTGCTATTTTCTTAAAGCTCTGAACTTTTCTTTTAAAAGGTTGGCATGTAGTCAGGCACCAAGCAGAACAATGTATTTCTGAAGGATACGTTTTCTCTGTAACCTGAACATGCTTAGCCAATGGTAATGCCAAACATGCTTGTGTAGGGAACATGGAGCAATGAGCATTACTCTAACTTATCTGTAAATGTACATAAGTGAGTGCCACTCAATACTGTAACAACTGAGAAACTAATAATGAAGGATTTCTGAGGTTGGTTTTCTCTCTTCAGGCTGTCCAAACCCTCTCAGTCTTTATACTGTCGGTTGTTCAAAATCAAAAGCCTGATATGTTTAACTTGAAATCCGTGTCATCAGCATAAAGACATGTGGTTCTTTGTCCCGCTGCTCCTCTGCTTTCCTCTCACCTTTAGAAAGGCATTTCCCTCCACTCTGTAGATTTTGTCTGTTACACTTAAATCTGTGTATTTAGTCTTTTCTACTAGTTTTTTGACAATTGACTGTCATGTGTGTGGCTTACAGACATATTTTGATCTTTAGGATAACATAGGGCTTTCTGATGTCACACATGAATGTTTGCCCACAGGGGTTCATTAGGGAGAAGTGGCTGCCTCTCTATGTGAAACCATTTCAAAGGGGCTTGATGAAACTATTTTTCTAATGCACTGACTGTAATATTATGCCCCTCTAAAATTCAAACAGCTCTTAACTGTCATTCATTCACTGTCTTCCACCCCAATTTCACAGCGAAGCTGTAAGGCACTCTTTCTGATGACCCCCCCCAGTCCACAAAGCTGCTGTCCTGGCCAAAAGCAGCACCACAAGTGTAGTAGAGACCTGTCCTGTGTTTCTTAGCAGTACTGAGTAGGGCAGTTACACCTGTTTTGTGTTTGTGTTTTTCTTGAATTCTGTGTGAGTTTGCAGTAACTGCCTCAATAGTGTTAATATGTCATGTGGTATGTATGATTTGGGTGACATTGATGGTTGACTCTCATGGCCACTCTATTCTTATTGGAAAAGCTCATAGAATGAGACAAGCCATGACATGTGATTAAACAACACAGACAACAGCTAATAAGGGCTTTCTCCGACTGCACAGATTTTACCACCTTTCAGGCTCTTAGTAGGAACATCAATTATGGCAGCTAGTAGCTAGGTCATCCAGGGCTTCCAGACACTTTGTGTTCAAACTCCTGTGGCTGAAAAAAGTGCTGTAGGTTTGCTCCAGTGTTTTTTTTTTAAATCTGTATCCCACATACTTTCTTCCCCTCTATTTATAGAAGTTTAATTAACGTGTGTCCTGATTTGGACATGAATGCACATAAGGAAGTATTAAGAGGTGTTCGAACAAGGGAAAAGGGTAACTACAGGAATAATAATAAAACTGATATAGTAAAAGGTTCTACTGAGCTTTGAAGGCTGTGCAAAGTTGAATTGAATTGTTTCATGCTCCTCCAGGTGTGGAAAACTGCTGGTCTGGGATTACAGTGCTGAGGGTTGATCAAATGTGGTAGGAGTCAGAGCCATCTCAAGTGTTTTCTGTTTTATTCACGATGCTGAGTAAATGCTAACATGGAAAACCATCTGAGTTCTGTCGTTGGAGTGCTGTGTTTATACTGACAGCGTTAATCATTCAGAGCACAGAGCAGTCAGGACAGTTGTCTATTGAGGCCAACCAAATGCCTAACTTGAAATATTGAGTTATTATTTACTAGAATCAATTGTGTTGTCTACCAGATATTTGGTGTTGCACCAGGTTTATCTGACTATTGTGTGAATGTTAGACTAAATTCATGTACAGTAGTTGTAGAAAAGGTACTTTTTACATCACCTGTTTTTATTTTAGCCAAAAGTATCTCCTCCCTCATTCCTTTCTTTAAAAAATTGAAAACAGGGTTTCCTGAGGCATGCTTGCCAGTGGCCTCTGACCTTATGTGACTTGTGGGGGAGTAGAGAGCCACAGTTCAGGGGCGACTGGTCCCCTCCAGCCTCTGCTCTCGTCTTTTGCTTTAATTCTCTTTGTATGCAGAACCAAACTAGGGATCAGGCCCAACCTGTGTAAATATCTGGAATACAATCATTGGGATGTGTAGTTTCTAAAGAACATGTATCATTATTTGTAAGTTAACCATCTGCATGTCTTCAAGCCATCTGGCTTTAGCTAATAATTTTTAAGATGTAAAAAAAAAAAAGTTTTTACACATTTTATTTTTTACAATTTATTTGCTTATCTAAATATCCCAGACAATAATGTGACCCTTTTTTATTACTTCAAACGTATTTTATTTTCCATTATTTGCTTTATTTCCTGTGTACTACATATAGGCAATTTATAACAAAATGAAAAAATTATTGAGAAATTTTAAAATTGAAATATATTTTATTTGAAAGTTTATGGACCTTTTAACCGTGAGCCGGTAATAATTGTATAATCATATAATTTGAGCTGTCTTTACGGTTATAAGAAATGTAATAAGAGTTTTATTTTTTATGCTTCTTTAATAAAGTCTTGTTTTTTGGTTTCATTTTTTACTGTAAAATAAAATTCGAAAAGAACATGTTTTGTTTGATTCCTTCATTTTAAAGATGGTATTGGCCTTTGGCCACATGGGGGCAGCGAAGTGAAACCGTGAATCTGTACAGCGCCCTAGAGCTGGACTGTGAGTCTGTGACCGTCCCCTCTTCATTGCTTATTTTGAAATAACATTCTACTGTATTTGTATTGTTCGTCGAGGCTGGTCTCTGAGCTTGTAGCTTGTCATAAGTTGCATTATTTCAAGTAATATGACTCAATAACAAACACAAAACTTTGACAATGTAAATGTACAGTAACCTCAATGTGGCTCTTTTAATTGAAAGCAAATCACAATCAGCATTCCAAACCCACCTCATTAAAATGAAATACAAATTATAGTCATCCTTTGTAGAAAATAGAATCTTTCATGCAAATTTTGTGTTTACACTACATTCAAGATGATTACATGACAAACTCACAAGCTGCATTTAACAAAAAATAGTCACATAATTTTGAAAATGAATAGCAGAAAATAAGACCAGGCTTCAAATCGGCCTACATCAAAAGACACGTGCCGGCACAAACGTAAAGTTTCCCATCATGCATTTATAGTTGACTATTCACAGATCTCCAGTGGTGTGTGTCACGTGCATGGACAGCGTCTTTTCTGTGCCTTTGTGCTTTTGTCCACTGCAGTGAAGGTCAGTATGTGCGATTATGGTATGGCATTGATTCCACACTTAACATGAATGACAGACATGTGTAGGATTCACACCAGTGTTCCCCAAACTGAACTGGGACATGGATCTACAGCTGAGCCAGTCAAGCAAACCAATATGTTTGTCTTGTATCATTACGTTAGGAAGATAATTTAGTGGTCACTCATAATTTAGTGTCAGAAATGCAAACACCCAAACCCATGTAGTGGTAATTCTGGTGATGAATTTGTTAATGACACTAATGTAGATTTATTTATGTCTGAATCTCTGAAATCTTCCTACATAAATAACCACACACTTGGAACTGTCCATTACCTTTAGATCTTCTACCTGCTCTCACCAAATAAGCTGTGATAAGCTCAGGAAACACTGGTGTTGATGCCTATATCCAAGGCAGGGGCTGGTGTTTTCTGTTAAAGTCATGGCTTTGTCTGAAAAAATCATTTGGAGAAGGCCGTGCGAATGAAATCACATAACAGTATTTTTTTGGTCTGTATTAAGGACAACATGTGACCGACTAATCATGCTGTCAACCCATCGATAGGATATGTACAAGCACCAACATGGTCCAATTATAGGTAAAGGGATTGTTTTACAACACCAACAACTGGACAGATTATTGTTGAACATACATTACTTTACAGTGAACCAATGGCTTTTAATCTGTCAATATCCCAATTTGGCCCTTTTTAAGAACAAATGTGTCTCGTCTTCTGATATTGCAGTTATTGTATATGCAGAGGGAAACTACGTATGAATGTATCAAAAATATGATTCCAGTTCTAGTTGAACATATTGCAGTTTGTACTGTTTTCGACAGCGCATAAAGTTTATGGGTATAGTTATTAAGATATTGCTCTCAATCTTAGATAACAAGACAACATACACAGATCATTACAGACTGCAACGTAAGGCAAACCAGTGCATGGACAAACGTGGAAATCAGAATAACAATGAAATAGGCTTTACAGAATGTGCAAGCAAAATACTTTCTTAAAGCTGTCTTCTCGTCCTGATTCAAAACGGAACAACCTCACTAGAAACACGAATCACTTGTGGGGAATTACAATGACCATTACAAACCAGGGCGACCAGGTTTTCAAAGTTACTAATTGTGTTTTTTTTTTTATTCCAGTGTTCTGAAGCTCATAGAGGGACAACTGTGATGTAATCCACTCCTGGGAGGGGCATCTGGCCAATTATGGGTTTGATTTTGTAATATAAAAACAAAAAGTAAAAAATTCATTGTCTCATACTTATTTCTGTTGGTTTGGACGGAACCAAAACATGAAAGAATGTCCGTTAAATTTGAAATCGAAGTTTGGGCAGTATGTGTTTGAGTGTAAACAGGCAACTCAGTCAACTTCAATAGCCCTTTTCAAAGGTAATGCTTGCTCCATGGCTGTTTGTGTAGAAATATGATGTATTGCTCTGAAGTAAAGTCAACTGAAAAAGTGCCGGTGGTTTAGCAACTACAGGTCAAAAGGACTGTTGAAGGAGGTCATACAGGTCATACATTATGCACCATGCACACACATATTACAGACCCATCTTCAATCAGGAAATCCAATGCTTGCCAATTACCAACTCACAGTGATCCAGGGGTCTACATGCAGGACTTTGTGACAGGACAGACCGGTAGTCCCCGTACTGACTGTTTTGGTGAACTCCTGTTGGGACCTCAACTTACAACACAGTGTCAATCAAGACAAAACAGAAATAACATTGGACCTAAGACACAGTCAAGCAGCAGGCAGAGGAACTGAGGGTAGCTATGGGCTTAGACTGCTCTCCTCACACCAAGAAGAAGCAAAGTGCAAAGTGGTCTTTCTCCCCAGACTATTCACATGGATTTGGAGTTATCAGTGTTGCAATATATCCCATCTAAATGTACAGCGTATAAAAAGTTATGAGGCATCGACAAGTGCGTAATGGAAGACTCAACAAAAGCCGAGAAGTCTGTTGAGGGTATTCCTTATGAACATTATAAACAATTTATGTTTGCATTGGTAACATTGCGATGTATGACAATATGTATTTACAGTAGTGTTTGGGTGTGCTTACGACTGCACATACAGGGTGACCTATACTAATACTCTGTCTCTCGCGGGTTTGTGCCTGTGCGCTCCTTCAGCTTCGGCCCTCGTCGGCTGAGCGCTGGTCTGATTTGAGCTTGACGAACTCTTTGGCCACATCGTCGTTATTGCGCTGAGACAAGATCCGCAGCACAGTGAGCCCCGTCTCGTCCATGTGCACACGCCTATCCAGCGGTAGCCAGCAGGTGACGCTGTTCTTCTTGACAATGTCTTTTAACTGCAGGACACACATTCCCACACAGCGGTCCTCGCGGGCAAAACAGTAGTCCTTCACACAGACCTGCAGCTCGTAGTTCTCCGGACCCAGCTCTGTGCCCAGGGAGCTGCGAAGGGAGCAACAGAACACATCAGTGCAGTTCTAAGTCTGTATACTACACTACTGTATACAGTATAGATGGACAGTTGCTAACCCACTCTGCTTAGACTGCAGCCCCCACAACACGGCAACGGATAAACCAGAAGAAATTGGATGGAATAGGTTGATAACCCTCTAGTTCAATAAATCCTAGCAGTGAAAGTTTTTCGCCAACTCACTTTGGCTCCACTTCACTTACATTGAAAAAAACCCAGCCATTTCAATCTGTGGTTTATGATCTTGTGTTTCCATGTCTTTGCAATGATGGCTCATGGAATCTGTTAAATTCTCATCGGCTTCTTCCGTCAGTCCACTCCTTCGACAGTCTATGTTCCTAACTAACTCATCTCCTCGTGACGCTGGCCACATGTGATAAAATCGGCTTTATATTCAGTTGGTCAGATTTGATTTGAGCGCTTTAGGCCTTTATCAGTTGTAGGACTTAAGTGGATTTATGTAAGTATAATGTGACTTTATTCGTTTTCTACGATAGAGCCTAACATCAAAACTCATTTACATGCCTCAGAGTGCGCTCCCAATCAATAAGTGATGACATTTTAGCTATATTAAAAAATTTCTTCTTAGTAATAAAGGCTAGGCTATGAATATTACAAAGTTGTTTAGTCTTTAGTCAGCACAAATACGTCATCATTTACAGTGTTATTCCTATGACCGACATTTTATCAAAATACCACTTCCCCTTCTCTCCATCCTCTGAACACTGCCTACAACAGCCTGGGCAGATTCATCCAGCGACTGTCCTGGCTCTCTCTGGCCCAAAGACCTCACTCACACTGACTATTTTTCATTGTGAGATTGAGTGAGTTAATGTTTCTGTCTGTACTGTATATATATATGTTTTGTTTTGTCTATTGTTGAAACTGTTATGGTGAAGTTTTTTGAGTTAGGTGATCACTTTAGCAATCAAATGCACTATAAACCCGGACAGCAAACACAGATACATACTATTGGAAGCTCTCTGCAAACTTTGGAGACCAGCAGTTGTTTTTGGATTTGGTTGCGAATTTCCGTTTCTTGTCGCTGAGGTGAGGGCCGATGATGTACACCTCCACAAACGGCCTGAACCCCTGTGCCTTCCACTTTAGATCGTTGGCAGCCACCACTGCGGCAGAAAACATTGTGAAAACTCCAAAAACATAACACAAGAATGTAGCAACACACAGGTGGCTTCTTAGTGTTCACCTTTGATGCCAATTTTATGTTCTCCATTTGGTTGAGGCAAAATGTCCACGTGCATGACCACCTCTCCCACGTTTTCCACCGCAGCTGCAGAGAGAAACAACGACGGGATTAAACAAGACTCAGAATATAGCGTTAATAGGATAAACTATTAGTTTTCGACTTACGTTTTTCCGGTGGCGTGTCCTCGTTAGCCGTGTACCTGGTGCCTTTTCCTCCGTGCACTGCAAAAGAGAAAAGAAGAGTTAGATTTTTTTTCTCGTCATATAAACAACCCATATAAGCAAATTCTCTGTCTTTAATAAGCACGGAACAAGAGACATTTACGTAAACATTTTCTGTGTTTCATACCCTGAGCGTGTTGAGAGAGGATGAACTTTCGGATGAGTTTGTCTGTGGCCTGTGTGTACAGAGAGAGTGCGTAACGCAGAGACTGCAGATCCGGACTTTTCTCCAGGAACGTTTTCTTCAGCCCCACGCCACCGGCATGGAAGTATTGCTGTGGAGATTTTCAACCAAGACTTATTTCAACTTGAAGTTAAGCCAAATTGTACAACATTGAGGTACCTGGTTTTTTTTTAAACCTTTATTTAACCTTTATTGAAAGCTGGGGTACCTAACTTTTAACACCATCTAAAATTTCCATCTAACTCGTTCCTCTCTCACTATGGTTCTATCACTAGTTTTTATTTGCACAAAAGAAAACTAGTACATACTGTACATATATGTACAACTAAATGCGTTCATACGTGTACACATACAGTATATGCACGTATATGTACACATATACGTGCATATATGTACAAAACGACCAATTTCATATGTCAAATATAAGCAACACCTATACTAACACCTATATTAAAACATATGTTCTTTCCATGTGGGTGAGGTTGTTACTTCTGTACTCGTAGTGAAAGAAACATAAAGTTTAATAACTCAAACATATTTAAAATATGAAATAACAGCAGCTCTTCTCACATTCTTCTCACATTTATATACCGCCTTTTCACTGCAGATCTGAGTCTCAAAGCGGTTTACAATTGTTAATTTTGGGCATTTGTCTCTCACTCCACACAGAGATGGGAGCGGGGCCAGTACAGGAGGCACATGCCAGAACTATTGGACATATTTTTAGTGGTAGGGGAAACCGGAGTACCCGGAGGAAACCTACGCAGACACGGGGAGAACATGCAAACTCCACTCAGAAAGGCCCTGGTCCGGCCGGGATTTGAACCGAGGACCTTCTTGCTGAGAGGCTAGAGTGCTATCCACTCAGCCACCGTGCCGCCCGCAGCGGTATCCCCTCTGTTTTGTACCATCTAATCTTAAGTTTGTGATTACCTTTATAGACTCCAGCGCCAGCTCTATAACCGCACACTGCTTTGGAGTAAGAGCTTTAGCCTCCTCTCGCCCCATGTGCTCCTGTTCAACAGATTCAAGTTACAACGTGTTAGCTTGTACTTGTCATAGCAGTTACATTTAGACATCTTTTTCTCTTTTTAATCATTCCTAATATTATTTTAATCACCTTTAGTTTTGAGAGCTGGCCCAATTCTTTTGCTGCATTGAAGATCATCTGAGTTCCCTGCAAGAAGACATTGTGTTTAGAAACAGTGGCGTAGATTTGGACTCGCTGACACACTGTCCAAAAGAGCACGAACAAGAGGAATATGGGGACAGGGCTGTTCACACAAGGATAAAGATAAACAGGGATTTATCTTGGGGGATTTATTGGGTATTCTGTAATAAATGAATGCTTCAGTGATCAGGAAATACGACTGTAAGAGCAGTGTAGTGTGAGGGTGATCACTGGACACTGAAGGACCACAAAAGACAGTCCTCATGCTGCGTGACTCAAACCACACACATATTAAGCCTGCAATACTTACAAGGACCTAAAGCAGGGGTGCACAGAGAAATGAAGCAATGGCGACACGGTCAATGCAAAGCGTTAAAAACAATATAATCTTGGTGAAAGTGTCTGGTTCACACACCGTCTGGTCCGTGAGTGTTGGAAGAACAATGATTTTCTCCATGGTGTTCATCACCAGCTTCCACAGCTCTTTCAGCACTCGCTTCAGCACTGTCTTTTCACAGATCTTTGCAAACAACGACAGACTGAAAGACAAACATGTTTTTTTCTTTATTTAGCTCAAGGCTTTATCGCTGTTCTAACCATCACTGAAAGTTAATAAAGGCTTGACAAGAGTAGTACAAGTACATATTAAGTTTAAAATGATTAAAGAATGTGAAAAGTGATAATGATTTTTTTTGTTATGAATATGACATATGAAGTTAAACCAAAGGTGTCGAATAGGAAAGGCTTGAACATGCATCGATTCCATTCCGTTTTTGGTTGCAATTCATTTTATTATTACATATGTTTGAACTGTAACTTTGTTGCTTTGACGACAAAAATAAAACCAACCAATCAATCAGAAAATTGCGCTGCACAAAAGGACAAAAAAGTCAAACTATGGTTTAATTTATCTTGTCAGTCTAAAAACAAGATTTGCCAATGTTGTCCAGAAACAATAGGAACTAATGGGCTAAATGCACGGGGAGGCGTGACGTCATTTCCTGTTAACCCAGAACAGCCCGTTCACTTCCTGCCTATGCTATTCTATGGCATTTAGGTGAGTTTTAGTGATGTTTTTTAGTAATTAGATTGATACATTCAGCTGTGAGACTGACCCAAAACTGTCGCTGTGCTTTCTCTCAGAGGTAGAGCTTTGACTGTGGCCAGAGCAATTTTTAAACTTTATAAAAACACAATGACAGCACAATCAAAGAGCACTGTTGTGTCCCAAAAATGCCCAGTATCTTCAGTTTAATTCCAGTTTGAGCATTATTTGGGAAACCCGTGTAAACCACTGCTGAACTCCAGTGAAACTCAAGCCGTTTCCCGCGAACAGGAAGTGAGGTGGGGTTGTAGCTAAAACCCGGAAGTGGTGCGTGCAGTGCATAGAGCCTATTGTAATTTTGATTTCGCCATAGTTCATTTCTAATATACAGGATAAGCACAATATCACTTTGAATGAGGAAAACAAAATCTAACATAATCAAAATTCAGTTTTTCCAGATTGTAATTTTGTAAAAAGGCTCAAGAATGTTCACATCAAATGTTCAAATAATGAAAGAATGTTTGTCAAAGATTTCACTTCCTGAAATCATTGACAAACATTATTTTTGTCAATAATAATGTGTTTATTGTTTCATTATTTCACTGCCTTGATCCATATAAACCAGACTGATTGTCCAATGCATTTGCTCGCCCCTTTGTCCCCTGTGTACATGTGTTTGTATTAACAATAAAACCTTAATGTGTGAAACGTGTGAATAAATGCCGGCTGTCTACTTTTGTTTCCTAATATAATAAAAAACATAATAACAAAAACAATACAATTTTTGTGGGATGCCAATCTGTTACTTTGGTGCCTTGAGGGTTAAATATTTAAACTATTCAACTACTAGGTTTTGTTGCAGTGCTTTTAGTCACAACATTGTATGTTTTGAGACAAACATACAAGACTATGTTTAGGTCTTACTTGCTGTCCAGGAAGTCCATGATGGGTTGCAGAACGTTGTCCGCCTCCTGGACAACGCTCCCATTGGCTGGAACAGTTTGTCCTTTGACCTGCGCAAGGATGTCCCCCATCTGTCTCACGTTGTCGGTAATCTGCGGCTGGAAACTGGGACCACACACAAACACACACAGACACACGCAGACACAGACACGTAAGACCAAATCTGTCCGTAATAACAAACAAATGTGATGTGAGCAACAAACCTGACAGAAAAGATACGGCTGAGATCGTCCATAACGTTATTGAGTTTGTTTTGCAGATCCTTGAGGAAATCACTGGCTTCGGGATTGAGCTAAAACAAAAAAAAACATGACGTTAAAAACAACATTTAATCCAGAAGTTCTCTTTCTGATTCAACACTTACATCTTTGCCTCCCATGGCCTCGAACATCTTCTCCAACTGAACCCGCAGTTGCTGAATGTTATTGATGATGATACATGGCTGAAGGACAGAACAGCAGAAAGGTTACGCTGTATTCTCTGTGGCTTTGTGCTTGCCTAAGGGTTAAACCATGGTCAATCAAGATTAACAGGCAAAGTTTTTAGTGTTTTTTTGGCACGCAGCTTCTGGTGATACAGAGCAGGGAGTTTTCAGTGATTACTGCTCCTCTGAGGGTCTTTCTCTCTCGGGCCTCTACAGCCTACAGCACTTTCTGCTAATGAGACCAGCCTAATTCACTCTGGAGCAGTACAACCTCTGCACAATTATTAGTGTAAAAGATAGACACAGCACTGGTAACAATCCAACTGAAATAAACATGTGTCTAGAACAGGGTGCTTGCCTTTTTTCCAAATTAAAATTCCAGACTTTTTAAAACGGATTTTTTTAAGACCTTAGCGGTGACATCACAAAAATAAAAAAAAGCAAGCGTTTATTGGATATCATTCCATTATGCTAATGCAGTACGTGATCAGTTAGTAAAATTATATTTTTATAGCCTTCCTTCCTATTTCTCATTTCACAAAGCCTTTGAGCATACTGTAAAATTCTGCCAAACATTTTTGTCCATACTTTATTAAGACTTTCACCTCAAATTCTAGATTTTTCAAGGTCTGGAAAACAGTGTTTCAAAATTCCATACTTAATAAGACTTTCAAGACGCAAACACCCTGTAAAATCAAACAGTTCAAACACAGGAAATACAATGATTAAAAAAAACATGTAGAACCATTGGTATATAAAAAGCAGATGACCAATGTCCATATACAGTATGTTGACAATGTCCATAAATGCATCAGCAAAGGAAAAAGACCAAAAAACAATGCAAGTCATTTATGTACTTACCACTTTTTCCTTCTTGAGGTGATTAGGAAACTCCTTGGCAATGATGTCGGCATAAGACAGAAGAACATTCCCAATGGTCTAAGAAGAAATATCGGCGTTTTGATCAGACAATATTTCAAATGCAACACGCTGTGAGATTAGAACACATTGTATTTCTTACTTTTGCAAATCTCTTCATGTAGTTTCCAACAATCTGAGGGTCTGGACACTCAAGTTTGCGGATGATCTCAAAGCTTTGGTTGAGCTGGGAGAAGACGTCGACCACAGAGCAGGAGAAGAGAGCGTGCTCCGACGTGACCTGGAACTGAAGCACAGACAGGACACGAGAGTGAGAGACTCCAGCTATAACATAACATACAACAAAAACGATATATATATATATATATATGAAGTATATATACTTTCCAAAATTATCTCATTAAAATCACATCACACACATCAGGTTTGAGACAAAGTTTTTATGAATGAAACTGTACCTGGTACAGGACAATGGACTAAAAAGTAAATATGGTTTGCAGATCAGCCAGTGATAAAAGTTCCCAAGAATATATTGTTTGAGTGGATGTGCGCATTAAGCGGGTTATGATGGGGAACAGGGCCAGAGTATCAGTCCCATTAGCGCAGCAGAGAGTGCTGTTATGGTATGTGACTGGAGTGCTGTTCTGCTGACACAGGAAAGCAGCGGCTGCCGGGGGTGACGGTAATTGGACCCAAAGGATTTCTGACATACGATTCGGGAGGATCTTCAGCTGCTTTGTATCGACTGTGTGAATATGTGGATTGCATTGGCAATCCCCTGCCGTACATTTTTGCATTCACTTTTGGTATTGAGTGTGCATTGATTGCCTTGTGGGATTCAAGCCTCTCTTCTCAGTGTAATAGGTGCCGAGTCAGCGGGACGGTGTGAGTTGCTGATTTGCATTCGAAATGTAGTTTTACTGAAGGTAGGGGGTCTAAGCTCCTTTCCTTTATTGCAGTGTGAGCAGAACAGAATTCTAACTTTAGCCTCAATTCACCACCCGCTCTTAGTGATGAATCCTATGTTACACATTGTTATGTGCAATTAAATAATGCATCTATTTATTCATTGTATTTATTGTTTAATTGGCTGGGACAGTGCATGTTAATGAACACACCACTCCGGATTGTAGCCTTGGGATAATATGTATTCGTTGTCCATCTTTGTAAATGCTGTAAATAGTAGGGGAAATCGGAGAACCCGGAGGAAACCGAAGCAGACACAGGGAGAACATGCAAACTGCACACAGAAAAGCCCTGTCTGGAGGTGGACTCGAAGGCAGGACTATCTCACTGTGAAGCCCAAGCTCTAACCACTGCACCACCATTCGGCCATCGGTTTTATATAGCAGTATTTGGACACTCAAATACACTTTGTCTTTTCTCTTTCACTCCATACACAGTGATGATAAACTACTACTGTAGCTACAGCTGCCCTGGGACACACTGACAGAAGCGAGGCAACCAGTATGTGCCATCAGCCCCTCCACCGACCACAAACCATTCACTCACACACCAGACTCATTCTAGGCAATATGGGTGAATTTTCTTGCCTAAGGACACAACAAAAGTTAGGCATATTACAGCTGCAGCCCCAATGGTCCCCCAATGGCACCTGGTGTTCAAATGGTCTCCTATCCCAGTCCTAACCAGGCCCTACCTTTCTTAGCTTCATAGATCTGACAGGCTCTGACTTTCACATGCAGGAATGGCCACAATGTGTGAACTGTTTAATTAGGCACTTACCCCGTCCTTTTTGTCCCTCTCCAGAGCTCCATGGAGAAAATCTCGCGAAACTTCTTCATTTTCATCCAGCCACATGATCACAAACGGCTCGAACCAACTACAAAACAAGTTTCGTTGAGCTTTTTATCACACACACGTCATAGCAGAAAGTATGGCCAACACTCACGCCGGATATTCAGGCACGTGTTTCTGGAAAGTGGAGAGTTCTTTGCAGTACTCGTTATACAGCCATTTCACCTTGAAGTGCAGATTCATATAGTCTGCACTTTTACACAGACGGTTCTTTTCGTGCTCTGTGAATCGACAAATAAGCCACATGTGGTTATCTCGCAGAAGATCATCGTCTTAGTGCAAACTCACCTTCCATGGCGTACTTCATGTCTTGTGCAAACATATTCCACATCACCTCTGCACTTATCTTGCCAACGTTTAGTTCTTGGGGAAACCTGCAGGGGGCAGAAGAGAGCTCTTTAATACTAAATACAGAGCTGCGTTTAGTGTTGTTTTATTTATTAACCTAACCCAGTTTATGTAATCATGAAAGCTCCATTTTAACATCTTTCCTTCACTCAAGTAAGTCATGTCTGGGCAGTCATGTGAATCGTTTGCCCCTCATCGATTGTTGTCATTTTCTGTTTAAAGATGTTTTCAGACAGAGTAAAATGATACTTAACCTGTGACTGTGGGCTGGGGCTCTGTGAAATGGGTGCAGCTCTGACTACCACCCCCCCCCCCCCCCCCCCCCCCCCCGGACCCAGAAATGGACAAAGGGGGAGAGGATGGATGGATGGATCCTGTGACTGAAAGTGTGACTCTGTGTGGTTTGTGCTGCATGTGGTTCCCTGCTGTAGATCTCTACTGTCTTTTTCTTTTTAACTGAGCCAGACCTGTTTGATGTTTTGAATAATTGATGAATGTTTTATGTTTTTTGTATTTCATCTGATTTGGATAAGTGACTATTATACAAAACATCTGCATAATGAGCAATACTCATTTTATCTGGCTCTCATACTAAAAGTGCCCTGTAAAATATTTTTGAATCGTTTTCAGAGCATTAGAAGTAGAGTATGTATGTGCACTCACTGGTTAAGGCATGGTGTGTATGAGTTTTTGTCCTCTTCGATGATGGACACGATGAGAGTGATTAGTTTGGACCAGAAGTCCAGGTTTTTGATGCTGGGGCCCTGCTCGTCTGGAGGCACAGCCTTTGACTGGACACAGGACAAGGGTACAAGATATCAGAGACCGTTTCAAATTGAAGCTTTGAACAAACATAGCTCTATTACTGTAATTACTTATTCATCAGCTCCTTTGCAAACATTATCTCGTCTTATTATGTAAAAATGTAGACAAAAAAAAAAAAAACCTCTAAGAAAGATAGAAGTGTTGCCAAATGCAGGTCATGCGTCAATCTTCCTCCAAACTAACGTTAAATTGAATCTAGTGTAAGTCTCGGCCTTGGTTTGATTAAAACACGCAGTGGTGGTCTTACTGGGTCAGTTTGGTATTCCCTGTTGTACAGGTCGTGGCAGTTGTTGAAAATGTACTCGTATGTGGAGTTGAGACAGGCTTTCACACAGTCCTTCACCACCTGACTGGCTCTGGGCGGACTCTGCAGCTCCTGGACCTAAAGGCAAAAGAAACACTATTGTTTCTGCTCTCACCTGATGTTTGTTCACAATAATGACATGCATCTCCCCCAAAAGTGCCAGAGGTACAGGAAGTATATACAAACTGTTTTGTATAAAAACGGATACAAAAATGTATATATAAACATATATGGCTTTTTATTTTTTTTTAAGTGTACCTTCATTCGGAAAAATGTGATACTTGTGAGCAGATCAACAGTGGACTTGAGGTCCTGTAGTCTTTCAGGACTGCTGGCAGGAAAATTATTCTGTAAGGAAATACAAAGCAATTTGAAAATTTGAGTCATCAAAAACAAAAGGAGGCTGTATGTAAATATAAAGAAGAGATTAGCATGAACATATGGAAAAAATAATCACCCGGTACATGGACAGGTCAATCCTGAGCGAGTTATGCAGCTGATCCAGTAGTTTGACAAACCTCTCCTTCTGTAGATACACAAATGAGAGTATTTTCTCCATAATAAAGTCCATTAACAACTAAAAGTCCCGCAGTGTGTGACTACGACAAGACTGTGAGGTGCGTCAACAGAACAAGCCAAGCAGGAGGAGTTTTATTAACAGCTAGAGGCCATTGAGGCTAACTCCTTTTTCAAACATTCTAACTTCCCCACAAAACATTAACTGTAATTTTCTTACACCAAAGTTGGAGGCAGCGAATCTGTCTGAAGCAGAGACATTGTTGGACGCCTGTGTGGTGTGGGCGTAGTAGGCGTTAATGTTGGCGAGAAGCGTGCTCATCACTGCAGGGACGCCAGGGCACATGTACTTGGAGGACAAGCAGGCAAAGTGACTGCGAGTGCACATAAAAACAAGATGAAATCCTCTACTCCATGAAAGTTTAACAAGAGTATGGTTGTAATCATTTCATAAAGGAGGTATTTTAGGGTCTCACGTCATAGCCTGGTATATCGACTCCACTCCGTATCTCATGGCAAATTCATCCACGATCTCCTGAGCCGTCTCTTCAAAATACACCTTCCACGCATCGTCTCCTTTGGCGTCTGGGATTTTGACCACGCCGCTGTTCTGGTCCTCTGTGGTGTACTGGAACAGATGCTAATCACAAAACAAACATGTAAGAGTTCATTTTCACACAGAATGGAAGTGATTTGTGAAGTCCCCAATGATCAGACCTCGTGTAGGCAGGTGTACTGCACGTGGTAGGGTGCCACAGTCTCCTCGCCTTTGATTTCAACACTTATGTGCATCCGGATAGCTCCAGAAACAGCAGATTTGTCAGTTCTTTTGTCTGTCATAGAAAAGAACATCATCAAACTAAAACCATCATTCTCACAAGATTTTTTTTACTTCAAGCATCACGGTAAAACACAATTACAAACAAGAACATTGACTTCAAAACTGCACAACAGATTCTCGGCTGGTGGCCCCTCTGCTTCATCAAGTCAGTTTACCTTTGTTACTGCTTTATACAGCTGTGTGTGACGCAAATGTTGGATCTGAAATGTGCACGCTGTGGCCTACGAGTCAACGGCAGTCCACCATTTGTCTAATGAGCAGCTGTTGCTTACTGTGCCTTTTGTCCACAGAGTTTGGAAAAAGAGCTTTTGTCCATTCAGCTCCTTCTGCTTGGAACATGCTCCAGCGAGACTGGAAGCTAACCGAGCTTTTGTCTTCGAATGCTTTTAAATCAAAAGAGTTTTCGAGACGGCCTCAATCACGTATAAATGTTTTACTTGATGTGTGTAGTCTGTATACCTGTCATTTTTAATTTTTGTTTTAATGTAATTGTATCTGTCTTTTGTGTTTATGTGTGACTTTGCTGCCTCTTGGCCAGGACTCCCTTGAAAAAGAGATTCTTAAACTAAATGGGATTTTTCCTGGTTAAATAAAAAATAAATTAAAACAAATTGTCACCGACCCCAGACTTTCTTGTGAACTGACCTCCATTATATCGCTGTGTTTCTATTTAAGTCTCTACTGTTGTGGCTGTATGAGTGATCAGCGTGGTCTCTTAATCACAGTGGCCTCTAAGATGCTATAGGATTAGGATTAATTGTTTGGAAGGTTTTCTGCTGGGACTCCTGCATCCTGCAAAAACCTACAAAACAATTGATCCTGGAACACCAGAGACACAACCATGATCAAAAGTTAAGGCACCATGCAGCCCACTCTTACAGCCACTGAGTCACTATGAGGACAAACGCTAAAATACAAACTTATTTTTCCGCCTAAGAAGTTCTATAATGCTGTTTCCCTTAATAACTGAAATTAAATGGAATGTAAATCATTTTAAGGATTCACTTTTATTTATGTGTCCCACTTCTTGTTTCTGTGGACATCAATTCAAGAAGCTTCCACGTCTCTGTAAACCTGGTTATATAAACTCAAATATGTAACTCTCACTATTGCATACAGCAGCGTTATGATTTTAGAAAAGCATCTTGTTGTGAGAATCTCCCTGTTCAATCTTTTACAGCCTTTATCTTTGAGTAGAACTCACCCAAGTTGTACCAGACGTCCATCTCTCCGCTGAGCGTGCGCACTTCGATGATGGTCTGTCCCAAGAAGTCGTCGCTTTCGCGCTTAAACCTCTGTTTGACTCGAGACTTGATGTCGTCGTCTTCGTCCCAAACTCGGACCTTGATGCGCTCGGTTGAATTGTGGCATTCACTGAAACAGCCACAAAACAAGAATGAGGAACGGAAACTCCTTACATGGGATAGTTCCCCAGAATAAAACTCGCACTCACAAGTGAAAGAACTCGTCCCAGACTGGGTTGAGGTTGCCGTAGATGGTCTTCGTTCTCTTTTTGGTCTTTCCCACTTGTACAGTGACGTATGGGTCACTGGAGCCAGTTTTATCTTTTGCCTGCAATCCCTGCGCACATGCAACTAAAACACACCATTTGATCAACTGTGGGCTTCACACAAAGAAGCAGAGGTGGCAAAAGTACTCGACTCAGGCCCTTGTTTATAGTCTATAAACCGACCCCGCAGAAAGTTTAATGCAGACATTCCATTGACAGTTCTTCATTGAAATGAAATTTCATTCAATGCAATTATTTGGGGTTAAAAGTAAGGACTGGGGGTGGTTTTATATAAGCGTAAGCTTCCATGATCTCCTTTTCAAACCAAGCGGAACAAGCTTTGTAGTATATCTGCAGGTTTGAAATAAATGAATAAACAAAAGTAAAAAGTTGACTGAAAAGTCCTGATGCCAGGAGAAAAACCCTTGCCACCTCTGCAAAACAAATATGTTCCACATTCCGTTTACCTGTAATACTGATCTTTGCGGACCATTTGGAAGTCCCGTCCAGCACACTCTGTTTAATCTGCTTCATGTGTCCCCCGTGTGTGGTCTTGTCCAGTCCAAACACTTCCTGAATGAGCTCAAAAATCTCTGGTTTGTTCCTCTCACGAATCTTCATCCGGTCTTTGAGGACCATGATGATATTTTGAGTTCGGTCCTCTGCTCCGTGCTTCGAGCTCTTCTCTGCGGCTCCTATTAATGAAAGCAATTTTCATGTCAAAATTCTAAAAACAGAGCAAATACTGTCACTGGTTTTGTCAAAAATGAAGTAGCTGAGATCAGAGAGCGCCTGTTTCCTGAGCAGATCTTCCAAGAGTCTTTAGAGGCATGAAACCAATGAATTATACATAAGCTGCATTGACTGTGAAATCAGTATGGGATCTAAGTCTTCCCTTGTGGAGCAGAATTAGAAAAAGCCGTCTGAATGCAAAGGCCATAAGAGAGAGAGGCAGCTCTATGACAGTACATTACCCAGGAGATTAATGAGAGCGGAAGAGGGAGGAGAAGAACGGATAAAGGACAAGAATGATGGTGTGCTTTACGTTTTTTTTGTAGAGGGATTTTTTTCACTTTTAAACCCTTACTACACCAACCTTTTCCTTTAAAATTCCTAAAAAAATTACATTTGTTTGAGAACCCTTTGGAGCACAAAGAAACGGTCCCTGTCGAATCATTTACTGATTTTAAATAGGAACAGTCTCTACACAGAAACTCCCCAAATTTTTTGCTGGAGTAAAATCCAGTTGAACCCGTCTCAAGGGGTTAAGCAGTAGAAGAATCAGTTCCATCATGTTTGACCGATAAATTCCACAGTGGCCCTTTCACTAAAGTCATATATGTAGGGCTCTAATGAACAATTTTTATGATAATCAAATAGTGGGCAAATTATTCTTGCATTCATTGTTTTTTTTAAATACATTTCACCAAAATGCCGCATGGCGCCGTAAAGATGGCGCCGTGGCAAGAGCTCTGGTGTGTGTGGTGCACACTGGGGTAGTCTTGCACAGTTTTTCCAATGAATCTGAATCTGAAAATAAAGCTAAAGCGCCACTTAAGAACATATTCATAGAGACTATTATTTAGATTTTGATGAGATTTTTCTATAAGTCCATGTCATTCTACAGTAAATTTACCATCATAGTCATAATGATAATAATACTAATAATAATAATACATTTTATTTAAAAGGTGGGTGCGTGTGTGGTAGGTTGAGGTAGGACAGTCTGAACAGATGGGTTTTGAGTACTAAAGGCATTAACTATTTCAATAAATGATTGAGTCCAACATCTATGGACATTTATGGACAGTGGTCATCTGCCCCTATGGACCAATGGCTCTATGTGTTTTTATATTTGCATTTCTTTTGTTTGAACTACTTTGTGTTGGCGAATTCAACAGTTTTGTTAAGTCCTCTGAGATCACTACTGTTGTGATTCAGGGCTATACAAGAATACATTGAATTGAATGTGATTAATCGATTATTGTCTATTAACGTTACAAGCCTAGTCATGTCCAAGCTCTGAGAAGTAGTAGCATGAATGTGGGATGTGAGCGTCTATGTCTTACTCTGCAGACAGTCGGCATTGAGCAGGTCTTGACACTTGTCGTGGCACTTGACCCCGCACTCGGAGCAGCGCATCCCCTGGCGAGCGATGCCCCAAAGCAGACCCTCACATTCGTAGCAGTAAGTGGGAGTGGTGGCCGTCCACACCTCAAAGTTGTGTGGCGTTGTGGAGGAGATGGGATAGATGAGAGCCTGGAGAGTTTTCTTATAAACGTGGCTCTTCTACAGATGCAGTGAAGGAAGACACAATGGAAACAGGTGAGCTTGCTATTTCTCAAAATCTGTGTCATACAGTATTTTAACTAACGGCTATTTTTGAGCTTACCAAGTCTTCATTGCCCAGAGTGGTGGAGGCCATGGCTGAAGTAATGCCTGCTTTACGGGAGTTCTGAACCAAAGACTGAACCGAAAAACACAGTTGTTATTGCAAAAAATGGTAACTAATAGGGCTGTCGATCTTTAGTCGTTTGGTATACAGAATAATGTTTTAGTCGACTAAGGCTTTTGAGGAAATCCACGCAGTTTCTTTAATATTTTCATAATTGCTAAATATTCAAGTGATTTTATGCCTTGATTTTGCTTTAAATTGTTTTGAAGTATTTTAGTCGACAAATCGATCAGAAGATAAGTATTTGGTCAGGCCTGCAATAAATACAAATGTAACAGCTCTTACCATGGCCTGGGGCATCACGACGAGCAGCAAAGAGAAGCAAAGTGAAACAGAATTAATCACATTCAATAAGCTCACTATAATGTTAAAAACCTGTATGTAGATTTTCTCACCAGATCTCGGACCAGTGGAATAGCTTTCCTTTTCCGAAGGTCGGGCATGCTGTCGATACTGTAGAGCGCACCGCCCATTCTAAACACAAACACCAAATCTGTAACTTTGGATAATCTAATATGATGGCATTAGTGTAGTTAAAATTCATCTGATGTGCTGCCTTCTTGCCTTCTCAAGGGCGTCTGCCAAAGAACTATTTCACAAAGGTTTCCTGTGTGAGTGATGCTCCTCATATCGGAGTAATTGCTAGGTTTATTTCTGGCCAACTTTCCGTACGCAGCCTTACAGGAGGCTTTCCTCATCTCCAAAGTGACCTGCTCTGGCTCTAAAACACCAGCGCTCGATACAGACTGGCCAAATGCCATATAAGAAAGTTCCCCATCCGAAACCAGCCAAACAGAGACTTCCCGGGATAGACCGGTGCATTCAGTCAGGACAGAGTGCCACATTTCTGAGGGCTTCCCTCTCACTGTGCAATGTTAAATCTAAAAAAATTACTACGAAAGTTATAATACTTACCCTCCTTTACCGAACCACAGCGAGTTGGAGGTTTCTCCTCGAGCCTGCAACAAGCAAAAGTATGATCTGTAATTCCAATGCAGAGAGAAGAAGCCTTTTCGTGTTTTCATATATTTTTAGGCACAATAGGCACCAGAGGTTTTGGGAAATTTCACGTGAAACAGACAAAAGGTGGAGCCCTGAACCTTTAGAAAATATGAACAACTACTAAAATCACTAACAGAAGAAAACTATGCCTGATTTTTTATTTTTTTTTTACTTTGTGTGAAGTCTATGGAAAGTCATTCTATTACTTTGGCACATAAATAGTTATTTAATGTCTTAGTTATTTTATATGTGTATCACACAAAAAATACACATCAGGCACCAGTCTGATGAAATTACGTAAATATCAATCTAATTTGTCATTATCGTATGTTTTGTCCATGTACATTCCCACTTACCTCTCAACAAACTCTGGTGATGCCCGAGCAAAGTGCATGAGTTTCACAATGGCAAAAACATAAAACTGCAAAGAAAAGTCATGTGGCAAAACATAAAAGATGAATGAAAATGTGTACACAAATTATATATCGACAAATACATACAAAAACCAATGAAACAAATGAGTATTTATAGCATAACAAAAGTCAATGAATGTAAATTAACCTGTGACTAAAACCAACAATCATTATTTTTCCTGTGATAACATGTGTTTGAAAAGAGACACTATGAATTATACAAAACGGAGAGCATTAGGAAAGCTTTCCGGTGTCTAGAACGCTCGCCTAAAGTACTATCAAAATAGAACCCAGTGTATGTGCCGTCTATCATTATAAATTATGCAACACACATGCATTTTTCAAAGACCTTTTGAGCACAACTCACGACTCAAAAGCTGCAGCCTCCGCTTTCTGTGCGAGAGCTTCGTAAAAAACGGTGACGAGCGACGACTTACCTCACGGATTTGCTCTAAAACTTTGTTGTAGAGTCTCAGCCAGTTCTCTTTGGCTCTGACAGCAGGGTCCACAGGCTCTTTGGGCTCCTCTACAACGGGAACACTGCGGGGAAACGATGCTGTATTTTCACTCCTGCTAAAGAAGTCTACCGTAACATCTCGACAATGTCTCAGGATGTGAAATGTTTTGGTGTGATCTTGATTCTGAATGTAACATGTTGTCTAATACTGTACACTTGCTCAAGGCAGTATATAAAAATGTATTTATTTATTCTAGCGCCATTTTAACACGAAACCCCTGAAGCATAAGTTAAACAGGCACTCGATGTGAAATGGAGGATTCTCTTCTTAGACAGTCTTTCTTTGTCGTTGTTTTACTCTATTTTTTCCTTTTTGCATGTTTTTTCTTGTATTGTCCTGCATTTAACTAACATAACATTTACGATGTTTCAGTTTGATCAGATGTGTGTTGGGTTAAAATGTGATGTACTTTCTTCAACATTCCTGGCTGATAATATTTCTCAAGCAAGACACTTCACTGGGCTACATTATAAGTCATATCTGCAGTAAGGAGAGCTGACCCAATGTAGGCTCATCTGTAATTAAAGCCGGGGGGGTCTAACTTTAAAATAACCAAAAAATACATCTGGAGTACCTCACTTTTCAAATATCAGAAATGTATTGCTTTTGTCTCACTGTGGGCAGTAACTTATGGTATGGACTTAAGGTAGACGTAAGCTCTCTGGCGTGTAAACGGTCTACCACAAAACCTGGGAGAGAATATCGCCCTCCTCCTGAAGTGCTCTCACTTGTTGCGTTGTCATGGAAACGTGCTCCTACTACAATGTGGATGAGTGTGGTTTGAAATCTGAAATCCTCCAAAATCCTGCATAATACCTCTTTAAAAACTATAATAATAATGAATGAATAAAATACCCTTAAAAGTGGGCCTCATACCTCTCTGCAGGTCTCTCCTCCTCCACAGGTGTTGGCGGCCGGCTCTCGTCCCTCTGCTCCTCTCCCATCGATTCTGTGGGAGCTGCCTCCTCCGTCAGCGGGGGAGGCGTCCTGACCTCTTCCTCCTCCATCCTCATCGCCTCCTCCTCCTTCCACACGTCCTGCTCCAGCTGCAGGGCCTCCTCCTCCGTCAGTGTGTGCTCCGCGGGCATCGTGGCCTCTGTGCCGGTCTGTGGCACCTGAGAGCCGCTCATTTCCTGCTCCTGGCTCAGACTCGCCGGTTGCGGGGTCCCTACGGTGGCCGGGTGCGACGGGGGAAGACTACTGGCCGCCGCGGGTTTCTGCTGCGACATGTTTGAGGCGGGCGGTTGCGTCGGCTGCGGTGTCGGGACCGAGGATAAGAACGACGAGGCCAATCCGGTGACGGCGGACGTAAACGGTTTGGCCATAGAGAAGAAGGATGTGGCAGCTGGTGCGGGCTGTGGCTGGGCTTGCGGCTGTTTGGGTTGTTGCGCCGCGGTTGGAGTCGGCTGCGTCGCGGGGGGCACGTTTGCCGGATGCGTCTGGTTTTGGGTTTGATTTGCGTGTGGAGCCGGTGGTTGTTGTTGGTTGATGGATGACTGCTTTTCCAGCGGCGGTCTGGAGCTGGGAACGTCCAAAGAGTGCTGCGGCGTGATTGTTGGCGTGGGGGTGAACGGAGGCTCCATGTCCTCGCTGAGAGTGCCATCTAACTGATACAAATCCTCCTCGTCGTACATGATCTCGTCGTCTTCGTACAGACCCTCCTCGTACAGCTCCCCGTCCTCCTCCTCGTACAGAGCGGTGTCTTCTCCTCCGTCTTTGCTGTAGCCGCCTTCGTCGCTGTACGCAGCCTGAGTCTCGTCCCAGTCTGGGGAGCCTTTGCTGTAGCTGACGGACGAGTGGCACGAGTGGTACGAGTCGTTTTCATCGTACGGGTCTCGTTCGCCGTACTCGCCGCCGTAGTCCTCCTCGCTCAACTGGCTGCTGCAGCGGCTGAGCTCTGCAGAGGAGGCGTAGCTCCCGGTCGGGCTGAAGGCGAAAACATCAGAAGGTCAATGAACAAGGAAAGTGAGGCATCAGTGAAAATGTGAAGTTTGAAAATGTAGTTAATACATTGGACACAGATTTATTAGGGTTGTTAAACGTATCAATATGAATTGATTCTACAGCTACTATGGAAACAAAATAATAATTTAAGCAAGTGTTGATACAAAAACAATGACACATCCTCAGGACCAAATGGGTATTTCTGATCAGTTTTTAGATCTATAACGCAAAATCAGCTACAGTATATAACGTTGTGGCAAAATGCATTGTGGAAAAATCCTCAAAGTAGCAGCTGTATGTTTTTGGGCATTAAAACCACAATCTGTATACACTTCTCTAACCACCTGAACTCACCACTGTTAGACCCACCTCCAGTAAATCTTACTGGTGATGTTCATTCCAAGGGGTGAGACCGTTTTAAATATATTTTTCAATGGAAAATACTTAAAATAGATGATACTACAGGGTCTTATGGTCAAAAATATATGTATTTCTCAAAATGAAATACAATGGAAGTTTCAGAGTTTCCCCTTTAAAGCATCACTGTGTTATTAAAAATGTATTTAGAAAATAAAATACTTATTACAGTATTGTTAGTATTGAAAATTTGATATTTTAGTTTTGTGAAAGAAATCATTTATGTATTTCAAGAGTGTTTTAGATTTTACTTGATGTTTATTCCAGTTTGTTGTCATTTTCTGCCTCCACACTTTCGCCAATGAAAAAAACTTGTTTGCATAATCATGATTTAGTAACAATAATCTGTGTGATCATTGTTTTCAGTCTATCTAATTCCATCTCATTTAGGATTAACTAACCAACAGACTCATTGGCTGTACTGTAAAGCTTTGAGCAGAGAAACGACGCACAGCCTAATCCATCAATGTACCACTAGGCTTGGAAATTACTTTGTTAATTACTATCATGTTCTTTTCAGAAAACATTCTAGTAAAATGGAAAAGTGGCAACAGAAGACGCTGCAAGAGCCTCTAAAGTGATATTTATGCTTTTTGATGAATGGTTCCATTAAACAGAGACGACATCAGAAACAAGGGCCACTAGAATGTTACACCATCTACTATGTTCACACATCTCAAACGAATGTCAAGGATTAACCTCAAAAGACCAGCAAAATAAAGAAGATTGAGGTTAAGGTAAACTTGATGTATCCCCCATAGGCCCATCCCATCCTCCAATGCCACTAGGGTTTCTGTCAGGAGCCGTGTTAACTGTAATACTGCCCCCCGGAAGATCTCCAGATGTCTATTGTACCAGTGCTGTTTCTTATTATTACTATTGTTAGCTTTTTAGAATCAATTGGATCAATTTATTTGGTTTGTTTGTGTGGATGGATGTGTTTTATCTGCTACTGGACACCTGAATTTATCCTACGAGGGATCAATAAAGTATCTAACTAACAATGCAAGAGAACCAATGCAGACATGAGGAGAACATGGAAACTCCACTCAAAGGCCCTGCTGGACGTGGAATCGAACCCAGGATGTCCTTGCCAAGATCGAGAGTGCTCACTCAGCTTCCGTGCTGAGTGGTTTATAATGCACAAAGCGTGAAGTGGTGAGATCCACATTTCCTCTGTTGTTTGAAGCGGGCCCATACTGTACATACAGTATTAAAACTGCTCCTATAACAGTCTGTGAGCACAGACTCCTACCTGACCGTCCTCTGGTGGTGGTAGTCCGGGTCTTGGCTGTTGCCGGAGCGTGGATAGGAGTAACTCCTGGAGCTGCGGTGCTGGTTGTTGATGGGATACTGGTGGACAGAGGCGTTGGGCTGAGATGTGCTATAATAAGGAGGAGGGTTGCTGTTACTTGTTTCACTTCGATAGTCGCTGTCTCTGTCGTCAACAGCGCTGTCTTGGTCGTCATCTGCAAAGACACAAACATCAAAAAATGATCAATCTACCAATCAAAATATTTATTTAAAATAAACACAAACAGGATACAAATGAAGCATGTTTGAAAAGGGGTTGGACGAAGCAGTTGCTCGTTTGGTTCTTACTTATACAACACAAACACAAAATACACACACACAGTAAAAGACACAAACACTTCCTGACCATACCCCTCCCTCCCCTCACTTGTGCCATGCATCACTCTCCTTTCTCCAATACTTCTTTGGTACTTCTATTCTTTTGTAAAAGATATTTTAAATTGACAAAGTTTTAAACATATTTTTAATTCATCGGCAAGTTCATTCCAAAAAGTCTCTCCACTCGCTGAGATACACGCTGGTTTTAGTGGTTCTAGGTTTGAGCCTATACATTTTTTGCTTCTGTATGATTATGGTGAGCATCTCTATCGTGGATTAAGTTTTGTAAATGATATGGTAGAATTATGTGTCAAATCAGACTAAAAGTAAAGAACATAGAAGGGATAGAAAGGGAAAAGGGAATGATCTTGGTGGCCTGTGAGTCATGCGATCGAATGATAAGAGGCCCTTATCAGCAGTGAACTAATCTTTTAGTACAGTTATAATGGTTGATATAGATGAGCTGGCAGCCTGCCAGGGACCAGCTCTTCAAGAGAATACAATAGGTCAAACAGAGTGCATCTATATCTCCCTCACCATAATGCACATCAATCCAGTCCTTCATACAGGAAACACTTTCCCTTGTCACATGTCTCGGTCATCATAGGTAAACATGACAAAGGATCAGATCCTCTTATTCACTAGTGCCGTCATCAGGCTCTGTGATAGAGGACAGGCCATGCCTTCCCTCTGTGTGGGTGGGAAAACATTAATTAAATGAAATGGACTGTTTCTCACTTGGAGCATGTCGCCACAATCCACAGCCTTCATTCTGTTGTGCTCTCAGCTCTTTAGCTCCACTTATTACATTTACTCAGCATGGCTAATACACTGACACCATCTGCTAATCACTGTAAACGTGATGACAACACAGGTCCCACTTACTTTGCTGGTCTCCCCATAGGCTCCAGTTACCTGCAACAAATCACAGACAAGTGGTAAGATTTCACAAACTCTTATACTTTTCTTCCGAATCCTTTTGAAAGTTTTCTAAACTAATGACAGACGAGAGCACACCAGGCCTCTCGTTACCCTGCAGACCGCTTGCTCAGCAGGATAGCAGACCATGGAGAAGCATTTCAGCAGAAACTAAACATTGGATACATGATACTAGTATTGATCGTGTGCAGTGTAGAGCTGAGGTGTCAGTATACACACAAGCTGTAATACACATATTCCTCAGATAAGTTAAGTACTCAAAGGTAATTTCATTGTGACACAAAACATTAATTGATTAGTTACTTACAGCACTGGCTTCCTGGCATTCGTAATGGCCGCTCCTGCTCTTCCTGGTAGGAATACTGAGAGTGAGATATCACATGTATTAGTGGAAGGTATGTTTATACTTTTCCTCAAATGAATAATAATCTTTAAGTATTTTGAAACCTTACATCTTGGTCCCTCATGGCGTTTATCTGTTCCAGTTTTTTGGCCCAGTAGCGTGCTTCATCCTCAGGGATATCTAAGTATTACAGACCATATTAAAACAGCTCATACACAAAAGGCCCGGAGCCTAAAATACTTTACAGTGCCATTTGATCACAAAGATGAAAACCATAAAAGCCTTTTTTAGCAACACAAATATCTCTGGGAGAACATTGTGACATTGAAAATTGGCGTTTACACAAAGAGCACTCGAGCGAGACCTCTATAAATAGGCCAGTCTGCAAAGCGAGGAGTCAGGTGTGCTGTATCGACTCCAGAAAAGAAACAGTGGAAAAATGAGACCGAATCAATGCTCCAAACAGAAAGGTGAGAAGAAAGGCACAAACACCACTATTGCACACGCACAGTAATGAAATACACCTCGATACACACATAATCCAGTCTTACTAGTGGCTAGATTTGACCTCGTGAGCGCGGTCTGATGTGACTGTACGCTGTAGAGTGATGGATTAGTGCTGTTACCCAGAGGAAGTTCGAAGCGTGAGTCCAGCAGCACCAGGTGCAGAGTGGGGTCTTTGGTGCCGCAGATCTCATTGTCGGCCATTATGACTTGAGAGTCCAACGTGAGCCACTCTCCGGGACCCTCCTGTCAACACGACAAACACAGGTATTCAATCACAGGGTCGCTCCAGGTTTGGTGAAGGGACTTTCAAGACCTCGCTCAAGACTTTTCAAATTTAGTTTTTAGGGAAACTACAAATCTAATTTTTCTGCAAACCTGCCTTCTTGACATTTCACAAAGATATATCATTTTGGAACTAATAAGCACCTGAATTTCAAAAACCAATCAACCTCCCCATTTTTCCAGGCCCTAGACAGTAGATGTTTAAATTCTATGACTTTTCCAGGTTTTCCTTGGCTGTATCGTTTGTATTATGTAACTTTCCTAAATCTTTCCAATGATAACGGTGATAAGTTTTAGTTTAGAGCAACTACTTAGATCTATCCACATGAAACTAAACGTTTTTTTGTCAGTGCATATCAATTATGTTCTAATAATTCTCTCATAAAGGTGTCTAAAAGTGGTAAACGTATTAAAAACATATGCATGAGGTTAGCCAGTAGAAAAACTTTCAGACATCAAAACAATATAATGGGTTTGTGAATCTCAACACTATCAAATAATGATCTTTTTGGACATTTCTTTAAAACAATGCGTCTTTCCTGTAGAGGTCTAACAGCACCTTCTCTCCAACTGAAATTCAATTCTACAACCTGAACTCTACCTTGATCTTATCCATTAATTGTAACACCTTTTTCACCATACACTCAGCATCAGTGCAGTGTAACCGTGGTCATTTGTTGTGTACCTCGTTGGACTGTCGGATACTGTTGAGCGGAACCCACACGGTCCCGACCATTGTGTCCCAGATCATTCCTTTGTTCCATACTTCAACAGTCAGGCCCAGGTCCAGCCGGTTTATTTCACTGCACAGAGAGGTGGTAATCAAAACTCACTGATAATGTGGCCGTAATGCTTTTATATTACAAGCTACTTAAGATAAGATAAAATTTATTGATCTCACAATGGAGAAATGTAAATAGAATCGCTCAGGGTGTGCAAACATGTTAAAAGGTTAAAATATAGTCTCTTTTGCGCAAGATATATTATGTACAATGAATGAAAATGAAAAGAAGAATACTGTCTATAGCAATGTTGAGTATAGAAATTGATTATTGCTCTGGGCACTTAATTACCTTGCCTGCAAGCTGAATTCTCGCGGTATTTGTGAGTTCACAAACACTCGAGAATACATCTTGCCCCGCTCCCGCCAACCCTTTTCGAGTACAACATCTAGGTGTTCAAGCCAATCACGCGCCAGTCTGGGGGTTTAGGGCGGGATATCCGGGTTTGACGAAAGCAAGAAGTGCCGGGCCGAAGTAAAACAAACACGGACGCGTAGCTGAGGCTATCAAGTCAGTTTTAGCAGAATCTCCAATTTCTTTTTTGAAAGATGAACAGCGAGAGGCGCTTTGGGCATTTCTGGACGGCAAAGATGTTTGTGCATTTTTAGTAGGCGGGCACACAGCATCACTTCGCCCAATCAGCTTGAAGTATTCTGCTGCTTATCCCTCCTTTCCCCGAAAGGATTCTCCTGCAGAAGTCCCAGATTGATATTGTGGAGAACGCATTAGAGTTCTACACAATCATCAATCTGGCTCTTGCCAGGTTAGGCACTTAAAACCGAGGGGAAAATATTTAAAGATTGTCTGCCAAAATATTTGATATGTTTGACCAATTTATGCAAATCCAAATTTTGTTACAGTTCAGTCCAAAATTGAGGCCAAAATATAGAGTTGTTTAGATGTGAAGATGGTGGTCTTGCACAGTTTTTCCAATGTGGTTTTACTGCAAATGGCACATAAATTCTTGAATCTTAAATCACTATTTTTAATAATGTATCGGTAAAATACAGACATTCTTTGGACATTCAAAGACGCTTTAATAAGTTTTAATTTCCTTGATACCATCTTCAACACATTTTGAGCCATCTTGAAAAGGTTAAAGAGAAAATGGTCAGCAATCTATATTAATGCATCTGTTGAAATGAACCACAATATCAAACAAATCCATTCGTCGAGCCAACTTAAACATTTCAAATCGTGTAATGCATAAGCTTGAATATCCAGAAAAGAGTTGTAAATCTTTGGGCTTAAATAATTGCGTATCAATCCCAGAGCATTACCAAGAGAGTACTAAGTGGGAGTGAAAGAGATATGCATAAGAGTGTGACGAATGCATCGGAGGAGTGATTGCATCGCGGGCCTCGAGGGAAAGACATAATTAAGGAACACAGGACTGGATTTTCCTCCTGGTGACTTTAAACAAATACATGGTTGATTCATGCTTCATCCAGTCTGTTTGAGGGAGGGGAGTGAGCTTTGCTGTCCATAAACAATACATTGCATAACATTGGGCTGACTGATGCAAGGCCAGTACAGAGCTCTACGCCCCCAAACATGAGCGCCGTTAGCTGCATCCCACAGGCTCAATGATACTCAACATTACTATTACGCATAAACCGCTGCACTGTCAGCTCAAACAAAAAGGACTCACATAATAGTAGAGGCTGGAAATAACTATTGCTAAATTAACAAAAAGCCCTAAAGCTGTGTGTCCGTGTAGATGCAAATATGAGGCTCAGGAGGGAAAAGGACTCGGGAGCTGATATGAGCAAGATAAACGTGTAGGACTGGAGCTGAAGGGACCAGAGAAGGCAAGAACGCAGAGCGGAGACTGGAAACAGAGACTGTAGGAGAAGCTCAGGGCACGGTCACACTCGGACTGTTCGCTGTAACTGGACCCAGTGTGGTTCACTTGGGAACTTGCTTCACAGTGACTTAAGTGACCAGATGACATATGTTCACGTGTTTGGTGGTTTTACATCCAGAGGTAAAGCAAAGGAACCAAAGGAACCAGACAAAGTTCATTTAAAGTGAACGAGACCAACAAGGGGCTGGTGTTGTGAGCACTGGGTGCAGCTCTAACTGCCACGAAGACCAGCAAGTCAGTGCTTCCCAACCAGGGGAGTGCAGACCCCTTGGGGTACTCTGGGGTTTTACAGAGGATATTTGATTTCTTTTTTCAAAACATGCAAACATTCTTAGTAAGAGGTTAGTGTCTGTGTGCTACTATGGCATGTTATACATCATTTTTAGGCAATTTCTCTCAAGAAATGTTCTTAAACCCAGAATAATAACACTTGCTCTATTAATCTGTAATAACAAGCCTTTCTTACTTTTGGTCCAATTTTGGACCACGTTTTGGTCATGTACTTATTTTTAAATTAAAGACAAATCATACATATTTTATGAACAATAATAATAAAATAATCAAAAGATGTAAAAGATGTGTTCACAAGTACACAAACTTTCCCTTGGTATAACCGTATAGCCTACAAACAGTTGTGCCTCGGATCAGAATGAGTTTGATCCTGGAGCATGTGAAATATTCTTGGGGTATGCAGAGCAGAAAAGTGCCAAAGTGACTGTAAGAGGAATACTTGATAGTATGAGCGTGTGTGTGCAGCACTCACAACATGAAGTCCTGCTCCCAGCTGGGCTGGTTGCCCCGGACAGCGATGGTTGTGCTCTTCACATTTTGTACTTTCAGTGTCACATAAGTGTTGAACTTCTCTGTAGAGGAGAGAAAGTGTTGGTAAATACATGCAACGTGTTTAAGGGTTTAAAAGATGTACAGACAGAAGGGGCAAAAGAACTGGTCTGGTCTGGTACTCTCGGTAGAAGTAAAAGCATAGATAATAGTGTACAAATCAACTCTGGTAAGAGTAAGTATTGAAATCATTGTTCACATTAGCAAAATCCTCAAAACTCTTGATCTTTTCTGTCATCTACACTTACACACTCAGGATTTGCTTAGAGGGGTGTAAAAGGGTGAGAACAGGGACATAACGGAGCGAGTCTATCATGTTATTGTTAAAATCCTTCAGAATGCCCACACTGTCTTCAATGAGGCTTCTAAGTTCCTTTATTTTCCCTATTAGCACGTTTCATAAAGTCCGAGAAGAACCTTGAGTACAGTTTGGCCGTATTGAAATCTTTATAAAAACAAATGAAAGAACATAAAAGGGTCTGTGTCTCTCCTGATTCTCACCTTGGGGTCCATCCAGCTTGGCTTTCTTCACTGTGGAAACACACACAGAGACACACAGTCACACAGTAGCACCATCTGCTCTGTTTCCTACACCTGCAGCCTCTCTCCACTCCATTCTAATAAAAGAACTATATTAAAACAAGACAACACATTTTTCACATAGGGCTCAACACATTCTCAGCCTTATTGAATATTCCAGAGATAAACTGTCTTTGTGATCGACGTTTGTCAGGCGTCCCCACTGCAGCACCTTTTACCAGCTTTGACGTAATGTCCATATGCATATTTAATGTTGTTCTACACACTGCTCCTTTCCAACTCAAACTGTCCTGCACTTTCCCTCCCAGCACCACATCGCAGACCTCTTTTTTTCTCCATTCTTCCTCCGTTAGCGTACTTTGCATTTCCCCTTGGCGGGACAAATACAATGCTCTAATTCTTAGTCATTTTCTGATGAACTAAACAGATTTTCAATTGTACCCAAAGGCCGGACCAGCTGGTGTCCATGGCAACGGGAATAAAGTGAAGAGTGGTTAGAAAATGGCCTGACTCAGCGTGAGCTTTTTGTATCGAGCCCTTCTCCATACTTACATACATCCAACGCACATGAAGACGAGAGATCTAATGTATGGAAAGCTCTCTTAAGGGACCATGTTACATCTAAACTTGACCATATTTCATCGGCCGCAAGATTTAAAGCTCATTTAAAGCTCAGAGATAATACTTTGTGTTTGTCTCAACAGAGTGAGTCCTGGAAAAGTACAATGTTGTGAACAAACCATGCCTTTCTTCTTTTTAGAAAACATGTTACCTTTGAGAAAGAGCCCTGTGAGTCATTATTTGATGCTGATTGGCTGAGTGAGAATGGTCCTCTATTTTTCACTTTTCTATCTGAAAGAAGCTCATGTAAAGATATGACCAAGATTACTTGACTGTGAAAACTAGTGATAAAAGTGTTTTGAGGACAAGCAATAGGTTACATTTTTACATACAGTATATTAATAATAATAATAGTATTTTTTTCTGTTTCAAATGATTATGTCTTACTCTTACAGGCAACAAAGTTTTGAATTACCCGGTTTCTATGGAAAAATAGCAACACTTGAGGTGTATGGAGCAAATTAGCAAACAATTGTGTTTATTAAGGTAGATACAACTCACACCATTCTATTAATCGTTAATTAATCGTTCCTGTGCATAAATATAATACATGGTTTATATTACGACAGTAGCTCAGTTGGTAGAGCATTGGCCTTCAGGCTTGAAGGTTGTGGGTTCAATTCCCACCTCCACACCTTCTCCACCGACTCCCACTGATGACTGCAGTCGTTGTGTCCTTGGGCAAGACACTTAACCCCACTTTGCCCAAAAGCCCCCACTGAAAGATCAAGGCTATGCTCACACTCAGAGAGCAGCCGTCCTCCTGTGGACTCACCACCTGCAGAGGGTCAGTGAGGGGCTGGTGCTATGAGACTTGGGTGACATCTCTGATTGCCACCCCCCTGACCCAGAAATGGATTAAAGGGTAGAAAATGGATGGATGGATGGTTTATATTACACAGAGTGTAATTTGGGTCAGACATTAAAGATTTTCACAACCAAGCAATTGTTCAACACAGCCCTACTTGTGGTAAAACATGAAAGACGTCTAAAGCTCTGCTTCAGGACCGGCTGGAGCTGCCTCATAGCCTACCTGTTCTGCAGAGATCTGTGTTGATTTATTATCGAGCCTGAAGGGATATAGGTTATAGAAGACTGCTTCTATTTTCAGACACTGGCAAAGATTCACAAAATTGCAGTTGTGTGAAAATGCTAGACCCTCTCCTGTATTACTTCAAACACAGCACTTGATGTTTCCTTTTGGTACCAAACAGCCTTGCATCAAAAATAGCACAGCAGCGTTATTGGTACGTGTAGGGGATCGATGAAAGGAATTGGCTTTTTGACAGCGGAAAGTTGAAGTTTAGTCATCAATCTCACACGCCCAGTAATCTTGGCAACATTTTGAGTTATGAGGAGTAATGTCCACTAGGCACCGCAGGCATCATTTAGCCTTAAGTACAAGTACAAGTACAAGTACATGGACCAATAACAGCAGACAGCAGACCTTCTCCTCACACACATGCTCTGTACATACCCCATCACTCATATGTATTAAAGCTGTTAGATGGGGATATTATAGAATCAATTGTTCTGTATATAGGTCATCGCTGAAGAGCCCGGCAGTTGGAAACGAGGGCAAAGCCATAACTAAAGAAACGCTGGTTTGATAAATGAAAGAAAGGGGCACAATCACGTCGTGTTTTAATCAGTGGAAGAATATGGCACGAAGATCTAAATCTTCAGCCTTCTCTTGCCGTACTTCATTCAGGAAGTACCTCTGACACAGCACAGCGTGACTCATGGGGGCTGAGGAGGCTGCCAAAAACTCACAGAGAATCAAGAGAAGAAGCGTGCTTACTCCAAGCTGTCCAGGGATAAAAGCTGAGTTCAGCCGCCCCTCGGTAAATGGACAATTTGTATGAACGGTCCATATACCAGTTTTGTGTGTGTGTGTTGTGTTGCTGTCAATGCATCTTTTTGTTGTTTCCATCACTGCTGGCCGTCGTGACAATTATCTGTGCCATTTGCTTTGAGGGAAATGAAAAAGAATTTGTATAGCTGACCTAAAAATATAGATTCCTTATACAAAGAAATGACAAATAAAAAGTCCACCTTAAATGTAATGGTTGTTGAGCACTGTATATGGCTTTCTTTGTCCCACCATGTACCATATTCAGTGAAATTAAGTCATGACAATAAGAAGCCAAATTGTACTGATCAATTGTTAGTCTTTAGAGAGTCATAAACATATATATATATATATATATTTAAATGATGGATATGTATATGGGACAGTGGTTGGCATCTGTCTACACCTGACATCATTCACTGGTCAACAAATGAGAAACTTAATATTTCATGGCCAGGACACTTGAAGAATCGTGTTGTTAACATTTTTAACAGAACAACAACACCCAATTAAGACGCCAAAAAAAAGTATATTCTCACTGTGTAAACTCTACAATACTAAAAAGATGAACAGTCTGCAGCAGAAGGAAATTGGATTGTACAAAAGAGTGTCGATATGTATCTTGTCGACATCTCACCGCCTGATTTAGCTCCCGAATAAAAGAAGACCTTGGCGAGTAAACATCCGCAAGACAAAATAAAGTGCATTCTGTGTCACAAATGTGCTGTCTGCAGATAAAGAAATGATGGATCTTTGAAGAGGCGGGCACCGTTTCTGAATAGACCAGAAATAGCTCATGGTCAGGTAGGATGAATGATGTAACAAGAGCAGGAGAGGGAAAAAGAGCTCTTTGCTAAGTGAGTCTGGCAGTCCCCGACATTGACGACTGCAGAGTGTTTATGAATGAATGAGGCTGGAGGCTGCATAGGGGGACAGTGGGTGGACCTGCTGCTGCTGCTGCTGCTGCTGCTTACAGAGGCACCAAAGAATCCAAAATGCTTCTACATTACTCAAATGAAATGTAGCTCATATTTCGTATCACCTTTTTGTAATGTTTTTTAAATTGTTTTGATAGAGCACAAAATCCCGCCTCCTGTATCAACTTCAAGCTCAACTTTTAAATCACAAAACAAAACTACTGCATGTACTGTAAATCCAGCTTTAGTTCATATCTATTACATGTATTTTTGGCCTCTGTAACATCAAGTCCTCACTCAGTTCTCAGTATGTAAAAGATCAAATGATTTTTCAAGATAAAGACATGTTTTGGTCTAATTTGTTTCCATAATGTCATTTTGTGTGACAAATGTATTTATGAAACACACAAAAAAGAAAAAGCTGTAAATAGTACTGTATTATATTGCTTAACCATGAGATGTACAGGGAAAAATAGCAGGGATTAGAAAAGCTGTATAGGTTTAGGCTACTAATAAATGTGTAAGAGTAGATTCTATAATTGATAAAAATGACTGGATGCTATTCCAGTCACTGTTTTATAGAGTATTGATTGATTAAATAGCCAGGCTTGACTACAACACCACGGTTTGTTTTAATGAATGAGCAGTCACAAAGTGCTCATTTGTAGCCTGGAGGAACAACACCAGCATCATCAGGACCAGCATCATCAGCATCAGCATCATCAGGTATTACTGGAGCAGGTAGTGTGTGATGGAAGCAGGGGCGGTGACGCATCATTTGGGGAGTGTACACGAGTATTCCCTCACGCCTACAGTAAAGAGAGACAGACTGTGAAAGGCAAAAGCAGGGAGACAGACAGACAGGGGCTTTTCCTTGTCCAGCTCCTCCTTTGAGAGCCCACGCATGAATGAGCAAGAGATGACACACACACGGGGGAAGAAAAAAGGTATCCATACACCTTAATAGTCTCTGTCAGAAAGGCACTATCATTATCAACATAATCATACAAGGTCAAAGAGGCAATTACAAACAATGTCATTCATTTCTGTCAAGTTCTTTTTAGACACTGACTCCCAAAATGTCCGGTCTTTCTGCAGCACAAGCAAAGACAGAACATAATGTAATATAATAGTTAAATTTCAAGTAATTGTGAACTATACTGGCAGTCATCCGCATTTCTGACTCAAATGGCCGAATATCCTGAGCTACTATCAACGCGCGCTGATTTCATTACCAATCTACGCTCACGAATCCTGTCACTTGTCACCAATACCTAAAACATAATGTGCGGCTTCCAAATGAGACGAGTTGGGTTTCCGCTCTTATTTGGAGACAATTCAGCAGGAAGCCCGAGCTGCCCAGACGCGCTCCCGTCCAGGCGAACAGCTGTCAGCCCACTGCAGCAGTCTCATGTGATAACCGGGACAGATTTTTACACATGCACATGCCCTCTTACCTCCTACACAGAGCAGGGACATCTCTGTTCACGATGTGCGCGTCCCAGGCTGTCCTCTACTGCGCCGTGATTTCTTCGCTCAAATCTGTCCACCGCTTTAAAAAAAAGAATAATCAACAAGATCAGCTCGTTTCAGCGTAAACCAGCTCCATGTCCAGAGGTGGTTTGAGAGGCAGTGTGTTGTTTCGTAGTGGGACAGTTTTGACACGATGAGGCGCGTACAGGGCTGAGACCATCGCCCCCTCTGCTCTCGCTTCTCTGCATTGGCTCAACTCGCTCTGCGCTCCGAGGCTGCTCCACCTGCTCCGCGCACAGCCATCTTGTTTGAGCAGCACCCAGCAAGCACCCAGCAGCACCCAGCAGCACCCAGCAAACACCCAGCCGAGGACAGGTCCCCGGTGCCCCGTCGCCCTGACGTCACTGGGAGAGAGGAGGGGCTCGTGGGTCCAGTGATGCTCTCGATCATAGATAATAATAAAACTCAAGAAGAAAGAATGGAAGAATCATAGTTCACTTGTTCTCTACAAGCTGTGCAGTTTTTTTTAAAAGGTGAATTAGTGGTTGTGAATAGATCGACTACTAGAATATGTTGAAAGAACAAACCGTTTTGTACACGGTGATGATCAGTTTAACATATTTTAAATCAAATATCCTTTCAACCCACGGTTTAAAAATAATAAAAAATATATACTAATTCTTTATTTAAAAAGAAAACGAAATCTTAATACATTTTTCGCTGGCCCAACTTTCACGATTGTGATAGAGACGTGCTTGTTGCTGTAACGCAAAGCCACCACTAGAGGGAAGAACGCGCGTGCCTTTTCTGTTATTTGTCTATACAGCAGTAGAAGAAGAGCAGTGTTGTTTACGCCTACGTGAGGTTCAAGATGGCCGCTGGAGACAACAGTGGCAGGCCTCCCTGTCTGAACTTCTCGGGCCCGGGTCCTTTGGGAAACAGCCAGCCGAGTAACAGTGTTTTCTCTATGCCTGCCTCCAATGGCGGAGCTGTGGGGGCGGGCGGGGGCCCTCAGGGTGCAGCCCGACGGCCGAACCCGCAGCTGGGGCCTGGATCCGCGGACAACAGCGGTGTGTCGAGCGGAGCTCCGCCTGCGCACAACTCCGTGCAGCAACAGTGCTCTGCGGGATCTGGAGCCATGGCCCCCGCCTCCAATATGAGCTCCAGTGGTGCTTCTAATGCCCCTCCGACCACTGCGCCCGCGCCTCCGATGGCAGCCGCGTCCGTGCTGGTTTACCGGGAGCCTGTTTACAACTGGCAGGCGACAAAAAGCACAGTCAAAGAGAGGTTTGCGTTCCTCTTCAACAACGAAGTGCTGAGCGACGTGCACTTCTTAGTTGGCAAAGGCATGGGCGTCCAGAGAATACCTGCGCACAGGTGAGAACACACACGTTTTTTGCGGACGTATAAACATGTAACTCATTGTGTTGATGTTGTCAGGTTCGTGCTCGCAGTGGGAAGTGCTGTGTTTGACGCGATGTTTAACGGAGGCATGGCCACCACCTCCACGGAGATCGAGCTCCCTGACGTTGAACCAGCTGCGTTCCTGGCGCTCCTCAAGTAAGACAGACATCTGTGTGACAGTCATTTATCTGGATTGATGCAGCGGTGTGTCAAGTGATGAAACAGGCGCATGTATTGGTGCATGTCTTGGTGCAGAGGCTGAGGCTCACAGACGGTTGACACAGGACAATCCTCCTGTGAAAGTATTACTTACTAAGATGACTTGTTCATTGAAGTATACCTTAACCATAAGATGTTTTAAATCTTGTACCAGCAGCTTTCTTAGAGCCTAGGGCATTCGTTTTCTAGTTTTACTGAGATTAATGTGAGTGAATAAATTATGAAATTGTCTTATTTCCAGGTTCTTGTACTCTGATGAGGTGCAGATTGGACCAGAAACGGTAATGACCACACTATACACAGCTAAAAAGTATGCAGTACCAGCCCTGGAGGCTCACTGTGTAGAGTTCCTCAAGAAGAACTTGAGAGCAGACAATGCATTCATGCTGCTGACACAGGTTAGTTATTAAATATCCCAATAACAGAAGAGGAAGTTAATAAGACATTTGTTTTTTCAGGCTCGATTGTTTGATGAACCTCAACTTGCAAGTCTCTGTCTTGAAAACATAGATAAAAACACAGGAGATGCTCTTGCTGCAGAAGGATTCACGGACATTGACCTAGGTAGAATAGAGACTTTTTTTCAAAAACTATTTGCTTGTCATCTGTACGACACTCATCTGAATCTCTTTACTGTAGATACGCTGGTGGCGGTGCTGGAGAGGGACACTCTTGGCGTGCGGGAAGTGCGCTTGTTCAGTGCAGCAGTGCGCTGGGCCGAGGCTGAGGCTCACAGACAGCAGCTTCAGCCCACCCCAGAAAACAAACGCAAAGTCCTGGGCAAGGCTCTGTCACTGATCCGATTTCCTCTTATGACCATTGAAGAGTTCGCTGCAGGTAATCAATATGTCATCTCTCATTTCTATACCCATCCATTTTCCTCTGCTTTATCCTTTGTCTCTATTTTGAAATAAAATGAGCAGATACGTCGCTTTAATCAAACAGTCAAACGCTTAAATAAGCTTTATTGAAACATGTTTAAATAACCTAACCCTAATGATATATGAAAGTACTGCTTCGATCTGAAACATAAGAGCAAAGATATCTAACCCTTGAGGGGAGTTGGCTCTATTGTATAATCCTGGTAATCCTGCTTCTGAGATGAAAACCAGTCTGAAGGTCTTGGAGTTGGGAGTTTTCTGCTCATTTTCTGACTTGGGGAAGAATATTGTTTTCATTTTTTCACATCCATTGAATTGGAATATAATTGTTTTGCCAAGGTCCTGCCCAGTCCAGTATTCTGACCGACAGAGAAGTTGTTAGCCTCTTTCTACACTTCACCGTAAATCCAAAGCCACGAGTAGACTTCATCGACCGCCCTCGGTGCTGCCTCCGCGGGAAGGAATGCAGCATTACACGTTTTGCTCAGGTGGAAAGCCGTTGGGGATATAGTGGGACCAGTGACCGCATCAGGTTGGTGAGAAAACGTGTTTCTTTAATGTAAAAATATGTGATAAATTTAATGTTTATTGTCATTGCCAGGTTTTCTGTAAATCGAAGAATATTTGTGGTTGGATTTGGCCTTTACGGGTCAATACATGGACCAACAGACTACCAAGTCAACATCCAGGTGCCTATTACTGCAGATCAAAGACCATTATTGTTATTATTACCGCTCCACTTACATGTGGTTTTCCTTCAGATCATACACACCGACAGTAACACGGTGCTGGGACAGAATGACACAGGCTTCAGCTGCGACGGTTCCGCCAACACCTTCAGGGTCATGTTTAAAGAACCAGTCGAGATCCTGCCCAATGTCAACTACACCGCCTGTGCTACACTGAAGGTTGGCTGCATTAGATCACTGCTTTGTTATATATGCCGTACTCCACTTGACAATTAACGCGATTTATTTTTCTTACCGCAGGGTCCAGACTCTCACTATGGCACTAAGGGAATGCGCAAAGTTACCCATGAGTCATCGACTACCGGCACAAAGACCTGTTTCACCTTCTGCTACGCTGCTGGGAACAACAATGGCACTTCGGTGGAGGACGGACAGATTCCAGAGGTCATCTTTTACACATAGTCACCCCTAAGTGTGTACCATCTTTAAGTAGTCCGACACCTTAATATCAGCATGGAGTCACGCTGAGCCCGCCGTCCTGGGAGCTATTCCGCCGCACCATCCTCAATCAATCAACTGCTGTTGGCTTTGGTATAGATCGGTATAGTCACCCGAGATGCTGTCTGTGTTCATTGCTTTTGAACCTTTGTGTCATAAACACTGTAACAGACTCCACAAAGGAAGCAGGAAGAAATGGACGAACCTCAACGAATTACAGCCCATCATTGCTGTCAATCTCTACTTTGAATATTCATAGTTAAACTGACTTGCCAAGAAACGTGTTCGCCTCATGATTATATGCAAACCTGCATTCAACAGCACTTGATTACTCAATTGTAACTCGCAACAACTCAGACCTCGAAGGCTTTTGGGCATAGTTGCAAAGCTGTATTATATTTAACTCGACCATATAAATACACATCCAGTTCAGTATGTTAAATCTTGTGACCTTGCTTGGTAGTTGCACTTCCTGGCCTTGCGTATGTTTCTTTCTCTGGACGCACACTAACTTTCTTTGCTTTGTTCTTTAAGTGTGTTAAAGAGGCTGTTTCCTCTTTTTTTGGAAAGGGTTGTATATTATATCATTTAATAACATGTATATTCAAATTACTATGGATTAAAGAGTGGGGAAAATGTGGTGTTCTCGTTCCTAATCTTCAAACACATGAATTATTTACAGAAAAAGGTTTCATATATTTTATTTGTTACATACACAAAACAAAAGTGCAGATTAGTAATGTGTATTCCCAATTGCTGATGGCTTTTGTACATGATCCTTATTGATGATAAATATTGCAGCTATGTCACAGTGCACTGTACAGGCCCAATAGAACCGATGGTTCAGAGAATGAATTAGGAAGGTAATATTTCAACAGTTCTATTCCAATTCTCCAAAACCCTGGTCTTAGGCACTTGGTGTACTGTTGCTGTGAAATGATAGTGAAAATAATCATTTGTGCGATGTATTTGAAAGCTTGTGCAAAAAATGTAGGTGCCCATGAAAAAGGTTTAGTGATTGATTTGGCATTAAGTTAAGTAACTGATTACAATTTGTCCAAGTAATTGTCAAGAGCAGGAATGCCCTCTTTGAGGCCTTTGCGCTTCCTGATTTCAGCGAGCACTTGTGAGGGTCTGGTGGTGGGATCACCGGGGTCTCCTGGGAGGATCTGCCAGTGGTCAAACACACACTGAGGGAAGGCCTGGCCACCTGTGTTACTGCGCAGGTCAGCAGTGAAGCCTACAAAAAACATTTCAGTTAGACATAATATAGCAACAAAATTAATTTAAACCAGTTTGACAATATCTTACCGAAGGATTCATTGACTGGCAAAAAAGCTTTAACGATGAACATGGGGGTGCCCATCACATGGGCTTCTTCAAATACATGACCTCGTTTCCTGTTTAACACACCATAGATGCCGCCAACCACTTGCTCGGGACACTACATCAGGAAGTAGTAAAAAAGGATTAATTATGTTGGACTACAATTGTAAAGAGGTGTCAGGGACTGACTTGTATTTCCACCAGGTAGACTGGCTCCATGAGTCTGGGCTGTGCAGTGAGCTGACAGGCGTACAGGACGCGGCGAGCTGTGGGAATGATCTGTCCACCTCCGCGATGGATAGCATCTGAATGTAGTGTCACATCATGAATGTCATAACGAATAGCTCGCATGTTCTCCTCACACAGAGCTCCCTTGGGAAAGAAGAAAAAGGTGAAGCATGATCACTTAGTTGTATAGTGCCATTTAGTGTTTTGGAACAGCTACCTCTTTTGTCGCCCACTGAAAACCAGCCACCACGCTGTCCTTAATTTCATTAAGGTACTGAACACCCTTTGTCACATCCATAAGCAGGTTGGGCCCACTTCCATCTGGACCAAAGCACCAGATCTTCCTGGACTCGGTCACGTCCCATTCGAACTTCTCGGCCAGGTAACGTGCACGGGCCTTGAGCTCCTGCCGGGCCGAAACATCACCTTTCTCAATGTCCTCAGCCAAACCGTCCGGGAAGGGGCGCGCCTTCATGAAAAGGCGATTGTGCTTGTTGGGGGACTTTGACAGGCACATTTGGTCTGATTCTTCACTGACAGTTTCTCTGTAAGAAACAACTGGATCTGATTTCTGTGAAGGACAAAAAGAAATGATGTAATATCATGTTTTCTAGTCTTGAAATGAAAGGTGCACTGTTGGGTAGTTGTTGTTATCATCCAACTACCCAACAGTCTAAGCCCTAAAATCCCACAGATATGCAGCCACTCATTCCGGTCCGAGGTGCCCCCTGAAAAGGGTAGTTACTTTTGGTCTACAACACTAAGTTCTAACACTAACACTAAGTTTTATTTGAGGATGTAAAAATATATATTTGTCTCAAAAAAGTCCCATTAACGATGATAATTGACGAAAGTAGTGTAAGGTATTGCAAATTAAGCACTTACATTGAATGAAATACTGATGCTATACTAAAAATATTAATATAATACATAATTAAACAAAATTTACTGATAATTAAAATGCGTGTGTGTATATATATATATATATATATATATATATATATATATATATATATATATATATATATATACACACATATATGTTCAATAATTAATAAAAAGTCAAGTAACCTGATAAAGTCATTGAGTGTCGTATCATTCACCTTCAGTGGAATGCAGGCATGATCTTCCTCCAGGTCCTTCAGACAAATCTCCAGATGAAGCTCTCCTGCTCCAGCGATGATGTGCTCTCCAGATTCTTCAATGATGCACTGCACCATCGGGTCAGACTTGGCCAAGCGCTTCAGCCCCTCCACCAGTTTGGGCAGATCCGCAGGGTTTTTGGCCTCTACTGCTACTCTGACCACAGGACTGACACTGAACTTCATGACTCGCATGTTGTGGGCCTGCAAGCCAAGAGGATTGAAATGTATTTACCACTCATCATTTACCAGTAAAAAATAATATTGTTGCCTCACTTGTTCAAAGGTGGTTATTGTCCCGGTCTTAACCAGGTATTGGTCGACTCCTACGAGGCCTACAATGTTTCCACAAGGGACCTCCTCAATGGGCTCTACATAACGACCCATCATAAGAATTGTCCTGCGTTACAGATACAAACTGTTTATGATTTCTGCACTCATAAAATTCCCTCTGCACATTATTTCTAATTCCAGACTCACCTCTGGATTGGTTTAATGTAGAGGTCCTCCTTTTTGCCTGGGCTGAAATTTGGCCCCATGATGCGCACCTTTTGTCCAGTGGACACAACGCCAGAGAACACTCTGCCAAAGGCATAGAAGCGACCCTTGTCGGTGGTTGGAACCATTTTAGAAATATACATCATCAAAGGAGCCTTGGGATCACAGTTTTTTATGCCTGAAAAAAGGATAGAGGTGTGAGTTACAAACAATACAGCTATGTGTGAATTATATTAGCATGTGATGTCCTGACCCATGGCAGCCTCATCGTCGCCTGGACCTTCATAGAGAAGTTCACAGCGGTACCTCTGAGCCGTTACTGGTGAAGGCAAGTGAATAGTGATCATCTGCAGCAGAGCTTCTCCTGCTGGAAGCCAGCGACGCATGACAGCCTTCAAAAGAGGCTTCCCTTCTTTCTCTTTGTCCTCAGCATCAAGTTTGACATCTAACTTATCAATCAGTTTGGCTGTTTCTTCTGTTTTGAAATTCATGATGGCATCAAAGACCTAAAGCAATAAGGGACGTTTTACTTCTCTGTCTCTCATAAAGTGTTGTTTAAAAAGTAGGTTTACCTTGAAAATCGGGTCAAGCACCAGTTGACAGAAAGTGCGGGGACATTTCTGCCCATTAGGACCTGTGGCAGTTTTGCTGAACTTTCCAGTAGTTGTATCAAAATATCTAAAAAATAACAATGTGTTTATTTGTAAGTCATGATATGGAATATTCCGTCACATTTACATAAGACGGCTTACTTGTCTCCCCATAGTTTCTTCATCATGTCTTCCACCTTTTTACATCTTTCTGCAGGGCTCATATTAGCAGTTTTAGAAGCAAATTTGTAGACATACATCTCAGCAAACTGCTTCAGGGTGAACGCCCAGCCATGAAGTCCAGAACCAAATCCAACTGTTCCAATAACTGGGTCAATCTAGGATGTTAGTTCAATTTGTTAGATAGTAAATCAACACACACACACACACACATACGGACAGAGGTGTTTTGGCAGTCACCATGATGCTTCCCATGGGTCCTCCTTCATCCTCTCCATACGTAGAGATAATGACGTTTACATTCTCTACGATTCGCTGAAATGTTGCATACAGTTCATCTGTTTGCAGTTGGAGCTCTAACAAGGCTCGGTCCATCTTGTTCATCATCAGAACCGGTTTAATACGCTCGGCTATGGCCTGACGCAGAACTGTTTCTGTCTGCACGCACACGCCTGGACAGACGCAGTATATGTGAGCAGGTGAATTAATATGAGTAAATACCAGACATACCTGAGACACAGTCCACCACCACCAAGGCTCCATCAGTAACTCTGAGAGCTGCTGTCACTTCAGAGGAGAAGTCCACATGGCCAGGGGAATCGATCAGGTTAATTAGGAAACCATTTCCATCTTTGCTCTGTTTGATAAATTCCATGTCATTGTCTCCAAGTTCATAGAACATCGAAATTGCTCTGTGAATCAAAGGATGTGAGGTTAATTAAAGTGATATTAGAAACTTGAAGGCTTTCCTTTAATCATGCAATGTAATCTCTGAATCAAAACACTGTGTTGTAGTTTTAGTCCAGAGGTGAGAACCACTATAATCAGGGTCATGTGACATACGTGGACTTGATGGTGATGCAGCGCTCCTGTTCATCTTTTCTTGTGTCTGTGAAGCGAGTTTCTCCAGCTCTAGAGGAGGCAATAATGCCGGCCTTTGACACCAAAGAGTCGGTGAGAGTGGATTTACCATGATCCACGTGAGCAATCACAGACATGTTCCTGATGTTGGACTTTTTGTCCATGATCGCTCGGATCTGGTCCACAGTGAAGTTCACCTGGTGACAAGAGCATGAGCAGTGACACAAGGCACATTCATTCCAGACAGCAGTTGTGGAGTGCACATGTTTACGCACACTAGGTGCTCTCTATAGCCCAGAAACCAAGTGTGCCTACAGTTATAAAAAGAAAGGCATGTTGAAAATTGAACCCAACAGCTTGGCCCATGTGGTGTGCACTGGCTGTAAAAGGAGTTTGACTCCCAGTCACCCCTCTCTCAGTGCAGCAGAATGGCCCTACTTTGCACAACTATTAACCCCAAATTACCTCTAAACCATAAACATAGTCAAGCAACAATGTAAATAATAATAGCAAGAAGAGAAAACAGAAATGAGACAAGGCTGGTCTAGAATAATATGTTATTCATTTAAGTAACCGCTGATAAAATTCTCAAGACATGGACCACCCAACAGATGATGCAGCATGGTGCAGGCTACAGGCCTGTGCCCCTGTTTAGCCTCAAAATGCGAATATCTCTCCACAAGGGAAGGATATTTCAGCAGCACCAAACAGTTCGAATAAAATGTAGGTGTATATGAATGACCCATTTTCATATTCCAATGACCTGGGCTCTTTTAGGGTAAAGTCTGCATCTCTGGAAGACTGCGACACTATTTTCTAAATAGGCCTGTCAGCTGATTATCAACATATGCTTCTGGCCTTTAATAAATGGTTTCTTTGCGCATTTAAAACGCGACAGAGAATTACAAAGAGAACAGCGTAGGTCCGCACCGCTATCTTTCACACGCAGGTGACTAGGGCTGCTCTATCTGAACGATGAGATTCTTTATCTATAAATTCTTTGAATAAGTGATGTGTCAGAGAAACTCACCATTTTGGATTCTCTGGTTGGACTTCACGTGTTAGGGTCTATTACAGTGAGCACTGCCTCTGAGGACAGCCAGTCCCGGTGGTGACAGGACAGAAGAGACCGAGCGGTGTCTGCAGCGGCCGTGTGGCTCCTGGGCGGTGCACTGCTGAATACCAGCAGGTGGTGGCGCTGCTGCACAGAGGTATCACTTTACAGTGAGGGTGCACAGCTGCGTGCCAAAACTGTGTGCATGACGAGGGCACATGTGACGCCCGCTGTCACTACATTGTGTCAATAAATAACAGATGGTGCGGAGGCAGAGATTTTGTGTCGCATAAAATAGATTCACATTTTATATATTCAGTATTTCTCAAAACAGATTGTTTTAACTGACTAAAACCAGGAGAGGGCAGAATGGGACCATAATCCTATAATCAATTATTATGTCACAGTCCAGTTTTGGACATCGAATCTAATGTTCATCAAACGTAATTTTAATGAAGGCCCCAAACACCAAACATGTATTTAAATGATCTTTCCCTCATATCAATGTTTACATTTACTTGTTTTAAAAGAGGGGAATAGGAATTAAATGTAATGGCATTACTATACGGTTCCTAACAGACCGCCCGAATGCCATTGGATCCACAACCATGGATCTATTGAGCTGAACACATCAGGACAATTCTGGACAAACAAGTAAACTTTCGAATGAATGCTCGCTGTACCCCCTGGGAAAGCTCAGTCCCCAAAACCATGTCCAAACCAGTTGTGGAGAATGCTCTCCCATTTCATGGTTCCATCCACCTGCAGATCCAGGGCTTGAACTGTTTGATGATCAAAACTTCAGAAGGGTAGGATCCAGAATTACATGTGTTTGTCTCATTCAGTGGTCAAACCAGTCAGATCATAGACAGCAAATAAAATGCAATATGAGGCTTCATCTTAGGTGGCTCTGCCCCCCCTCCTTCTATCTATGTCTATCTATAACAATATTCATATGCAACAGTAGGGGGCAGACTTGTGATAATAATGTGTTTATAAACACATTTTTTGGATAAACCCATAGTTCCAGTTGACATTGTTTGGTGCTAAGACCAATGAACAGATTGGAATCAATAATAAGTTGCATTAATATCGTATGTAGCACTACCTGCATGTGGAAGACGGATCCTGTATAGGTAAATGAAACTAAGCAGAGTAGGGACTGGTTAGTACTACGGTGGGAGACCTCAGTGGAATGCTTGCGCTGTAATGTGCAGAAGTGTTTTGTGCCCTTAGGTAAGGACACTTCATCCACTTCGTGTGTGTGTGTGTGCACTTGTTTTCAACTCCTGGTGGGTTCCATAACCTGAGATTCCACTCACGTCATGGGGACTGGTTTTACGTGGTGGGGCCCGAACACCGGACCCCACTGGTCCAAGCTTAATAATCAATGGGTAATGCTTTTCTAACGGTCCTTATGCAGTCTCTGTAAAAATATGGAAAGGACCCCTGGAGGTTTACTTTCCTGAAAAAAGTGTGTTATGTGTCGGAACCCTGGTGGTGGGTTGCGGGATATCAAGGAGGGGCACACCGGGGCAATTTCAGTCCAGCAGGCTGGAGCCAATCATGGAGCAGCACAACAGAGGAAATCAGGTGTCAGGCTAGAAAAGGTGCAAGTGTGTGGTTCATTAGGCTGCAAGAAATCATGGAGGAGCACACTGAAGCGCACGCTTACAAACCACTGGTAAGTGCTGACTACAAGTCATGACTTCAAATTGTTATATAGAATGATTACAAATTATTTGTTGTTTGTGCAGCTTAGTCAAGAGTCCCTAATTGATGAAGTCGACTCAGATTCTGACGCTTTAACTGTCAAGAAGAAACCTGTAAAAAAGTATGGAAAAAGAAAAATCAAAAACACTTTTCTTCAAGACTCGGAAAGTGACGAACCAAAGGCAAATAAGATTGTTATCATGCAGCTGCAAAAGAAGAGAAATGGGGGGCGAGTTTATAGCAAGAGACACTTCTGCCTCTACTGTTCAATGTCCTGCCACAAAATGTCCCGTCATTTGACTAGAAAACATGGAAATGAAAGTGACGTAGCCAGAGCATTGGCTCTACCTGTGAAATCTAAAGCACGTAAACTTCAGTTTGATTTGATCAGGAATAGTGGAAACCGTGAGCACAATTTTGAGGTTTTAAAGGCCGGCATTGGAACTTTAGTCCCAGCTAAACAGCCAAATTGCCCAGTTAAATCCAGTGAGTTTTTGCACTGTATAGACTGTGGGGCATTGCTTAAGCGAAAGTCGCTGTGGAGGCATGTGGCCAGGTGCCGGCTTTCACAGAAAGATGCCCAGGCTAAACCAGGTAGAAGTAGGGTCCAGTCCCTCTGCTCCCTAGCCCAGCCTGTACCGGAGGGCATCAGCAAAAAGCTGTGGTCTTTAATTTCGGCAATGCATCAGGATGAGGTCACGGGTGTTGTCGAAGCAGAAAAGGAGATTCTGAGACTCAGAGCACCTGTACTTAAAACACGGGCATGATAAGACTAAGCATGATTACATTAGGCAGAAAATGAGAGAAGTCGGTAGGTTAATTAACGAAGCAAAAACTGCAGGGAAACTGAAAACAATTAAGGATTTCTTTATTCCTTCCAACTTTATTGAATTGAAGCAGTCAGGTCTGTGGCTGGATATGATGAGGAAACAAATCAATACAAGACTCCATCCTTGGCCCTCAAACTCTGCCATAGCCTCAGAAAGCTAGCAGATATTCTTGAATGTGACTCAAAAATGGAGCATTGTGTTGATGAACTATTTATTAAAAACCTCCAACGAAGCCGGCTGCTTTTTGAGAAGAGGTGGGACGTCTGTGTTTCTTCTGCTGCCCTACAGACCCTCCGGCAAGCCAAGTGGAACACTCCGGACCTGCTCCCTCTGACTGAGGACGTTAGAGCCATGCATGCACATATTGAGGTATGTCGACCTGAATATGTGCAAACCCTAATAAGTGAGCCAACGTCTAAGCATTGGTCTAAACTGGCAGTTTTGACTCTTTGTGAGGTCATTATTTTCAATCGAAGAAGGGAAGGTGAGGTTTCAAAGATGCCACTGACAGCCTTTACCTTAAGAAGTAAGACTGGGATCCATTCTGACATTGCTCTGGGACTGTCCCAACTTGAGAAAAAGCTGTGTCAGCATTTTCAACGCATTGAAATTAAAGGGAAAAGAAGTCGGAAAGTGCCGGTTCTTTTGACTCCTGAAATGATTGCTTCGATGGAGGTGCTGGTGGAGAACAGAAGGGCCTGTTCCATCTCTGACCATAACCCATACTTCTTTTCCCACCCGGGCGCAGACACCCACATCAGGGGATCAGACTCCCTACGCCAGGTAGCCAAAGAATGTGGTGCGGTGCATCCAGAGATGCTATCCTCAACCAAACTTAGAAAGCACATAGCTACTATGTCTACAGTTCTCAATATGAAAGAGAATGAAATGGACATACTTGCCAACTTCCTCGGCCATGACATTCGCATCCACAGACCATATTACAGACTACCAGAGGGGACACTGGAGCTGGCCAAAATCAGCAAAGTGTTGATGGCCATGGAGCAGGGAAGAGTGACGGAATTCGAAGGAAAGAGCCTCGACCAGATACAAATTGAGCCTGAAGGTAATTCTTGATATTATTAAAATATGTATGATTTTTTTCCCCTAAAGGCCACTTGTATTTTTATTTTCTGTGCGACAGGGAGAGCAGTAGAGATCCTCTCACAAACGGACGGGCTAAAAGAAACTTCAAGCGGAGAACCTTCAACCATTCATCCAGATGCACCCCATGGTAGTGGCAGTGCCCCTTCTGGTAAGTGTACCAGGTGGGGGATTACAGCCAGGCTGCTTGGTCCTAACCCTGGGAGTGTATATTGCTAATATATTTCTATTTCTCTCCCTAGAACGTGTAAGAAAGCCATGGTCTGCATCTGAGGTGAAGGCTGTGGAGAAGACCATGACACCTTTCATACAGACTGGAAAGGTCCCTGGGAAGTCTCACTGCCTGGCCTGCATTAATGCCTCACCAGATGACCTTAGACATCGGACATGGAGTGGCATTAAATTCTATGTCAAAAATAGAATCACTGCAATTCAAAAAAAAAATCTAAAATAAAATTCCTTTAAAATAGTTGTTTGGTTTCTATTGACTGTTTTGTATTACTTAAAGTAGTCCCAGTAAAAAAAGATTATGTCTATGGGTCCCATTCTGAACGGCCCTGTCAAAGGGACCCACCAGGTAACAAAAACGTATGTGTGCACTCGCTCGGACTAGTGGCTGTGGACCAGTATAGTTTGGTTGATAACACATTTATAAATTGATTGTTATAACCAAAAGACTGGCAGGACACCTAAGTACAAACCACAGGTTGGTGACAAGTGACAACCAATCTGTTTTACAGTGTCATAAGATTGTAAAGATCAGTTTTGTGTGTGGAGCCTCAATAAGATTCCCTCTTTTCAACTGAATGTTCAGTTTCTTCAGGTATCCTCTGAAGAGAACCTTCAGCAACCTCTTTGCTCATTAACATGTTGAAATAGGTCAGTCTTTGCGCTGCTTATTAATAATACACAAGCCTTCCTCCTTCCATCTTTGAACAGATAGCAAATCTGAAACTGGAAAATACATTTTGGGAGACTAAAAATAATGTAGTCTTCACAATCCAGTGAATTTCCAAACTTTATTTAGCTATATGTATATATTTCTTTTCAAACATAGCGGTAAACAACTGAGTTATTAAACGGGATCAAATTACTTGTCTCCAATATCAAAACAACGGGTGGAAATGAGCCCATGGCTACAATCCGGAGAGATGTGTTCATTAACATGTACTGTCCTAAACAAAAATAATTAATAAAAACATCTCTACACACCTCTATTGGAGGTGTTTATGACTCCAACATCAGAGCCGTAGGTTATTCCACAAGTGTTTTGTGTTGAAACTGTGTGTGCCTGTGCATTAAAAGAGAAAGTGGGGTTGATGCGCACATCCAATACTGAGCAGCGTGCAAAAAAAGTCGATAATAGAAAACATGAAAAGAAAAGGAGATGACTCTGCACAGCATGTCTGATGAAGGGTAGTGACCCGAAACGTCACATCTTGTGGTGATAACATTAAAAACTCTTGGGAGCTAAAAGCTGTGCAGAGTCATCTCCTTTTCTTTTCCTGTGCATTAAAACGCAATATTGTCTAATTCAAAAAAACATATATGATAATGTTTTATACAAAAACAGATGTTCATTATAACAAGTAAGTCTGAAAATAATCTGTCCTCATAGACCTCAGTGTAAATAAAAACGGCTACTCTTCAGCTGTCATAGAACCTACAGCTCCCTCAAAAGTTGGGTTTACAGGGGATTTCAGAGACCCTTTAACTTGAACTCCATCTGTATTCCATAAATCGTATGTATCACTCTATTTGGAAAGCAAACGGAGTGAACTGGTTCCTTCCAGTGTTTCTTGAAAGACAATGGAACTGTCACTCAGCGTTTATGATGCTCATGTGTATTTCCATGCACACTGTTTCTGTGTGAAGAGGCCGTTTATGTGGATCTTAATGTATGAAGCCAGGTCGCCTTTAAAAGACAATCATTTTATCACCAGTAAATATTCCTAATTAAGATCAAATACAGCCGTAAATGAACTTCTATCAAAACACTGGTTAACAATCTTCTCATGATTCCACTGCAAAAAAATAAATGAGCCGTGTCTCCCGAGGCTCAATTATCTGCACAATAGTGAACATGTTTTTCTATGCATACCTGAGGAGAAAAAATAAAGAATTGGTTAGCAACAGCAGATGAGGCTGCTCATCAGCTGAGCAAAGGGTTGAGACCACAGCGTGTGACAATTGTGTTTATAGCGAATGTTTATGGGCCTGAGCTTTCCAGCACAGGGACTCACCATGGGTTCCACTAAGGCATCCACGAGGGGTTCCATTTTGGGTCTAAAATGAAAAAGGGTGTAAATAAACTTGAGTGTTAAAGAGACTGGAAGAGAGACAAGTCATAAAACTAATAATAACATATCTATAGCTTACCACTGAGGTAAGAGTATGATGGAAAGGATGAAAATGGGAGATAAGAGCTTGGCCTGTACAGATAATGTCTGCATGTACTTTGGCACTGTGATCCTAAGAAGGAACATCAATAAAGATAGCAAAGAGCTGTCATGTAATTAAACCATTACAGCATGTACAATACTCCAGCGAGTGGCTCTCAAAGTAATGGACATTATTACAACATTTCAGCCATTTGTCAATTTAGAAGAATTATGCCTGTTCTGCTCTCAAAGTTTGCATTTATCTCAATGATCAACAATGGGAAGTTATTTGATGAGAATAGGTTTGAAATCTTAGAGTGTTGGGGTTTTCTATAGGAGATTGACCATAAAGTTAGCAGAAAAGTTCTCTTGAGATTGGAGGAAAATTGCCTCTGATGAAGTTTAAAGTGTCCCAATGCTTTGAAGTGGAAGCTGCTGTGAACGCTGTGGCGGCTGTGGACGCTGTGGCGGCGATTAGGGTTTTGATTTTTTCTCCTTCAAGAAAACTGAACAAGTTGAAATACAGCCACCTGCTGAGACAACAGACATCGACAAATGCTCTGCCAGTGTTTGTCGTCTTTATCATGGAAGATGGATGTCTACTTTCCAGTATGACAACTCCTGACATTTTATTTGTCTGAAGATATATCAGAAATGTATTTGTGCTGCTGTTTGTGCTACATGGCGAGAGAAATCACAGAACCACGCTCCAGTTTTGATTGCATAATTTGGACAGATAATTGCACACCATGGCTCCATGGGGAATATGAAAATATACCAGTGATTAATATTACAACAACAAAATAGATTTGTTTTTGAAAAGGAGAAATATCCTCCAAATAGCAGGGAGTTGTTATGTAATTAAAAGATTTATGATGGTAAACAAAAGATTTATGACGATGATAGAGTTATGATAGCATCCATCCATAGCACCCACACGTTTCTTCTCTCTCTCTTTTGTCTGGCTCTATCATTTTAAAAGTAGCACATTTATTATTGGCAAATCTAAAAAGAGGTGAAGTTCACAGACCAGAGACACAAAGGACTTAACATGCAGTCATATAAACAATAGTTTCTGATACATAAGTGACAAAAGTAAAATATTGTACATTAAAATGATCCAATAGAGAGTTGTTAGTTGACATATGAACCTCATCCCCGGTGTGGAGACCATTTATGCGTCACAATATAGATGAGAATTGAATGTGAAACTGTCTGAAAGGGCACACGTCTTGACATGTTTTCATCACATGTAGCGCCTCATGATTGGTTACTGTGGCCAATCTCACAGCTCATTGGACGGTTATCAGCTGGGAGAGATATGGCATTTCAACTTTGTCCTCTGAGACTTACTTGCTCATTCTTCTCTTGACACTAAAGAGTAACATTTTGGATTGTGCTTTTTTTATCCTGGTTTTGATCTGGTCTCACAAACTCTCAGCAGTCTTGGAATGACACTGACATCAGAAGAGGTGAGGCTCTGAATTAATCATAAAATAGAGGAGAAAATATGCACGTCCTAAAGTTCTGACTATTTGTAAAGTTTAGTATGTTTTGTTTGAGATAGTGAGATAGATAGCGAGTGCTTCAGATTATTAAGCAGTGATTGCTTTTTCAAATCTCATTACCTTTACAGTGTCAATCAAGAAGCCAGAGAGCAAGACCTAAAAGAAAAAAATAAATAATAATAACAATACATAAAGAACAAAAGACTATCATGATCAAATTTTTTCCCCTTGATGCAGCATTAATAATTTCTGTAAAACAAAACATTTTAAAAAGAGAAGGACAGGGTAAGATGGATCTATGTATAGTTTTTATTCACCAGAATGGAGGTTTATTGATACCTCATCCTAAGTATCTGTGGCTGAGTATTGTAGAGTTATTTACTGATGAATGTTTTAGACAAACTATTCCTGAGAAGGGTTTGGGGGCCATTTGTGAACCAACGCTCTAATACCCTGCAATTGGATGTGCAAATGAATATATGGATGTAGATTTAGATATTAATTCATACCATTAGCGATTAATTTCATAAACTCTGAGAGCGCGGGTAGGAAATAGGTCTGACAACACTGGAAGCATCTCTGGAGCATGGGCTTGGGGAAGTGCAAAAAAAGACTGCGCTTTAGGCACTTGAAGAGGTTGGGTTGCACTATAGGCTTTGATTAAGTGCAATAAAGTACTGCACTTTAGGCTTAGGGTAAGTGCAATGATGACTGCACTTTAGGCTTAGGGTAAGTGCAATGATGACTGCACTTTAGGCTTAGGGTAAGTGCAATGATGACTGCACTTTAGGCTTAGGGAAAGTGCAATGATGACTGCACTTTAGGCTTAGGGTAAGTGCAATGATGACTGCACTTTAGGCTTTCCGAAGAGCAAAATTGTGGGGCTCTCCCTGTTTTGGCGTCTTGTTAACAACTTTTTCTATGGTCCTAGAGGTTTCTTATGGTGCTCTTGCCTGTGTCTATTTTGGCCTGTTTAATGCTTAAAGTTGAATGGCTACTGTGGTGTAAGCATGTGAGCCCCTGTCCCCAGATGAGGATGCATACGATGAAGGCCTGCGTAGGTTTCCTCCAGGTGCTCCGGTTTCCCCTACCACTGAAAACCTGCACAATAAGTATGAATGTAAATGAGAAAGTGAATGGATGGGGTTGATTGGGGCTTTGTTGCACCAGTGTGTTCTGTAACTACCGTCCTCACCGTGTGTGGAATGATTGGAACAATATCTGAACTCTGAGTATTGTAAAGCGCTTTGGGTGAACTTGGTCTGTAAAATGCGTTATATTAATAAACATTACTTAGTTCTCCTATGGGAAAACAGTAAAGGCGAATCTTCTCTTATTCAAACGGAGAAATGATTATTGAAGTGATCTTTCTTCCAGGTTCGAATTGGGATGGACGTCATCGACCTACTTCTTCGAAACACAGATGAACAGATCAACAGTTACCACAGCAACCCGATATGTGCACTGAACATTCAAGATGTGAGTGTTTCTAATTCTAATTACTGCAGAAGTCAGGTTGTGAGGATTAATATTTGGATGAAAATTTGATTAAAATTGGATTGAAATAGATTAATCATGTCGCAGGTCATTCAGTGAAGTGTAGCCGAGGCATGTGGGGACTTTATAATGATTTGATTAAGTAATTGGAGTTGTGTGTGCACATGGACCCCCTCTCAGAGTCCCAGCCCTGGGGAGAGCAGTGCTGATGACTTCCTGGAAAGCCTGCTGGGTAGCTCGTCTCCTGCCTCCTCCCTGTGGTCCTCCTGCACTTCCTCCAGCGGCAGCAGCGAGGAACATGTGGCCTACCCCACCGAGAGCCAGGCGTGCTTCAGGCCTGTGCCAGGATGTGCAGAACTGTGGCCGTCCCAGGTGGAGATCTGTCCTTCTCCAGTCAGAGTCAAGATGGAGAGGTCTTCTGAGGTGGCAGTGGATCTAGGTAACACTGTTAAGCACGCACAGAAACAGTACGTTCACTTGGTTGGTGAAAGAAGGGCTAAAACCAAAGTGATGAACAGTTTGAAGGAAAAGATTCATAAGTACTATCATTATATTATATAATCATTCCCACAGTTCTTACTTATCAGAGGAATCACCAAGCACCTGTTCCCTCCCGGTTTTATTTACACACTTGGTTCTAACTACATTACAAAAATCTAAAATGTATTAGGATGTTTATTACGTGCCAGAGAGTCCAGGGTGGTAGCATGCAACGTCTGTTGTAAATAACCGGGTGTGGAATGATGTAAAATAAAATAAAAAGGTGAGAGGTAGTGCACTATGCAAAAATAAGCTACTGTCGCCCAGTATCTAGTATCATATAAAAAGAATCATATAAAAAGGCCAGCAACTGTACAAGGTCCCTACAGTGCAAATATGTATACCATTCCAATATCTTCAAAGGTAAAAAACCCATCATGTTTAGTCATCAAGCGTTGAATTAAGATTTAGTTTGGATCAGGGCTGGACTGGGACAAAAAAACGGCCCGGGCATTTTTTCCTTCTTACCGGCCCAGGCATGTTTTTGTCACTTTTTTACAGTTTGTTTATACCAGGGATCGGCAACTCAAAAGGTTCAAAGAGCCATATTTGACAAAAAAACTAAAAACATCTGTCTGGAGCGGCAAAAAAATAACAGCCTTGTATAAAGCTTATATGAAGGTTAGACAATGTACCTACATTAGCTACATTAGCCTAATATCTAAATGACCAAGTAAAGGCTACAAATACATAATAAGCATTCATGATTATCAAATGTGTGTTTTCACTGCAGCGTGTCCTGGAGAGAATGACGCACCACGTGATGACTCTGCTTTAACTTTGACTTCCATTTTTTTTGCCTTCATGCAACTGTAGAAATACAATAAATAAATCTGCTTTTTGGCTCAAAGGTCACACACCTGCACTGTCTGTTCATATCGATCACGTCACAGGCTGAAGTTTGCTGAAGCTGAATGTCCTTAATGGCCTTTTCTTTCACAGTCTTTGCGGAGGTTTTTGAAGTCTGAAAAAGGTGCTCCGGATTTTGTATGAAAGAATCCTTCACGTAATCCCTGTGAACGGTATTTAGTGCTTCATTGTTCCTTGTGTTGCAACAAAACTTCCTATTACATTGCAAACATGGAGCAGTCTTTCCTCATTGACTAAAAGCAAATGTTCAGTCTTGTCCTTAGTCCAGCCTTATTATCGACTCTTTCTCTTTTTATCTTTGGGATCCGTGCGCACACGCCGGTTTGTTCACAGCAGCGGCCGCCTGGCGCGGGGCTGCGTCACAGGATATGACGCACTACGTTGACAGAAATGCTCAAATTTAATATTACTTATACACATTTTTACAGCATTGAAATACGTTAGGAATGTTTTTCCTACCACAGAAACCACATTCAAACTAGGAATAAAATATAGCCCTCCCACTCCATTTTCAGACATTTTTGAAAAGGCTCCAGGAGCCACTGGAGGAGCACTAAAGGTTGACCCCTGGTTTATACAGTATGTAGAAGCATACTGTAGAGGATCAGGATGTCTTTAGTTTCAACAAAAAAATAAAGTGCAATAGTCTACATTACAAGAGAGTAATAAACATGTCTCAGAGTGAGGGAGGTGGGCACAGACATGAGAATTGGTCAAAAAAGTCTGAAATGCATAATGTCAGCCATTGGCTGGCTCTAAATCTGTTTAATTTGTTCACAACATTTTACTTTTGGGCTCAAACATTAACTTTTAATGCAATGGAAAATTTAGGTACCCGAGCTTTAATTTAGTCGCACTTCGAGAGGAAAGGGGAGACGCGGACTTTTTCCTGCAGCGGTGTATTTATTGGGTGCACAAATTACGCAAAGACATGCATGGTCCTGTGCACGTTTATGGTCTTGGGTACATGGTCACGTTGCGGCTACGCGCTCACCGTGTTGTGTTGTGAGCGGTTCCTGCGTCCAGCTCAGAGCCGCTGGATGCGGGAACACTGTGGCCGCTGAGGTGGTGGAATCCCGTTTTAGTACATACAGCAGGTGCCCCGCGGACACTCGCGCTCCCTCGAACAGTTCTCAACGGATTTACACTTTTCACAAACATTTTTTTTGTATGAAGCAGACAAACCGGCCCAAATATGGGCATCGGCCCTTCGGGCATTGCCCAGTACGCCCGATGGCCAGTCCAGCCCTGGTTTGGATCATTTTAGAGCCGCTATTGAACAAAAGAAAAAAATACAGAAATTCCTTTCTGATTTGTAAACGTTTTTTTTTAACATATTAATGAAAGCCCTTTAAACATAGCCTTGGCCGAGTGCAATAAAGAAGAAGAAGAGATGGAAATTTGACTTCAAAACCAAAAAGCCTTTTCAATGAGAATATAAGAAAAGGCTAATCACATGTGATGCTAATGGTCCATTCCAAACTGTTGCATTCGTCCATGTGAATCATGAGAGGACACTAGAGGGAAGTTGACATTCTATCGAGCATAAAAACAACTATAGTAAGGTCAAATTTGGCTGTTGAAGACCTTTTACTCAGAGGTTTGGGATTTGAAGGTTGCATTGTATTTTTATCTTTGTGTTTTTTTATGACAAACAAACTGGGAGGAAATCACACTCAGGTGCTTCTAGTTTGGTGGTTATGGTCAGGAATGTGAGCATTCAGCAGTCATTCAGTTTTCAACGGCAATGTATTGAACTCCAACTTGAATACTTGTGCATACGCCACAATTTTATTAATAGAACAATAAAACATTTATGCGCACCGTATTTGACATGCAAGGTTTAGGCCGTGAGCCTTCATCATCTAGGACGGTTGTACGCAGCAAATGTAATAGTTCAATACAGACCTCTTCTCCAATGCATATCTGATGTCCACATTTCCATTTGATATTTTATTTTAAAACAAAAATTATGTAACCTTTCAGTGGAATTTGTTTGTGGTTGTAAACATGAAAAAAATGCCACCCTTCAACTACAAGTACTTTTGCAACCCTCTGAATCGCTTTGATTGTTTGTACCCACATAGGTGGTGACAGAAGAGATCTGGAGGAGACTTTTGGACTGACATACTACCTCAAAGCAAATCACCCGTCTCTGCGGCAATCCAGTCAGCCACTCACTGTGAAGGATCTGCTCTTGACCAACTACAGGGAGAAAGTGCGTAGGAAAGAAAATCCTGCTGTTTTGCTCATCTATGAGAAACCTTTTTGCTTTGATTCTGACATATTGGAAAAATCAACTGTCCAATCGTTATAAGTGAAATAAGAAAAGTGTTTTGTACAGGGACAGAGACCCTCTCAGCCGTCACTTCCTGAGCTCGCACTGGATGATGATGAGAAACGACTTCTGGCCAAAGAAGGAGTGACTCTTTCAAGTAAATTGCCTCTAACCAAGGTCTGAAAACATATTGCTATTGTATGTAGGGCAAACTCAAACCATTGTCACACACCAGGCCTCATCTATTTTTATCTCCAAAAATGCTCACTGTTCTAACCTAGTTTCCCCTAATTTATACCCCATTCCTTCTTGCTTCTGTTTCGTCTGATTCCTGTCTTCCCGGCTGTTTCATCTCCACGACAAGCTTGAAGAGAGAGTTTTGAAGAAGATCCGCCGGAAAATTCGTAACAAGCGCTCCGCTCAGGAAAGTCGGAAAAAGAAGCGGGAGTATGTCGATAGTCTGGAGGGAAGGTAAGAACGAACGCCATGCAGTAGAACATTGAGCACTGATAAATAAATAATCCACGTTTGATTTAAAATGATCAACCATTCTGAAAGTGATGAAGGAAGCAGGAATATGCTCTGAAAAAAAGACAGAGCCATTGACTGTTTCCGCTGACAAAACCTTTGCTTCACGGCACAGAGGCCACATAATGACATGCTTTTCCCCAGAAACCTATTTATATCTTGCAAATGAGGTTAGATAGAGCAGAGGATCTACCTTTCGCAAGAGGAGCATTTTTTATTTATTTATTTCCTGGAAGAACAGATCCATTAGAAGCTACACACCCCAGATATAACTAACAGTGTAATCTGTACTGAATCATGAAAGTACCGGTGGTGGCGGACTATAGGCTGCTACTTTTGTATATATATGAACTCTGCGGCCTATACTGTATAGCAATGCGGCCAATGTATGTATTTTCATCAATGACGTAGCACACATTCCTGCTTCCTGGTCTGTTAATGCACTTATAATTTTGACATACATTTTAACACATGTAATTAAAGAGGCAGTCAGTGATTTTTTTTTTATTGTGGGAAAACGTCCCTAAACCCTAAAAGTAGTTAAGTTTTCATGTGTTTTTAAATAGTAATAGAATTGACCAGATGCCTATAGTCTCTACAACTTAAAAAAATATATATTTTAGAGCAGACCAATAAAAATCAACCAATGGGATCCGTTCATCCCCAACGAACCAATGGGATGCGTTTACCCCCTTCACCCTCGTCCTGTTTCTCCCGAGTGCACGCACCTGAGTTATCGGATTTTCTAAAACCTTAAATGGCTGAACAGAAAATGTCAATTTCACGTTTGCCACCCACTCAAGAAAATGCTGGATGTCTGGTTTGGTGGAGAGGCGAGGGGAGGGGGAGTGGTTTCAAGAAAATTAATCAATTATATGCAACTAATCAAATATTGAATGTCAACTAATGTTGTTATTGATTATACAGTTACATTTTTAAACCTCACATATGTTAAAAATGCTAGGAAGGGGTTTTATGATGTTGTCATATATTATATATCAGTATTTTTTACAGTATATAACCACCCAAAGATCAATTAGTCATCTAAAATAAATAAATAAATAGTACAATTTTAAATCACCTTTCTACCTTTTCACCACCCCCATTCACACAGAGTACGCAGACTCTGGGGGAAAAGTGTTCCGCTCAAGGACACACAGCAGAACTCACTAATTGGAGCTTGTTTCACTCCGTTCAATCGGGTCAGTCGATCTGACCGCTCAAATGTTTATGCTGAGAGCAGGATTTACCGACAACCTTCAGCTCAGAGGACATCTCCAGCAAGATGTTCTCCAGAGGCAAGGTTATTTGGAATGTACAAAATACTGTAAGTGATTATTCCTTTATTCGTCCCACTGCGGGGACATTTCAGTGTTGCATCACAAGTTACAGAAAAGTTGGGAATGAAGAGCACGCAGCACAAGATAAGAGAACAATAACTATACTAAATAAAACATAAACTCTAACATCAAAGAAACACGTATAAAATCCATATCTTAAATAATGTATACATTTTTTACATTTGGCAAAATAAGCGTCAAGTATAGAGTACTGTGTATTCTAGTGCAAGCAATATGTAGTTACTGTATATGTTAGCATATGTACATGTTAGCAGCAGTATGCTAGTCATGAGCGTACCAAACAGGAGAGGGATGACAGAGCAGAAAGAGGGAAATTGTATTTGGAGACTTTCTCAAAAAGTGAGGTCCCCGTTTATATAGAGAACCAAAACCAGCGAAACATCGGTCACACACATGCCCAATAGTGCAATAGTAAAAAGTCGCTTACATTATTATCTGTACATGTTAGCAGCAGTATGTTTACATCTGTACATGTTAGCAGCAGTATGTTTACATCTGTACATGTTAGCAGCAGTATGTTTACATCTGTACATGGTAGCAGCAAAATGTCTTCATCTGTACATTAGTGATATGTGGTTCTGTAGGACACACAAGCATGCAGTACAAAGATAGAAGATCATTTTTGGGCCTGCACTGTGTCCATTTGTCCTTTGGTCCATGTTGAGGTCAGCAGTGGTCATGAACGCTTGTTTACGACAAAAGAACAGTTGAGATGAAGAGATAAACTGCGGGTGTAGAAGCTGCTAGGGCCATTATCCTGTACTCCTGCACTTCAAATGTGCGTTACAGCTATCTACTGTATGTCATGCACGTGCCAATCATACTGTCAGATGATTTGAACCAGTAACTGTTTTTGAAATAGTGATTCAATCTTGACAAAGAAAAAAAAATACATTGTTTTACAGAGGCACAAATACCATATTCATTATTAGCAATTATGAGTCATTTTAAAACACTGAAAGTTAGAATATTGTTCAGGAGTTTATTTATTTCTGTAATTCAACTTACAATGTGAAACCGAGATATAATATAGTTCAATCTGAAGAGACCAAGAACACAATTAATACATTAAAATGATTTATTTGTTTGGCGCATTGACCCCGGCAGTGATACTTGCAGCTATTTGTTTGTTATACTCTTGATGATTATGGTTTATAGTTTATTTAAAAATGTTCTGATTTTCAGAGATGTTTTATTTGGAGTTTTTACAAGATGTGAGCCATAATTATCCATATTATTAAATATAACAAATAAAAAATGTCTAATTTTCACCCGTATTAGCTGTAGTAAACATGACATCATGTTATGACCTTATTTACAATAATAATGTAATAAGAAAATAAGAAAGTCACCCAAATTCAGGCAATCCGCTCTCAGTATGTACAGTACATATTGATATATTAGGTTTTGAAATACTGTATTAATATGCCACTGGTACAGAGCCCTGTGAAACAGCCCCAGTGAGCCAGTGTCGTCGAGGGTGGTCCTCTCTTTTTCACGTTCATCTGTCTGAAAAAGCTGATCCAAGGATCTAAAAGAGGAAAGTAGTGATAGAACCAAACTCTTCTGAGTTTGTGTAACACCCCAGCTTTAAAAATAAAATAAAAATCATACTACAACGAAGAAGAGATGTACAATAGTCCACTTAAAAGTCATGTCTGTCCCTTTATGTTTTCCACAAATGAAATAGCCACAGAATCTCTGCTTTCCATTTCTCTAGTCACTTCAGAGGATATGATAATCAGTTTGCGTCGTCAGCATGTGTTAGTAATTGCACTCAGACTCTATCAGTAAAAAATCTTATCATGGTGTCAAGGGTCCATAATATAACATTACTCACAGCGACTACCAATAATGAGCAAGACAGAAAGCGTGGGCAGAGGGAAGAGGGTTTTGATGATTGAGAATAGAAAGAAATACTGTATGTTTTGAATAGGAAATGTATTTACATGAATAAAGACCTATCAAACAAATAGTATTTGTAAAAAAACAAGAACGGCCTTGCGTTATTTTGATGCTATTGTTTGGATATAATTTTATACTGTTTTACATTCAGAACCGTGAGTTATGTTCCTGTTTTGTGCAACTGAATGAGGACTATTTTACCATTGTAAGTGCCAGACTATAAGGCACTACTTCTTCTAGTTAGGGGTGGGTTCAAAACTCTACCTATTTCCTCGACCTATTTCACGTCTCCCACTGATGTCTGCTGTCGTTGTGTCCTTGGGCAAGACACCTAACCTGCAGGAGGATCAGTGAGGGGCTGGTGCTAAGTGTACTGGCTGCAGCTCTGACTGCCACCCCCCTGACCCAGAAATGTATTAAGGGGAAGAGGATGGATGGATCTTCTAGTTATTTGAACCCTATATAGCAATCTGGCCAATGTGTGCTTTTTCTCTAGTGCAAAAGCCTGACCTCACCTGCCACTCTGATATTGTGCCAGTGAGCTGACACCTCCTCAACATCTCCTAAGAGTTGTACCTTGTCCCAGCCTGTTTCAAGTACTCCATCAGTGTTCCTGTCCCCAAGAAGATCCAGATTACTGGACAATTAACCCAGGAACTCCATGCCAGGGTCCTGTTTGTAGACTTCAGCTCTCGCTTACAACATCTATCTAGCAATCCCTGCTCCAAGCTCTCCCAGCTCAACGTGCCCAACTCCATCTGTAGGTGGATCACATACTTCCTGACAGACAGAAGCAGTGAGTGCGTCTGGGGAACAATGTCTCGAATTCTAGGATTACAAACACAGACACTCCACAAGGCTCTGTTCTATCTCCCATGCTCTTCTCCTTGCACACCACTCACTGCACCTCCAGTCACAACTCTGTGTTTGCGGACGACACCACCCTTATTGGATTCATTTCTGACGATGATCAGTCTGCTCACAGGAGGGAGGTGGACCGGCTGGTGTCCTGGTAGCACACATTCCTGCTTCCAGTTTGTTTATGCGAACATCATAGAGCAGACACAGGGAAGTGCAGGGAAACATACCGTTTATTTTGATTAGGGCTATAGCTTATGGAGTTTATGGACTTCATTTTGACTTCTGAGTTTTAGTAGTACAAGGACACGCTTTTTTTTAAATCAAAAAATGGCTTTGATCATCATCATCAGTGTGTTAAAACGCCTCTTCAATAAATGATGTTGATGTGATTCATTAAAAGAGTCGCCTGTCAGCTTTGTGTTGTTCCATCAGCTGATGGTTAAGTGCTACATTGCAACACTAAAACCTGCGGCTTAAGTTTGGCCTTTACTGTATGTGGATAAAACTGACTTTATTTTCAAAACTAGCTGGTGTGGTAAGATCACTCTGAAAACAATGTGAATATAGTGTGTAACTATTGACCACATGTACTATACCCCAGACCAAAGTATTGATTGCATTCTTTTTCATGTTATTTATATACCCAAATGTATTTACTCAATCATCTTCATAGGATGTCTGCAAGCAATGCTCACAACCTCGAGCTCCAGAAAAGGATTCGACAATTAGAAGAAACAAACAAGTGAGTTTACAATCTGATTCTGATCAATGTCAGTTATTGGGGTATTTTACAAATAATGGACTGGGCGGCACATGGCACAGTGGTTAGGGCACAGTCTGTTATTTTTGTCTCTGTGTGCTCCGGTTTCCTTAAAACACTGAAAACATGTACAATTGGTTTGACACCTGAATAGCGACCCTGTTTCCATCTCTGGGTGAGAGGAAAAATGCCCTCTACAATTGTAATGCACCTTTTTGAACCGTTCTGTGAAAGCTACAATCACACATTACTCACTATATAGACCTGGCCTGGGGGCTGCACGCAGCCCAATTCACGTTTCCATGTGGCTCTAAGACCTTTTCTCATCCACAAATTTCAGTCTCCACTTTTTTTAATACATGAATCATGAGTGCTACAATGACTTATTGGTTATACTTTATAATTATTCATCAAAAACATCTATTTTTTCTCATTTTCAACTGAAGTAGCTTACATTGAAATATTTTGTTCCAATTTAAAGGAGCAGTATGTAAAAACCTGGCCAAAAGTGGTACTGTAACCTCTCCCACTCTCCCAGACTCAGGTTGCCAGATATGCAGACCTATCCAGCTCGGACCATAATATCTTAATAGACAAGAGTTTTGTCAACAACAAATTTCTAACCAACACCTTTTTCACAAAAGGCCCGATAGAAATCCACCTTTTATTCCTTGTTTTTCGACATTATAATCATAAGGAGACCTTTTTTAGTTCTGGGGACACATGATACTTTACCAGTGAGATTAGCTCGACGCAGTGAGTTTTGGCAACCCGGATCACAGACTTTCTGATTGGTAAAGCGTTGGAGGGTGGGACATTGAAATGAAAACAAGAACAAGATTTAGGGGCTGTAAAACTAATTCTGAAATTCAAATCGCTCGGCTTAACTACTGTCATCAGTTAAAGAAGTATTGGAAAATAACATGGTTTATGTCTTTGGACATATTAGGGCCAAAATCTTGCTACTATAAATGATATCGTATCCATATGAAAACGAGTTCAGCCCTCCACAATGTACCAACATCCAATGTGGCCGCCTTGATATTGTCAATTATTTGGTTATTATTTGGTTCTTCTAAACCAGACATGTTGAAGATAGCATTGTCAATACCTTGACATGTTTTGACAGTTATGACGAAAACAGTAAAGTATAGTCACAAAGCAATTTCCTGGTATTGAAGAACCAAATGAGGGCTTTTGCACAGAAGGTCAGGCCTGGTGGTGTGGCTTCCAACAGTATACGGAATCATTTCTGATATAAAAATCCAATACATAGAATCTATTGTAAAAAGAGTAACATGAATGTATTATTTATTCACTCCAGGGTTCTGCTAGATCAGCTAAGCCAGCTACAGGCTGTACTCACTAACAACCCCAGGAAGGCCACACCTAAAGGGACATGCATATTGGTAAGCCAAGCACCACTCATTACTTTGATTTGCACTACAGCGAATTGTTGAGTGACATTTGTCTCAATGATAGACAGGCTAATAACAAATGCATGATATATATCTGCAAGTGTACATCATTAAAAGACATAGTAGCTTTCGAGTTGAACCGATTTAATATACCGCTTTTCCTCTCGCCTTCTGCCACTGACCCATTTGTGCGTCCTCTCCTTTCATGAACAGGTTCTGCTTCTGTCCTTCACCCTCATCATTTCCTCAAATCTGCAGCCAGAGCCTTCAAGCCAAGTCAGCCAGGGAGACTTCACAGAGACACCAGGTCCCCAGACAAACACAAACACGAGCACGCACACACACACACACACACACACACACACACACACTCAAATTCCATCAAACACACACTCATACACTCTGTCTCCTTTGCACAGTGCTGTCACGTTCTCTGCAGTCCATCCCAGAAGTGGACCGCCCCAATGGGCCTCTGCTGGCTGCCCTGAGGGGAGTGGAGATGATGCGCAGCGGGATGGAGAGGCTAGGGCCCTGGGCAGAAACGCCCACAGTGGATCACAGACACCAGGACAAAGCGTGAGCTCACGGTGCCCCACCCTGCTGCATTACCACCCACCATGGAGTCAGCGCTGGAGAGCAGCATCCAAATGAGAATTCTGTTTACATTTCTGAACATCCCTCGAGCTGACCCTGGGGTAACTCCATGTCTGGAGTTAACACGGCCCTTGCTTATGATGTGAAAGAGACTTTTTGTGTTGTAAATTGATGTTTGTTTATTTTTTGCAAGTATGAAATGTGAGTAAATAAATACAATACTTTGGTCAATTTGAATGATGTGAAATAAAGTAGAATAGTCATGAGTCACAATGAGACCGTCTTCCCTTCAAGTTTAGTTGAGGATTGTCTTCAAACGCTGCTTCTTTTGAAGAGGTCAGTCTTTTGTGAAACCACTTTGAAGATGTTCTGTCAGGATGACTGTTTCAATTAAATAATGTGAAAACGTTAGTATTCGGTTAATCTCTCTGAACTTTTTGGTGAATATTTTAACATTTACAGACTTATAGTATGTGTTTACTAATATTTGCTGAAAACCTCTTCACCTCCATGCCATTACTGTTTTTAATAGTGATTAAATATGACAATATGATTAATATGACATTACCAATGAACGATACAGTTCTGGTGTTCATTTTTCATATCTCCCTAAAAACACTTTGTTTGACTTTCTCAAATGGTGTATGATGCATGATTATCTTCACCGGTATATTAATTTTAATATTTCTACAATAACATCATCTTGGACATTTTTAGTGAATGTTTATTATTGTTGAACCAAGTTTTGAATGTGTTCTTTTCTACAGTCACATATCTAAAGAGCTTTTCTTGTTTTTTGTTTTTTTTATTATTGTAAAAGGTAGTTTACAGTAGTGCTGCATTCTGATGGAAGCGGGTGAAAATGTAGTCTCACAAAACGAAATAAAAAACAAATGTGAGTAATAAAAATATGCAAGAAAACACATATGTGCACGCTTACAAACAAAAAAGTTTTATGTGGCAAACGTTACATTAACTAATGTCTTTCGACTAAATCTGAGTGGAGTGTAGAGTGTACTGCGCATTTCATTTGTCTGTGTTTCTCAGAATTAGTTCTTTAACATTTAGCATAAAAAATACATTAGTAATATGAATAATTAGCCAACAGATGGAATGTACACTAGTGATAACAGTATTTGTTCACTTGTGTTTGGAGTTTTCATATGTGTTTGACAATTCAAATTTAGATTTCGATATCTTTTGTGAACCTTGTTTTCTGCCCTGTCTCTTGCGGCTCTGAACCGTAGACACGGATTCTGAACATAGACTGTACATATTAAACGCATGCGTTTCATGCATCTCGCGTCTCTCATGACGCGCATCGCGGAAAGAGAGACTCTTTAAAACCCAGAAGCGTCTGACGGATCGGGGACTACCGCAATTCTGGGAACCAGACACTGATAACGAAGTCATCTAACGGAGATAATTTCTGCAGTAAATAATATTTATATATTTTTCAAGTGTGCTTTTGGCATCACGCCACTGTAACTGGACAACAATAATGCAAGTGGTTTGATATTTTATAAGTGGCTCAACTTATTTGTAGAGAATGCAGAACAGCAGCGGGTCCGTGTCGTCTGCAGACTACAGTGCGTGTGGAGGAGATGAGGATGAAGGTGACATCTCCAAACTCAACCCCGGAGACGTGGCGCACAACCTGGGCACACTCAACCTGTCGCTGCACTGCTGGCTCCAGATACTTTCGAAGGAATCCACGGTGGATCTTCATGGAGACAGCGCCAACCTTGCGGTAAGGAACATTCACACCTAGTTTGGGCACTTCTCCTTTATTTTACACGAATGACAAAAAAGAATACGTTTTTAACATAGCTAGAATAGGCTACCGTGTAAAGTTCATAGGCTACAGTTGTATATTGAGTCAGAGGACCTGACCTATGTTCACTGTACATTTGTGTTTGTTCTGTTGTTCTACATGTGAAGAAAAGAAAAAGTCAATCACCATTAGCCTAAGCAACGTCAGTGTTAGTCTTATTCCCATGGAAATTGGGGCATACTGAGTGTGACGTTGTCATCTGTGACAGGTGCGTGTCCTCATTTCCTTGGTGTACCTGGTGGTGTGCGTGCTGGGGCTGGTGGGAAACCTTCTGGCCCTATTCTTGCTCCACTCTCGTCGCCGTGGACACCATCACTCCTCCATTGACAGCTTTGTGATGAGCCTGGCTCTCACAGACCTCCAGTTTGTACTCACTCTTCCGTTCTGGGCTGTGGATACAGTGCTGGACTTCCGCTGGCCCTTTGGCAGAGTTATGCGTAAGATAGTGAGCTCAGTGACTACACTCAACATGTATGCAAGTGTTTTCTTTCTGACCGCCATGAGTATGACACGCTATCATTCTCTCGTCACCTCTTTGAAGATGGAGAGTCCCCGGATTTCCAAAGCTCGTGCAAAATGGGCCAGTTTGGCCATTTGGGTGGTGTCAGTGGTGGCCACTCTACCCCATGCTCTCTACTCAACAACAGTACAGGTAGACATATTGAAACAAAATGCTATGAACACATTAATAAAACTGCTTTGATGTTTTTGATTGTCTAATAATCAGAAAAGGCACTGTTGGAACTGTTGACTGCATTGAAAACAGTCAGTCCCCCTAAAATAGCCAAATAATAGTGCAGATGAGCAACTATATCTTTATTATTATCATCAATATTAATAATAATAATAAATATTTACCTGGCAGGTAAAAGTAAAGGTTATCCACTAAAGGGTCTAAAGGCTCTCCACTTTCTCTGGGGAATAAACCTGTAGATTAGTTCATCAAACTCTCTTCCCTTGTGTAGTGCTTAAAGCCAAAGCAAACCAGCCAATTCTCTGCCTAACTGTGGCACATTTTCTTAGGATTGTTGACATGATTCCACTGCACTAATGACTTCTTTAGACTTCTGTATTGAGAAAATTTTGGCCCTTGTATTCACAGGTGTCTGCTGAAGACGAACTGTGCTTGGTTCGTTTCTCCGACTCAGGACAGTGGGACCCGCAGGTCTTGCTTGGACTCTATCAGACACAAAAGGTACTATTGGGATTTGTAGTTCCCTTGACCATCATCAGTGTGTGTTACCTTCTTCTACTACGATTTGTCCTGAATCGGCGTGTTGTGGCCAGTGTGGTAAATGAGAATGTGATGGAAAAGACTGAGAGTGAGATGGGGCGACACCGCAGGCGCTCCAAAGTCACTCGCTCTGTGACCATCGTGGTGCTGTCCTTTTTCATCTGTTGGCTTCCCAACCAGGCACTCACGCTCTGGGGCGTGCTCATTAAGTTTGATTTAGTTCCATTCAGTAAGGCCTTCTACAACGTACAAGCCTATGCTTTTCCCTTGACCGTGTGTCTGGCTCATACCAACAGCTGCCTCAACCCAGTGCTCTACTGCCTCATCCGCAAAGAGTACCGCGCCGGCCTCAAGAACATGCTACTGCGAGTGTCCCGCTCTGTGCGCACAATTCTGACCCGTGCTCTGAGGGGCAGGAGAGTGGAGGGGGCCGCACCAGACCTATAGTGGACTACACACACAACCACATGGATCTGTGAGGGCATGGACATTATCACACAACAGGTTTCAGCGAAACCATCCAACCTGCTACTTTCATCTCCTTTATCCATTTCTGGGGGAGACCATCACTGATCCTACTGTAGGTGATGAGTTCAAAGGAGCAGAGCAGCTCTGGGCTACAGGCAGAGTGGGATTAAGTGTCTTGCCCAAAGACACAACAACAGCAGACATCAGTGGGTGTGGATGGAGCCGATCTTGTGGGGGGAGCCGAACCTACAACCATCAGGCCCAAAGAACCAACGCTCAACCACCTGAGCCCCCAATTCTTCAGTTATTGTTATGTTTTAAAAACTGTATGAGGCTGTTCATTTCCCAGACTAATAAGAATTGACAAAAAACCTCCACTCAGAAGCATGATTTCTGGGTTATCTTTTCATGTTCCAAATAATCATATCTCATAATAACTTGTGGGACTTGGCAAAGCCTTTCATCATTTTTTTTATTGTGCTCTATGCAGAAATTATTTTTTGAGTTGTCATACTGTAAAATGATAAATATCTGTTTGATATGATGGGACAAAAATATTTCCCAGGTGGCCAACACATACCAGTACCTGCAGCAATGATTCAGCAGAAAAAATGCAGAATTTCAATTTCTGTGAAAAAAGAAGATCCATGTGAAGTTTCAATCTCGCTTTAGAATGCATATTTTATGAAAAACGCTGCCTTTGAAGTCTGCATAATTCCTTACCTCATCTATATCAAAGCACCCAATCTGAGGTCTACAAATCCAACCATGAACGTTGGACAATCAGTCAAAGTAGAGAGCTAAGAAAACTCAATCTCACACGTGCAATCACTTGAATCAGAAATGCATTATGGATAAGAGAAGGATGTTGTTATTTTGGCAGAAAACACAAAAAGGTCCCATTACATAGTGGCCTCTTGGCTCTAGTGTACGGTTGCATTTATTGTTGTCTGTATGTGGTGCTGTATGTGGTGCTTCAGAATGCAACAAACTGTTTTGTGAGATAAAACATATTGAAAGGACATATACCGTTTCTATATTTTTGCAGCTTTTATCAGTTCACACAACTGGTCTCGGTACAAAAGACACATTTTTGCCCTTCTATAATCAGTTCAGAATTATTGATAAGCAAATATCACTCGCTCCTTTTATGCGCTGTAATTACATCATCAGGTCACTGGGCCAAGATGGCATTTAGCTCACATCCATCAAGGTTTATATTTTAAATAGAAGAACTGAGATTAGAGACAGCAGCGGTTTCTGGCTTGTTTCTGTATTATTGTGTGGTTTGTAGTATTTTTTGCTTGGGTCCTGGTCAATTTGATTCTATTCATATTTCATTATTGTCTGTACAATTTTTATTTTTTTTAAGGGAAATGACTCAGCTGAGAATGTTCAATATCAATGTGGGAGTTTGAATGATTCAATTCAACTTTTTCAGATACTCTAAATGATCTTTGTTTCCATTTGTGACGCCACAGGAAACCCATTCATATAAATGTGTTGGCCTAATGTGTTATTATGATGTTTTACAACAATGCTATTCCTTTTTCCTCACATGTTAATATATCTGAATGTCTAGCTGCATGTACCACAAAGCAAACAGAAAGTTTTTGATCATATTTCAACAATGTTTTGATGAAGATCTTTCATTACAGTGTCATTGGGGGCATTCTATAAACAAATCTCTAATCCTGTATCATCAGATGATCATCAATCTTCTCACACCTCACTCATACTAGGCAATGTGAGTCAAGTCTTTGGTTGCCTCTGCCACTGTGGGACCTGGGGTTCCCAGAGGTCTCCCATCCAAGGCCCAGTTTAGGGTCTTTGTAAGCAGCAGAAAGCTATAGCTTGTCAGGTATCATCCCAGCCAGAAAACAAGATTGGAAATGTTCACTTTGGGCGGCACGGTGGCTGAGTGGATAGCACTCTCACCTCTCAGCAAGACGGTCCTGGGTTCGAATCCCGGTCGGACCAGGGCCTTTCTGAGTGGAGTTTGCCCGTCTCCCCGTGTCTGCGTAGGTTTCCTCCGGGTACTCCGGTTTCCCCTACCACTAAAAATATGTACAATAGTTCTGGCATATGCCTCCTGTACTGGCCCCGCTCCCATCTCTGTGTGGAGTGAGAGCCAAGTGCCCAAAAATAACAATTGTAAACCGCTTTGAGACTCCGATGTGCAGTGAAAAGGCGGTATATAAATAAAGATTGTTTGGTTCACTTGAGAGTTTGTGCTCCGTTTTAGTTACAGCTACAATCTGAACCTATGGCCATGTTGTTTATTCACATTTTGTAAATAAATAATTACAGGCTTTAATAATCAGTTTAGTGCTGATACTACAATATTTAATTTATTATAATATATGAGACGGGTGTGAACCATTGACTCAAAAATCTTTTACTCCATAATTGAGATGTTCACAAATACGTGTCTATCCATTCACTGCGTTGGTCTGTTCCTTGTCTTTTTTTTTTTTTTTAGAAAAGGAGTTGTACATAAACTGACCACTGGGAGGCAGTATAACACAGTCACACAACAGGACATTATGTATTTCTCTCACCAGGGGCATTTCAAAACTAAACAAGCTAACAACATAAATAAAACTGTCTCCCACCTGCTTCTTTCTTTGCGCTATTCCAATAAATATAATTCATGGGAGAGTATTTCAAGTAAATATAGAGCGTGCTGGTTGATTAACTAAACTGCACTAACATTTGAGAAGAGCAATGTTAGTCACCTTGGAGCACATAGGAAGTTTTAAACATTATATATATAATAACCCTGAAAATAAATGTAAAAACAGCCAGATTACAACAAAGAACTGGCAACCTAACAAAAGTCACATTATGTGATCTCAGCTTGCTGATTGGATAATCAGCTGTAGAGCCATCATTATGATGGCTAGATAAATATTGTGGACATCATGTCCATTGTGTTTTCAATTAAGAAAAAAAGTGCACTTTAAACTTTGAGGACTTGAGATTTGTAAATGCCCACATTGTGTCGGCCAATCAGGTCTGTATTGGGTTAGGGTTAAATGAAAATATCATATAATGGTACCTTTAGCTTAAATTAAGGATTTGTTTATAGGAAAGAAGACTTTAGTCTGTCATAACTTAGACTTCTACTGAGACTGTTGAGAAAACACAAAATAAGAAAATATATAAAGTATTTATTCTGTAAAAAAAAAAAAAAAAAGAAGAAAACTTGGTATCAACTACTAAAGACAGCGACTATACAAACCTATGTCTCCAATCCACTGTACCTGTAGGTAGTTGATATTATCTACAGACTTATTAACAGCACAAAGTTATCCATGCTGAGATTGTAGCACCACTGCAGCAGGTGCGAGGCGGATAACTGGGAAAATATAATGGAAATACGTCTGGAACAGTGAGGCAGTTGAACTCCAAAGTTGTGCGGTTTATTGTCTAAAATCAGCAACGTGTATTTGCAATGTTCAACCAAGAACCATCTTTTTTCCCCCTTTAAACAATTAAGAAACGTGGTATGTTTGTTCCTCAGATCCATGGCGTAAGAGACAGGTCTTCTTTGATAATTGAAGTTAAAAACCTCTGGGGTCACTAGTTTTTCCCTGGGGACGGGTCTCGCTCCCTTTTCATGGACACACTGCTGTTCTTATCGTCACCTTTCGTTAGGACAGCGGCCGATCTTTTTCGTTCACGTTTGATCTTTTTTTCTGTTCCCTTTTTCTCTGTGTCTGGAACAGCGTCCGTTTCTGGCTTGACCTCCCTTTTGGGTTCCGTAGCGGCTGAAATCTCACACACCGTTGGCCCGTCCCACTTTGGGATAGCAACGCCGAGTAGCTCCATGAGTCGTTTCATAACTTCATCCACATAGCCGTTGATGCGCAGGTGTGCATGCTTGTCCTGTGGGAGAAGGTAAATGCTGAATTGCTAAAAATGCTGAACTGATAATCAAAACAATACAACACAGTAAAAGCAACATTTCAGTTTGATTCATTTATATAAAGCAACTCACATGCTTGGTAGGCTGCAGGTTGACAATGACGAGTTTACCACCTTTGCGCTTGGTGAGAAGAGGAAGATCCCCACTAGGTTTAATTTGCATCGACGTACCAAGAGTCAGTGCCAAGTCAGCCCGTCTGCACAACATTTTCATCAAATCTTAAACATACTTGTGTTTGTTGAGTTCTTATTTCACTTTCAGAAGCCATTATGTTTTTATTTAATATTACAATATGTTAATGCACTAAATACATACAATGATTGAGTAAGACATTTCTCTCCTCCTCGATTGTCGGTCCAAGTGCGAGTTCCCTCATTGCTCTAAAGAGGCAACTTGTATTTCAAACCAGCCTCATATTAGTTTACTTTTATATCTAGGTTATATTTAATAAACAGCTCAAGAAAGCATACCAATGTCTGAAAACTGCTTGTTTGAGTGTGCCTTGTGGAAACGCTGGTGTCATTATGAAGTTCAGCGTTGTCCTTACCACCCGGGCTATGTGCCAGCAGGTGGTCCTATTGAAGGAAAAAAATAGAACTATATGTCCTCAGATTTAACACATCCGGTAGATCTCATTGTCTTTGCCAGTCATGTTGGGAGGTTACAATTTTTATCATAAAAAAATTTCATAAATGTTCTTTCAATTTTCACTGTGTTTTGGTGGGGCTCTCCTGCAAAGTTGAAGGAGATGCGGGCTTTGTTCTTAAAGTACTTCTGTTGTTGATGTCGACGGATGGTTATTGAGCTGCTGTCGGCATCAGAACAAACTTCATTTGACTGACCTCCTTTCTGCAGCTCAGACTTTTGAGAGATTTTTGGGAATTTTAGTCATAACCTCAGGATGTGTTTATGCAGTTCAAAAATCAGATTAAAAAATGTGCATGAGCCTGATAGAAAATGACAATCCACATTTTGAACACACATTTTAGCTTGAATTTAAATTTGTTTTGAATAAATTGCATACACCTGCTTTGTCTTTCTTTAATTTGTTTCCTTTTTTTGTATTTTGAAAGAATGAATATAGTGCAAATGCAATATTTATTCTTGCCATTTTCATCTGGTTTTACAATTTGATGTGTATTTGAATTGGGTATTTATGTGTTCTAGAGTAAAGACTATTGCAAGTGCAAAAACAATGTGACCACTTTATATGTGCCTTTGCGATTATTTGAACAAAGGTTTGGTGCAGCACTGGTTTCATAGATCAGTTCTGAAGTTCAGAAAAAAAGTCACAATTTTGATCTTGAGCTTTTTCCTTTGTACTAACCTCTATTATAAAAATGCTTTTTGGATAAATCTTCCCTCCCACACATAATTTACACTTAATTTAATAGTGGTTTTTCAGGTTTTGTGAGAAGAAAATGCTGATAAACAGTACTTCAGGTTTCACCTGACCATGCTTGATACAGGGGGGGCAAAAAAGTATTTAGTCAGCCACCGATTGTGCAAGTTCTCCCACTTAAAATAATGACAGAGGTCTGTAATTTTCATCATAGGTACACTTCAACTGTGAGAGACAGAATGTGAAAAAAAATCCGGGACTGGCTAGGCCACTCCAGGACTTTCAAATGGAGCCACTCCTTCGTTGCCCGGGCGATGTGTTTGGGATCATTGTCATGCTGGAAGACCCAGCGACGTTTCATCTTCAAAGCTCTCACTGATGGAAGGAGGTTTTGGCTCAAAATCTCACAATACATGGCCCCATTCATTCTTTCCTTAACACAGATCAGTCGTCCTGTCCCCTTAGCAGAAAAACAGCCCCAAAGCATGACGTTTCCACCCCCATGCTTCATGTATGGTGTTCTTGGGATGCAACTCAGTATTCTTCTTCCTCCAAACACGACGAGTTGAGTTTATACTAAACAGTTCTACTTTGGTTTCATCTGACCACATGACATTCTCCCAATCCTCTGGTGTATCATCCATGTGCTCTCTGGCAAACTTCAGACGGGCCTGGACATGCACTGGCTTCAGCAGGGGGACACGTCTGGCACTGCAGGGTTTGATTCCCTGTCGTCGTAGTGTGTTTCTGATGGTAACCTTTGTTACTTTGGTCCCAGCTCTCTGCAGGTCATTCACCAGGTCCCCCCATGTGGTTCTGGGATATTTGATCACCGTTCTCATGATCATTTTGACCCCACGGGATGAGATCTTGCGTGGAGCCCCAGATTGAGGGAGATTATCAGTGGTCTTGTATGTCTTCCATTTTCTGATAATTGCTCCCACAGTTGATTTGTTCACACCAAGCTGCTTGCCTATACATAGTTCCCACAGACCAATGAATGTCACATGACCTCCTCGGAGACGCCATCTTTGATGGCACGCTGCTGTGTTTGTGCATTCCATTAAACAGAAGAATGAGAATAAATGTAGATATTCAAACGCAAATTGGAAAAAAGGGCAACTTTTGAGCAAATAATTGTATATTAATACAATGGCACCACAGTTTAACGTGCTACGGACATGTTTTACATATTTGATCAAATTATGCAGCAAAAATTAACAAGCAATGCAAACATTTCTCAAAAACTTTAGATTTAATACCAGTTGGAGCTCCATTTAATTATTTTAATTATATTAACAATTAATTTAATTAATGCTAATGCCACACGGACACTCTGGATTGCTGTTATTGTTTATTTCCGCGTTTTTGACCGTATGTTTTGGTGAATGGTGGGCAACTGATTTTTCCAGGCGTAAAGAGCAGTTTATTTTATGACACAGATCTTTTTACAGAAGCAATGCTGTTTGTGAACATTGTTTTAGCCCACCATAGAACTATTATTATCTATTTAATACATTTACGTTGCCCTCGAGAGCCTCGGACGCGACACCGATCCTCCTCATAATAAAGTAATCTAAATAATGAAACTCTCAAGTTACCAGGTATCAGCATACACAAGTTAGTACTGAGTAAATTACGTCTGTCAACACACATAAGATACGATACGCACCTGACACAAAGTGCTCCGAGCATATTCTTGCGTGTTTTGAGGGAGTTTCTTGCCTGTTTATCTTCGCAAGCCATAACCTCCGTGGTTGTTCTGACAAAAGCTTAGTCTTCTCACATTCATGAAGTCTAATGATGGGTATACTGTAAAATCCAAGTTTAACGGAACCTCCGGCACGATTAGAACATCCATTGACCCAGCAGGAGATGACCATTTTCAACTTTATCACGACATTAACACGTTTCAGCTTCTTTTTCTATTGTTTTGCCCACGGAATGCCAACACAAATGGCGCCGGGTCGGCAAATCCCCGTATGTAGTGACGTCATGTGGGAACTATGTATTGTAGATTCACTCTTCCCAGTCTGGTGCAGGTCTACAATTCTTTTCCTGGTGTCCTTCGACAGCTCTTTGGTCTTGGCCATAGTGGAGTTTGGAGTCTGACTGTTTGAGGCTGTGGACAGGTGTCTTTTATACAGATAACGAGTTCAAACAGGTGCCATTAATACAGGTAACGAGTGGAGGACAGAAGAGCTTCTTAAAGAAGAAGTTACAGGTCTGTGAGAGCCAGAGATCCTCCTTTTTTGAAGTGACCAAATACTTATGTTCCACCATAATTTACAAATAAATTCTTTAAAAATCCTACAATGTGAAATCCTGGATTTTTTTTTCACATTCTGTCTCTCACAGTTGAAGTGTACCTATGATGAAAATTACAGACCTCTGTCATTATTTTAAGTGGGAGAACTTGCACAATCGGTGGCTGACTAAATACTTTTTTGCCCCACTGTAAATGAAGCCCTAAATGTTGTAACAAGAGAGGGATTGGATTACCTGCTGGCATCTTCCGCTTTATTCAAGTCTGCGTCTGGAAGAGCATCCTCCCAATCCAGGATGGTGCTGATCAGCTTCCCCCTGTTCACCATATGTTTAAATTTCAATCTTGTAGTTGTTATAGTTTAGATTTTTAAGAAGGCTTTACCTGCAGGCTCGGAGTCCTCTTGAGCGAACAAATTCACAGTAACGGCCTGTTGGCTTAAGACCCATTATTCCGATCACCTTCTCCCTCACAAACTGCCTATCCAAAATTATTCAAAGTTAGGTCCAAAGAGCTTAACACGAACCTGCGCACACACTCTCCAACACTTCTCACAACTGCTCTCTCCAGAAAATAACATAGTATTACTATGTTTGTAAATACTGGATTATTAATAGTTTATTAATTTGACCAAAACTATGCCTTAAGAGAACATCACAGAAAGAGATTGGATGTAACAAAATTGGTCATTCTAGCCCTGTCTGAGCCATCAAACCACTTTGCATGTTTTGATCCAGGTATGGTACAAAATCAGATTCATCATTTACTAAAGTAGACAACTATTTCAATAACTGAATTTACTTGTATTAATTACATACCACACTTTTCATATTCTTATTTAATACATACCTGCCACACTTTTCACATTCTTCAGTGAACATGTTTCCATGAAGTTCTGACAAATGATCTCTAAAGCACACAACAAAGCTCAATTTAGGTACAAATAATTCAAAAATATACTTCCAAGCGTATATTTTTTCTGAAATACTCTAAAAGATGAGGCCAATCACATGGAAAAAGTAACATTACAAAGGTAAATGGTACCTTGGAAAACCAGATCGAACATGGAGCCCATCTACATTTTGGCTGATTAAATATTTGAGATAGCCAGCCCTGTGCAGACCCAGCAGGGCCATGTGGGTGAACGTAGGACGGGCATCTTCAAATGTTGTGTCAAAATGTGGCATTTCACCTTTTTCTTCCAGAGTCCAGACCCCTTTCGGACCCCTGAAATTCAAAAAAGTCATCATGTAAATTACATAATTGACACAGTGAAATTACTGCTGAATACAAAGAAAAAAGGTATGGGTAAACCAATTTAGAACTCTGGTCACATAAGGAGTGCCAAGTGGGGACCAAGGGCAAGGCTTTACAATTTTGGAAGACCTCAAAATGTTCCCATTTATTATTGAATTCCAAGCATTGATGGCAAGAGATTTTTAGCTCATTTGAAATTGTATGCCTCTTTATAACAAATAAATTAAAAAAAACACAAAACACTTTGCTTTGATAATAATGCATTAGTTTTACATAGCGCTTTTATGGTGTGTGTGTGTGTGTGCACTTTGAATTAGGGCTGTAAAAAATTTACCGGTATATTGCTAATCAATTATTGGAATAGTTGTCAAAAATGGTTGAACAACACTGACAATTAATCATGCTTGTGATTAAGTTGTGTAACTACTAACAGAGCTGTAATTACTGAAGAATAAAATTAAATCAACCAGTTAAGTTACAAATCGTTTATAAGATGTTCAAGGTTTCGTTTTTATCTAATCTTTATAAAATAATCCCATTTGTATTGGCCTATCACCATGCAAACAATTTTTGAAATAATAATCTATGTTCCAAAATTATCAATAATTACAAGCACAGCTCTGATTGTAATTCTATGATTGCATTAAACCAGTATGACAGTGATGTATGACACTGCCCCTTTAAACACAATAAAGAATGATTCAGATGGTTTTTGCTTTTAATACCTGAAGTCAGGAATTCCGGCAGAGGTACTAATGCCTGCCCCAGAGTGAACAACCAAAAATGTGGATTCTTTAATCATTTTAGCCAGGGTTTCTACTTTGGCATCCAGCTCCTCGGGACCATCAAATGACTGCCAAAAACACAACAAAATATTAGGGACACGTAGTCTAAAAAACAAAAACAATCCCTTACTTTTATCATAAAAGCACACAATGTAAACATTACTGTTACTAACTTGCAATGCCGACTGACAGATAATGAATAAAACAACCATGGTTCATGTTATCTGCTACATGGTTATCACGAAGCCGAGGCAGAGAGCTTTGTTTTACCTCTGGAAGTCCGCATACACCTTTATCCGCGTAGGGCGATAATCCGGCAGCATAATTTACGGACATTCTGGGAAGGTGAATTGTATAGTGAAAAGTGTGTGGCTTTTGCTATGTTTTTTTCTCTGTAGTAGTTTTAATACAAAAGAAATTTCACAAACCTCGCAGTTTTATGACGTCATAACAGAGCGACAGGCTGCGTCCCAAATGTCTTTCCTCGTCCCTTCTACTTGGTTAATTCTCAAATGCAATCAAAGGAAGGGACAGGGTGCAAGGGGAGAAAAGGCGTCTTGCATCCAAAGTCACTACTTGCTTTTCCCTAACTCCCAAAGTCCTTCCAAATCAAGAAACAGGCGTTTTGCCTGTTCTCTTGATTTGTAAGGACTTTGGAATGGATCTAATAACATTTTTATACAGGTCGTATGATCCGAACTGCAAAAAATAGGACAATTCCTGGCCTCATAAATTGATGCCCATGTCATTTCACTGAACAAAATTGTTGCTACTGTAAGCGTGTGCAGCGACGATCATATTTCATTTTTATTGTTTTATGTATTCAACTTGGTTGAGTGCTCTTGTTTATTACGTGCGCTGCAAACATCCCTACTGTAGATAACTAACTTATCATATCTCAATGTTATCCGCGGGACAGTGGACGGGGCCATCCTTACTGTGGTAATGATGGAATAATAAGGAAATTTAAGTTCACAAATATGGGATCAGTTCCTGACTTTGCCCTAACCCTCATCTACTTGGAGAAACGTTACTACCGACTTTGACAACCCCATTTTTGGTAGTTCCCCTTTCTCTTAAAATGTACATAAGCACCACTCCATATGTCTGAATGTCTTTATTTACCTCTTAAATATTACAGAATAAAAAGTAACAATAATAGATGCTAAAGAAAAGCAAAACTACAAAGTAAGATGGCATCGCTACATGTATTGTTATTGAGTAATGAAATAACACGTCTATTCAGATGGGATATTTTTTTAAAAGCATCCTGAGAATTAATGTATTTAAATCTGATTAAAAGGTGCAAAATGTAGTTACAAGGGCATTCAAAATTTCAAATTAAGATTGATAAAAATACATTTACATTCAAGAGACTAGTATTAAATTGGACTCTTATAAGATACAATTGAAATAATGTATTCTGCCATTTTTTTTATTTTATTTTATTCCCAGGACAAATCCTGTCAACTTCTGTGCATACAGAAAATGGTATTGCCCACATATATTGAACTTAAGCGGCAATCCAGGAAAAAAAAAAAACAAAAATCTAAAATAACCATCTAAACTAAAAGATTGAAGAATGCCAATAATGGGCTTAAAATATTCACAAACGGCATTAATTAAAATGGTACTAAATTTGATTTGCCCAAACCTGCTAACCCAAATTATTGGTGGTCTGTTTTCATTTGGAATATTTGACACTTTTTCAGAAGTAAAACAATTAAAAAGAACAATAAGTACATAATAATTACATACAGTGGGACATTCCTGACAAGGCAATAGGATTGTCATGAGACAAGCCACGCCACCAGAAAACATACATGATGCACCTTTAGTGATGAATATTGCGACATAAATGTATTGATTTTAAAAAAAGAAAAAAAATCGGTCGACTTTGTGGAATTGTTAGATGACCACTTGCGTATTCATTCTCATAATACAATCTAAAGGTTTTAAACAGACAGCAGGTGTGAAGTCTGAACAAATATGGGGTGCTACAAGTGAAAGGAGCAGCTAGTAAAAAGAAAAAAAGAAAAAAACTTCTTTGGCTCCTTCAGGTCTCTGTTTAATAAACCTGATAGAAAGTATGTCTATGTTGCCTCTGGCTCAAAAAACGATGACCCACATAGGCCATCATTGACAATTTAAACCTTCTGTATGAGCATTCAAAAGGACATTATCATTGACCAGAACAGATATGCCCACACACACACACACACACATATAGCAAGAATCAATTTTATGCTAACCTAACTCCACAGAGTCTGTCATCTGCACACTGCTTGGGAGTTTTAAGCATTTTACCCCCAACTTTCCTTAAGTGAAGCAAGTGAACAGTCCTACTGTAACATGATTAAGACAGCTTCCATAATGATACAGCATGCACGTAAAAGTGTTAACACTGTCCTCAGGTGAAACTTGGCTCATGTTCTATCCATCAGATAAGCAAGTCATTTGCCAAATGGTCTTTTAACAGTTAAACTTTTGTCCAGAGACACACGGTCAAAGACACTGAATTAAACTAAGGTTTGCAAAGTAAAAAGGTGGTTAAAGTGGGCTTGCACCAGTGCAAAATATGATCTTAAAGAGTGGTTTGATCCACATATACTGTAAATAAATTGATTACATGTTAGGTGATAGTGGGAACGTGTGAACAAGGTAAAGACGTGTGCTGGTGCAAATCTTGCCACACTGACCCATTTTATAAAAGGTGCACCAACTTCTTCCTCTGCCCTGAGGCTGAGAAAAAACAGCTCTTTAAAAATAAAAGGTTTCAAACCATTCCTGGTTCAGAACCTACAACATCTGTTTTTGGGCAAGGCAAAACATGTCAAGACTCCTCATTGCCCGAGTCATCATCATCATAGCAGCAGTCGCCTTCAGCATCCACATCGTCATCATCATAGTAATAGTCATAAAAGAGGTCAGAGCCTTCGTCAGGAGCTGGAGCCCGTGTGCGAACACAATATTCTGCCAACGTGGTAGGTACCTTAACACCATCGCGCTCTGCTTCGGCCTTGGTAGCCAAGACTTGTTTCCTGAGAGACAAAAAGTCACGATTGTGATCCATCAAAGAGAGAAAAACAAATGACAGTTTCTGTGGTGATGTGTGATATACCGGATTATCTCTACATATTCACGATCTTTGCCTTTACTATCCCTCCATTTGCGATACATCACAGAGGCATCCACATTGGCCGGTGAGAAAGTGTTAGGCTCATTTAGAAGCGAGATCACACTGAGCAAAATGGTTCTACAAAAAAATGAAGATATGGATAATGATGGAATTATACATTGCGTAATTATGTAATTCTTTTAAAAGTGAACAAACCTGACATTCTGAGTTGGATTCCATCTTTCAGACGGAAGTTCTCCACTCTGTGGGTCATCTACTGGAGGGTGTAATATAGAGATACATACATCTCCATTCTGATAAAAAGTTACATTAGAGATAAAGAATTATAGAGGTGGATTTGCATTACTAATACAAAGTGGGAATGTGACACTTCACCTCATAAATATTTGGGTGCCACATCTTTGTGAGGAAACGAAAGGCAGGTGGAGAGTATGGGTAATCTATTGGGAACTTGATCCGAGCCTGGGAGACAGTACAGGTTTCAAACCCACGTAACGGTTTCTAATCAAATCATTGAACGTTCATAAGACTGGTAACACATATAAAAATGCTGTGAAACCTAAATGCTTATTTTTGATTTACAAAGTTTAGTAAAAAACAAAAAGTATTTTACAGTGATAAGTGACAACACATTTCAGATACATTACCTTGAAATAGCCCCCTTCATAATGTGTGTTGGGGGGTCCAAAAATAGCAACTTCCCAGTTATACAAATCTGCTTCATCCACCAACGTTATTTTGAATCCTTCCACGGGCTCTTCTTGGAGGCTCTTCATTTCCAGCATTAGTGCTTTTTGTGAGCTGGCTACACGAGAGGGGTCGTGTTGCGCCATAGTGAGCACGGAACTTTTCAAGATGATCCAAATTCAGCAACTGAGAAGTTTATTTACGCGGGTTGAGTGTAAACGTGTAGCCTGACAACAGAGACAATGCTTAATGCCAAGCACAAATAGGCCAACTTCACAACGAACACAAAAACACCGTGCAGTGGTCTGGTCAGTATCAGCCAACCACGTATTAACACGGGATGTCTTATTTTCCAAAGACCTTTATCAGGACACTAAAGTATTAATATGATGTTGGCTCACCTGCAGAGAGGAGTAAGCCGCGGAGAGAGACACAAATCTACAAGTAGCTGCTGGCTAAGCTAGCACCAGCTGTGCTTAGACGAAATAACTACTGGAAGAGTCCAGCATCAGCATAAAGTATTCTATTAAAGAACGTTATGTAACCAACCACTAATCAAACTAACCACACTGGGAAGCGGTACCGTCCAAGACACTGGAAGAAATAAAGCTCTTTTGCTGAAAGGAGTCTCTTCTATCAAGTAACACCTCTACAGTGATGGGACTTGTAGTCCAAACAGAAAACGACAACATATAGAACATTTACCGCAACAGTGTGCGGTAATATGTAAAATAATGATAGTAATAATTTCTTGAATAAGTTTATTAAATCGTCTGTGTACACAATTACGATTATTTTTAATTAATTTCAAATGTTTAAATAAAAATAACTTTCAATAAAAAGAAACAAGAGTACAAACTATAAACCCTTTTAATTGTTGTATTTAATGTATTTGTACAATGTATTGTATTTTCTTTAAAACAGAAACCAGTTTGTTGACGTCATTCCCTGCGACAAAACTACACAATAATACCAAAGTAGGACTTCTAGTTCTGCCTGAACGTAAATCATTGAATCGATACATTCAAGTGTGTGTGGCCATACTTATATTCAATATACTCACAATATTCTCGCTTTTGTATCTTTGTTATTTCTAGCCCTTTTATGTATGCAAACAATTTGTTTTCGGCTCCTTTTTATTTACGCGACACACTCAACAAACCGGAAAGGACCCACGTTGACGGAAAGTTCGTGATGAGTTCGAAATCACGACGCAGGTCCCGCTCCATCTCAAGAAACAGGAGCCGAGACGAAAGACACAGATCCAAGTTAAACAGATCACCTTCTGTCGAGTCCAAACGACCTACACGGGACCATGAGAGGGCCAGCAGCAGCGGGAGTTCAACCGACGCTTCTCCGGAGAGACTGCGGCCTCAACACAAGCGCCGCGACCAGTCCAGAAGTGGCTCAGAAGGAGACGGCATTAGACGTTCTACAGGCCACAAGAGCAAGCTAGGGTATCAAACCAGAAGGTATTTTCAATCGGGTGTACATCATATTTAGCCGCTTTTAAAAGAAAAAGGCAGGGTCTATATAACAACCTCATCGACTCTCATTGCTATCAGTCCTCACTGGTTCCTGCTGTAGAGAAGGTATGGTAATGTGCGAATAACATATCTACATCGAACGGTCACTGAACTGTTCAACCAAAAACCATAATCAAGTATTTCATATTTGTATCTCTCTTTTTAATTTTTGTGATTATTTATGATTTCTAATGCTTTCTTATTTTGTTCAGCACTTTGAGCTGCCTTGTGTATGAATTGTGCTATACAAATAAACTTGCCTTGCCTATTATACACAACATAATTTTTCTTAAGCGAAACCACTGGCAACAACCTATTTCTACAGCTTAAAAGGAATTGGTCATTCTAAAACGTCTCCACATGTTCAGTTTTGACCCTGTTCTGATTCTATAACATAGGCGTCAGATGTGCGTTGGGACCATTTTTTTTTTTTTTTTAATACAACTTTTATGTAGAAACGTCGTGCCCGAAGGCATTGACGGCTGGTTTCTTAAATATTAAAACATAGTATCAAAAATCAGCCTATGCTTGATGTCCCATAATTTGTTTTTGAAATTGTCCAAGGTGGGACAGTCCCACAGCTCGGGAGATTTGTTTAATAGCTTTGTTAAAAATAGGAATGGAGATCGGTCCAATGCTCGACTCGTGGGGAATTCTATGCCCGGGTGGACGAGTGTTTTATTCCGTGTTTGAATAGGAGTTCGTTTAATAATGGGACAAAAGGACTGGAGAGCCTTTGGGAGTAAACCACGTAACAGCTTGTAGCCATAGCACATCACTGCAAAGTTTCTTCTATGTTTTAAAGGAGCCAGTTTGAGTTCTTCATAATCCCCATCTGTAACTGGTTGTGTATAGGGGTAGTGTAGTATGATCCTGATGGCTCGGCGTTGGAGTTTTTCCAAGCGGTTAGTTTGTGTGACATTTAGCGCAGCCCAGACAGGTGACGCATACTCAAAGTGAGGTAGAATATAACATTTGTACAGTCTTGTTAGTAGATTTTTGTCTTTAACAGAGAGGGAGAGTCTACGAAGGAGGAACATTTGAGATGCCACCTTTCGGCAGGCGTGGTCGACTTGTTTGTCAAATTTTAGATCGTTTGTAATCCAGAATCCTAAATGGAGATGTTCTTTAACCATTTCGACTGGACAGCCCATGAATTTAATGTCAATGTTTGTATTTTGCATTTTGGAGAGAAACATTGCTTTGGTTTTGCTTGGGTTAAATTGCATACCCCAAGTTTCAGCCCATTGGGCAATGTCCAGAAGATCTTGATTTACTTTCTCTACCATTAGAGGGAGTTGTTGGGATGCCACAAACAGTGTGGTGTCATCAGCATAAAGCAGACAATCGTTGACAGTGCCTGGCTTGCTTGATGACTGAATTTCACCAGGAATCAGATGTGAAAGATCATTCATGAACAGTACAAACAGAGTGGGAGCCAGAGTACTTCCTTGAGGCACACCTGAGTAGACAGGACGTATTTCTGAAAGAATGTTGTTAATTTTAACAGCCTGCTGTCTATCAGTGAGATAATTTACAATCCAACGGAAGAGTTTACCACGGATTCCATATGATGGAAGCTTTTGAATTATTGCAGGATGTGGTACGGTATCAAATGCAGCAGCTAGGTCTAGAAAAACAGCACAGCATGAGAATCTTTTCTCCATTAGTGATAGACATTTATGGTAGAGATAGCTTAACTGGTCAGTGGTGGAATGACGTGGTAGAAATCCAAATTGCGAAGCTGATATTAAGTTGTTCGTACACAGAAACTCCAACAGTTTTTTGTTGATAACCGACTCTAGTATTTTCCCCACGTTTGATGTTATTGAAATTGGCCGATAATTTTGCGGATCTGACCTGTTACCCTTGTTTTTGTAGATTGGTGTCACGTGTGCCGTTTTCCAGGCTTGGGGCATAACTCCAGTATCAATAGACTTTTTGAATAGAATGCACAGAGGAGGTGCTAAAGCTTCATGGCAGTTTCTCAAAACCAGGTTGGTTATTCCATCTGGACCAGTGGATTTTGAGGGATCAAGCGTGGCTAATGCCTTAGAAATGTCCATTTGATTGAGATGGATGTTGGAAAGAATTTTGGATGTATTCAGTGGTAGAGGTGGGAACGGGATGTTAGAGTTGGGCTTCTGTCCTTTAGACGTAAAATAGTTGTTAAGGAGTGTTGCTTTTGTAAGGTTACAAGATGCAGAAGCATCTGGTGTATTTATTATGGGGATGGCATCAGTTACTTTGGTACCAACATAAAGCTTTCTTGCCAGTTTGTGCCATTTTTTGGAAGTATTAGTCGAGTGCGCCATTTGTTCCATTGTTTTGTTAACATCCTTCTTTTTTGTTTCTTGCAGATATACTTTAAGTTTGTTGCGAGCGGTCCGATATAAGTTGTATGCCTGTGATGTTTTAGAAAGTGTATAGTCTTTCCAAGCTCTTGCTTTCTTTGATTTGAGTTCAGCATAGGTCTTATCGTGGCATAGTTTTTCTTCCGTGAGAGTATGAGGTAATGGTATTTTCTTAGCGCATACGTTCAAGAGCGAGAAATAGGTTGTAATGAAACTTTGCCAGTCTTTCTCGATAGAATCGCTGTCAAATAAAGATTTCCAGTCCACATTATTAAAGAGATCATTAAGTTCGGTCCAATTAGTTACATGATGAGTGAATCCAGTGGATAGAGTTGTACTACTGAGTTGATCATATTCATCTGGCAAAGAGATAAGTACAGTAGAATGATCCGATTTGCCAACAGGTGGTAGTGTTTTTTCAAATTTAATTAATGAAGGACTAATAGTGAGAGCTAGGTCTAGGCAGGATTGTGATGATGGGGTGATTCTGGTTGGGACATTAACAATTTGATCCATACTGTTGTTGGGACTAGGCGATGGACAATTTAATGTTATTGCACAGTTGGGGTGGCCACTCACAGTGCCTGTGGTTCATCATTTAGATGAGCAAGCCATTATAGACATTTAAGTTTTGCAAAGGTATTTATCTCTGGGTTTTTTTTTCAGTACGGACTCCGATGACTCCAGAAGAGGAAGAAGGAAAGAGTCTGATAAAAAGAAGAGAGCCACAATGCACAGAAGAATGGCTTCCCGTTCCTGCTCCTCTGATGATAGCAGTACCCAAGAGGGGAGGAATGCGAGCACTGACAGATACAGGCAAAAGGGTGAGCGTGAAAGAAAAAGTAGTAGAGAGCATAGAAGAAAAAGTGAAGAAAGGGAACAGCGGGGGAGAGAGAAGGAAAGAAGGAGACAACACACAAGTTCAGAGTCCTCTGACAGCTCAGGCACCAGGGCCAGCTGTTCAGTCAAGGAGAGAGACAATAAGAAAAAACAAAAAGAAATGCTCAAGGCACTGGAAACTCCTGAAGAAAAGCGAGCCAGGAGGTTGGCCAAGAAGGAAACCAAGGAGAAAAAACGAAGAGAAAAGATGGGCTGGAGTGAGGAGTATATGGGCTACACCAATGCTGACAATCCCTTTGGGGATAACAACTTATTGGGCACATTTAAATGGCAAAAGGTATGGTTTAAGGCTGTTTAGCCTTGTTTTGTTTTTGTTTTTTTTGAGGTAATTATGTTTAAATTGTTATTATTCCTCAGGCATTAGACAAGAAAGGCATTGGTCACCTTGGAGAAAAAGATCTCAAAGAGAGAAATAAATTAATTCAAGAAGAGAACCGGAGAGAACTTCAGAAGGTCTGATTTATATAATCACTTACTAATGTCAAAACTGAATGAGTAGATACAGAGATGATGCCTATTGCATGACTGTTTAGAGATACAAATTTCTTTAGACCTTGCATATTTTTACAGGTGAAACAACTGCGCCTAGAGAGAGAACGAGAAAAGGCCATGAGAGAAACAGAGCTAGAGATGCTTCAGAGAGAAAAAGAGGCAGAGCATTTCAAAACTTGGGCAGAGCAAGAAGATAATTTTCATTTACAGCAGGCCAAACTAAGGTATTGTTTTTGGATTTGTTTCTGTTCATTCTTTAGAATGTTTCTCAAACTGGAAATTGTTAAAGGTCAAAGATTCGGATTCGTGATGGTCGGGCTAAACCTATTGATCTTTTGGCAAAGTATATAAGTGCAGAAGATGATGATCTTGCAGTGGAAATGCATGAGCCTTATACTTTTCTCAATGGGTTGACTGTTACCGACATGGATGACCTGCTGGAAGACATAAAGGCATGTGCTCTGCAAAATTGAATTTTTAGTTTTTCTACCCTGAATGATGTTTAAATAGTACAATTTTACCACCTCTAGTAATGTATTATACATTTTGTTTAGGTGTATATGGAGTTGGAACAAGGCAAAAATGTTGATTTTTGGCGAGACATGACAACAATTACAGAGGATGAGATTTGCAAGTTGAGAAAACTGGAGGCCTCTGGAAAGGGACCAGGTAACCAAGCAAGCTTTTTAATCATATACATTGAAATATTGAAAATAATGGAGTGATATTAATTCAAACATAATGCAGGTGACCGTCGTGAAGGCATCAACACAGCAGTGAACACAGATGTTCAAACAGTTTTTAAAGGAAAAACGTACAGCCAATTGCAGGCGCTGCATCTAAACATAGAATCAAAAATTCGGGGTGGGGGCTCCAATCTTGACATTGGATACTGGGAAAGCTTGCTGCAGCAAGTCAGAGTTTACTTAGCAAAAGCAAGGTATGAATAAAAACTTGACTATTGATTGTTATTATTTATAGGTGTCACTTTTATCAAAATGACAATGAAATGTTTACATTCTTTTTGTTCAAGGCTTCGAGAACGCCACCAAGATGTTCTGCGACAGAAGCTGTTCAAGCTGAAGCAGGAACAGGGTGTGGAAAGTGAACCCTTGTTCCCCATTATCAAAGACGAGCCATCAGATATCGATCAAGGGTACATTACAAATATTCACATCTAGAGAATAATTACAGTGGTGCAAACAAAATGTTTACATGTTAGGCAGGAAAGCGTGACTAAAGAAAACCCCACGACCACCAATGAACCACATCAGGCGGAAGAAGAGGGTCCATCCAAAACATCTGCAGAAAATCCACAGGAGGGAGCAGACAACAGTCAGGAAGAGGAGAGTAAAGAAGAGACTGAAGCGGTTTTGACAGAGGAAGACCTGATTCAACAGAGTCAAGCAGAATATGACTCTGGGCGCTACAGTCCACCGCTCATCACCACCTCAGAGCTGCCCTTAGATTCTCACACTACTACCCCAGAGGAGGACCTCCACAGGCTGCAGTTGGCACGTCGACTCTTACAGGTGACAGGTAAGGTATCATGACATAAGTATGAACAGCTACTCTTCTGAGAGTTGAAAACGTAAACAAATGTTTATTTCCAGGTGATGCCAGTGAGAGTGCTGAAGATGCTTTTATTCGGCGTGCCAGAGAGGGAATGGGGACCGACGAGGCCCAGTTCAGTGTGGAGTTTCCAGTCACAGGAAAAATGTACCTGTGGGCAGATAAATACCGCCCAAGAAAGCCACGTTTCTTCAACAGGGTGCACACAGGATTTGAGTGGAACAAATACAACCAGACGCATTATGACTTTGATAATCCTCCACCTAAAATTGTCCAGGGTTACAAATTTAACATTTTTTACCCAGATCTTATTGACAAACGCTCTACTCCTCAGTATTTCCTTGAACCATGCCCAGATAATAAGGATTTTGGGATCCTGAGATTTCATGCAGGACCTCCATATGAGGACATTGCTTTTAAGATTGTGAACAGAGAATGGGAATATTCCCACAGACATGGCTTTCGTTGTCAGTTCGCCAATGGGATCTTTCAACTGTGGTTCCACTTCAAGAGATACCGCTACAGAAGATAAAAAAAGGTTCAAGACCAACTGATTTTATTCAAATAAAAAGACAACAATTCAGTGTTTAACTTAATTGACATTGTAAGCAGAAATCTGTAATAGCCACACATGACAGTCCATGTGTACATATCCATTGGGCCACAAAAACAAAAAAATCCAACTGAGGGAACAAAAGCCTCTCTTTGTAACTGTTCACATTTGTTCTCAAACTTCTATTACAACTATAAAAACAATGTATCAAAATTGAACTCTGAACTTTTTATATTAAATGTTTGTTATTAGAAACCTTATGTGGCTTCTCCATTGTTGTGATTATTATTACTGCTGCTGTTCGTGTTAGACACTAGGGGCTTCTCGGTCCCTGCCTGCTGCTTGTTGTTGCTCGAGTCTAAGGCCATCTCCTCAAAGGTGTAAGACTGTTGTCCACTCTTGTCTCGGTGTTTGCACAACTGGGTGAAGTGTCCTTTGTATATATTAAAAGATAGAAGCCCAAAAAAGGCTAATGCAAAGATGGTGATTGCAGCATGTAGGCCTGCGACTGAAGGTCCATCGCACTGAGCATGAGGAACCAGCACGCCATCTCCAGCTCCAGCTTTAGACAAGCCTACGAGAACCTGGTACTCTGCCACAGTGCTTATAAACTCATTGGTTTTGGAACGCTCCACTGAGAGGCAACGATAAAGACCGGTATCCGAGTTGGACACATTCAGAATCAGTAAGCCATCTTTCAAAAAGTGGTGACGGCGTGTAGGGTTCAGCGTTTCACTGTCTTGCTTCCATAAGGTTGCAGCATGGTTGGATGGATTAGTGCACTGAAGCTTCAAGTTGCCACCAACCCAAATCGATTGATTAATCGGTGTGAATGGATCTGAATGTAACCAAAGAAGTTAATGCAACAGAAACCCAGCAATAATACACTTCTTTTGTAGGTTCTATAGGGGTTGACCGATAGTGATAGTTGTCAATGAGTCATATTTGTATTATTACAAACTACAACACATGTTAAAATGACTGACTTTTTTAACAAAACAAATAGCAATTTGTTTTAAGTTACCATTATTTAAGTCAATTATGACCAAAACAATCAGTTAGCTTAGGCACATTAACAAGTACGTAGTGCTGTGTTACAGCTGTCCTGGCTTTAGGTAATACAGCTGTAGGTAATCGGTCACTTTGTTTTGACCAGTAGTCCAGTAGGTGGGACCATTGAAAATTTTACTGATGACTGATAAATGATCACAGATCAGCTGACTGCTTTTAGACACATTTTATATTATATATTTTGATATTGGTTAATATTAGTGCAGTTGACTGGCCGCCCCTTGTGCCATGTAATCAAACAGTATAAAAAATACCATTACAGCGATTATGCATAATTTTGACTGAAAGGTTCAAGAGGAATTTTTCAAATAAACAATGCTGCTGATCCAAAAACTATCTACAGAGTAATAGTGGTGAAACATTCTTACAAAAATTGTGTAAGAAGAAAGCCATTTGTGAAGCAATTTTCCAACAGTTTTGCCCCTCCCATCAAGCATGCTTGTGCTGAACAAATGGAGCAATGGATTTATTCTGACACTTGACACAGCTCTAAGTCAACCATAACTTGTCAGTAACCGGTCACAGACTGCTAAAACATTATACTCACCAGTTTTTGGGCAAAGAGATGCATCACCATCTTGTACACTTTGAATGAGTTCACTTGAAAATGAAATAATACAAAAGTAAGATTAAATAGGTATATGAAGTATGCATTTTGAGAGCACAGCCACATACTTTTGTGATTTAGAGAGAGCAATACATTTGCCACTTCCTTTGTCCCAGCCACAGTATGGGTCTCTGTTAAGAACACAGTCCATGCATGTGGTAGACCTTTCACAGGTGGCAAGAGATATTTGGACAACTCCAGAGTCTGATCCAACATACAGCTGATCCTGTACACATGGACCATTACATTTATAACAACACATTCATTAGCATCTAAAAAACTTACCGTGCGGGTGGAAAAGCGGAGTATCTTAATAAGCTCTGGTGACTTTAAGACATGCACTTCCTCAATTATGAACATTTCTCCATCAGAATTCAAGGCTTTTACTATAGTGCCATTTTCTGCATTAATTGGATAAAATTGTGATGTTTTGCAACAAGTTCACAAAAATGTTCAACCAACACTTTTCACAAACCTGTGCCAATAAACATAACATCGTACATGTTGCCATCCGCAGCCTGCACCCTGTTCACAATGATTCGAGTGAACATGGCCCCTTTTCGGACCAGACTGGGTTTTCCTCCAACAGGCTGAATGACCTGGTCCATGAGTGGCCTATTTTTGACAAACTGAAGTGTCTGATCTGGGAGGTCTAAGGTCTGATTTATGCCCACTTTACGAGCTGCATTGTCAATACACTGGCAAAGAACAACAGAGAAAACAGGTTCAGAGAACAAAAAGACAGTGTCTGCTTTAAAGAATTCTTTTGATGAGATTTTTGCAAGTGCAAGGCAAAACTCACTGCTCCAGGCCGCGGGGAAGGGACCTCTCCACTATACATCACCCATTTAACAAAAGACGTCTCTACAGTGACAGGGGTCTTGTACTTTCCCTCTGAAAACACTCTGCTGATGTCCGAAACTTTGTACACGCACACAGCCGACAGTTCTGATGCGTCTCTAAATCAGAGGAGAAAAATAGGCACAAGTAGCACCAAAATCGCCTGATAACAAAACGTTTTCAACTTACGACTGTGGAGTAAATATGGTGTAGAACAAACAAGAGGTCCAAGGCTTCTCTGGATCACACCAGTGGTAAGAGTCCTTTATGACGTAAGGCAGCTGAGACTCCAGGACTGGACACTCCAGCCTGGCCTTCAGGAAAGAAGTCCACTTTTTCTGTAGGGTCCTCTCCCCTCCCAGATCGCCCTGTGTTCCAGTGAAACATACAATACTAACTATTGTGACTACATCAGATTTTATTTAAGTGTTGTATTTAGTCTGCGTTTACTTGGTATAACAGTAGGCCTATATCTTTGTAAATTGTTATTTCAGTTCTTACTCGTTCTAAGATCACTATTATCACTATTTATACTTTCAGAGCAATATGTTAAGGCTTATGAATGAAAACACAAACAGATAGGTAGAGCTTAAGATATTAATTTGATTATGCAACTGACAACAATTACAGAAACGCTTTAATTGCAATTTCATAGCAAAATGTTTCAAAGTGACAAACAGTCTGATATTTCAATAGATTTGACCAAAACAATGGTTACTGATGCCCCATTATAGATAACACTTTGCAAACACATCTTAATTTAATCCAGCAGCCATAAAACTTCTAAGCATGTTATGTAATTTGTTTTAGCCCAACAATAACAAGGTAAGGGGGCAGGGGGTAGTTGAATCAAATTCTGTGCATAAACATTTTGACATAGTAAAAACTCATGAACGTAAATGGCTTTACCTTGCACACACGAGCTACACGGGACACCACCAGTTTATTATAGCAGTCACACTCCACTGCCGTCTCACTGAAGAAGAGGTATACTTTGTCATCATCTCCAGTGGCACTGTCAGCACTCTCAGCCATATGAGCCAACGACACAAAGTGAGGCTCTGACATGGGCATTATATGCAAAACAATCAGTGTTTTACTGAGTCAAAGAAAAAATATATACATTTACAGACAAGTAATTCCAAGAATATGACTCACCATTAAGCCATGAGGTCTTGAACTCAGTTCGTATCGAGACATCAGGACTCCGGATCAGAACAGGTTCTGAGCCCAGGAAGTTCATTGATGTGGCAGAGTACAAGTCGTCATCTAAACAATTAAAATAGAAGATTTTCCACAAATTACTTGATTCATCCATTTGGTTGCTCAAACACTAACTGGTCAAGAATACCACATACCAACCATGAGGGAGGCATATTTTTGATAAGGATCAAATGGACATTTGCCTTTCCCATCTTCAGATTTTTTTTCTAGAGTCAACTTCCCATCGCTGTATGACTGGTAAACACAAGTTGCATTTTGTATTATATTTTGGTCGAATTCATTAAAATATGGATAAAAATTAAAACGGTCCATTTTGTTTTAGTATATCTCACCATGTAGTCACACTCTGGGTCGAAAGCATTAGTGCCACACACATACATTTGGTTGTTTTTCATTTCATGAAGAATTCTAATGTAGTTCTTGCATTCAGTCTACAACAAAAGCACAACTAATACAGAAGCCAGAACAACACAAAATACATTAAATGGAAAGAACAAAATAGAAGGTCATACCTCTGGGTTTTTCCCTTTGTTTCTACAATCGTCTTTTTGTTTTTGCGTCACTTCCCATTTCACCTAAACGCAATTCCAAGGTTATAACAATTGTTGCAATTTTCTTGCTATTGTATTATGTTCACAATGGCTATTAATAACAAAGTGTGTTCTTACTGAATCAAACTTTTTAGAAACATCATAGATATTGACAGCATAAACAGCCTCCCTGGCCCCAATGACCAACAGGCCCAGGTCTTCCCTTAACAGCATCGTAGAATAGTTGAAGACGCCTTCTTCATTAAACATGTAAATATTGTCCTCTGTAGAGAAAACATTATATCTTAATTCAACAGCCTTCAACAATGCACGTCATATCAGAGTAAAAAACAGTCAGTTTTAATGTGAGTACAAGAACCATGAAATGTGCCTGCTTACTTGAAAGGATGCATGTCAGATAATAATGGCGTGAGTAAATGTAAATGATTGAGCAACTTTTTTTGTTTATGCATTTCTGCTGCAATCACTTATTTGTGTTGCTTTGTCAAATCATCACAGTTCAACCTTTGTTCTATAAACCGTATGAAACATTTCAATTATTAACAAAGGCATTGGAACAAAAAGAGAAACTACTTACGTTGATAGGGGACGGTTCTACGGGGAAGGGGGTACTCTAGGGATTCTTCTTCCAGTGTCAAGGCCATTGGCAGCAGCCAGGCGACACACAGGAACAACAGCGAATGCATGGCTTCTTTGTTTGGGCAACGGGAATTTTAGCTTTATTGTTTCTCATCAAGCAGAGAGTGGCATCTGTGACGTGATGAGGTCTGTGCCGACTGAATGGCACTGGCCCCTTTACTGGCCTCGCTCACCAGGCAGCCCATGGTGAGATGGATGACTTGGACCCAAGACACAAGTGTGAGGCAACCTGAAACAAATACAGAGATGTATATCAAGCAAAGAGAAGATAATTAAACACAGAGAATACCAAAACCTGTATACAAAGAAAACGCACTCATAATTACACAACATGCTACTATAATCGAAAAATGAAGCGAAAGAGGTGTGGACTAAAGCCAGCTCAGCAGTATTTCTGTCAGTGGCATAGTGATGTTAATGCAAGGCCATGAAAGGCATTCAGCAGGGCGCAGGGATGTCAACTTTAACTCTTCTACAGAGCCAAACAAGTACACAATGAAGGCTTTATGAACAAGAAACCGCTTTTACCTCTAGTCTGAAACAACTTATACTATCAGCAGCACAATGTTTTAGGTCAGTGATTGCCCTACACACCGGGCTTGGCTCTACCCAGTGTTCTGGACCCGGTAGCGATCCTTCTACAAGTTATCGGCAAGTGGGTGTGTGTAGTAGTGCGCTCTTCTGTCGGGGCTGCAGAGGCTTGTCAAAGAATGCGGCACCAAAAAGAGATTTCACATTTTAGCCCCAGGTCAATGAAGTCCAATACTTGACATCTGCACCGCGTCTACTTAAGCAAGAAGAAAATAACAACAAGAACCTAAACAAACCTGCGCAGAAGTATTAACACCCTTTGAACAAATGCGTGTGGTTTACGAACTTCCTTTATGAAATGACTGTGAGCGACATTTATGGTCTCCATGTCATGACTGCTAGCACAGTTCATTATTAGCCACAAAGGGTTAACACACAACACACTTTATTTCAACTAATACTACTTTATTAACCCACACAACAGCCCTGGGGCCTCTACACCGTACAGATAAATGTCAAATAATGTTATTGTTGTCAAATGAAACCAAACGCACACGGAAGCTCGTTAAACTAGTGTTAAATATATCGAATGATAATGGTTAAACATTACCCAGCAGGTGATCCTGTCTAACACCACAAAGCACAAAGACCTTACTTACATGCTTACATTTCCCACCGTGGTCATGTTGCAGGAAAAGGACAGGTTCAGTAGTGACTTCTATCAACTCCGGACTTCGTCTGATCTACACCTCGCACCGTGGAGCGCTCCCGGGCACAGCCCTCAGCTCCTCCCGCCCCACGGAGCCTCAGCAGCGGAGAGACAACACCAGGAGTCTGCCCCCGGCAGACCACAGACAGAGACCAGAGCCACAGACAGAGACCAGAGCCACAGACAGAGACCAGAGATAGATACTAGAGACCAAAGACCAGAGGATAGACCAGAGGATAGACCAGAGGATAGACCAGAGGATAGACCAGAGGATAGACCAGAGACCAGGGACCAGAGGATAGACCAGAGGATAGACCAGAGACCAGGGACCAGAGGTCGGAGCAGACCACGCGTGCGTGACTGTGTGGTCTATTGTACGGTCTGTGGGGCAGACAGAAAGACGCGCTCATCCAGTCCTGTCCACACAGCCTCACTGGATAATGTAAATGTGTATCTCTGCTGGTTGGCTACAGTGTGTTGACACAAGTTGAAACATGACAAGATTTTATGGAAATAGGAAGATTGAATCAGAGATCGGATTTATTTAAATTAAAAGAAAAATAAATAACTTTATAAATAATACATAAATAATAATAATAAATACATAAATGATAAATAACATGCACAAATGTTGAGTGAAGTAAAAATAGTAAGGCTAGATTTAAGGCATATTCTTTACATCAACTCCATTATTAAATATATCCAAAGATTAAGTGTTTGTTTTTGTTTTTTTATGTACAAAAAACTCAAAGATACATCTTCACAGTTTATATTACTTAAAGCCGGAGTACAGAACTTTAGTTTAATTTGTACATTTTGTTTGCCCCAACAGAAACATGTTACAAATCTAAGCATTCATTTACAAAAGATGTGATTGGCTGAGGGAGGGCTGGTACTCTCCTTTTTCACAGAAAACAATCTGATCTGAAGCTGGTTTTGTTACATAGTCCCCTTTGGTGGGTTTAAGTTACGTACTCCATCTTTAATAGTTTTATAGTATAAAAGAAGAGAAAACCGTGACCAGCTGCCAATTGATATAAAATGTTCACACAACATCATTATTCAATGATAACATGACACTTCATGTAAACAAGAAAACATGTTTCTTTTGTTTGCAACTTGTGCTGATGATAGAAATGATGTATCAAAGAACAGATGACCCTTTGACCACAATAAATCCACTAGAGGGCGTGGTTAGGTCATGCAGAAAATAAGAAGTAAAAAGCACCTATGTGAGTATCCTGCAGATATGTCAATAGCAGTGCTACACCAGCACCATCGTCTGTCATCAGTAATTAGAGCAGAAGGCAAACTGTGCAAATAACTGCTCATATTTAAATAGTTTGTAGTACAGGCTTCAACAAAAAGGTTAATTTCAGTTGTTCTTTGCAGCCATAAATCGATTGCAGCTGGAAGAAAAGGTTTTGTCAGTGGTCCTTGAGTCCAGCAGGATTTAAACGGTTAAAAAAACAGCAGGACTCGTTTCTCATTTGCAGAGAACATTTTGACACAAAGTTAATCCATCATTTTGATATAGGTGCTACATGAATGAAACAAAAACATTCAGAGCAATCGGCATGGAAATAGATTTTCATTCGATCGGAAAGAATTGATGCCCAAGAGTCATTAATGTCACACAGCAAGTAATAAAAAGAATATTACTCTTGACTGGCTCGTCTCATCTCCAGCTTCATTTTCAACTCCTCGTTTAGTGCTAATAAGAAAATTGGGAGTGTTAACTTCATATTTTAACAAATAAAAAACATGCAACTTGAGCCTTTACTCACACTGCGTGAGAGGAGATGGAGAGAGGACGAGTCGTCTCATTGGGTTGGTGGGAGAAGATGGAACTGGTGAAGTCAGAATACGGCGGTCTGGAGCAGGAGATCGAGACAATGGGCTCGTACACCAGCGATCTAAACAAGAACAGAGGTGGGTTTCAACAGTCTTGTGTTTTTACATCATGGGCTTATCTTAAGTACCTTGTTTTGGAGGCAGTGCAGGAGCCCTTGGCAGAGGACTAGTAGGAACTGCAGTGTGAAGCATATGCTCTCCATTCTCATCATTGGCCGTAACATATGCTGATGAGACAAAGAGTTTAAGAAAAAAGTTTACAACTCACTGATAGTGAGCTACTCACTGATATTCTCTTCATAAGGTTCTTCCAGTAAGAAAGGTTGCAGTGTTCCGGCAGTTTTCTCAACTAATGCATCAATGACTTCGTGTAGAGTAGCACATGGAATCTAAAACATAACAAGACAAGATGGTTCTTCTATAATCTAAAAACAATTATGAGTGCCTCACTTACTGGATTTTCTACATCAATAACATATCCACCTTGGTCCCTCTGAGTCACTCGATAATGTCTGAAGACTGACCTAAAATAAAGTTATTCAAGTTATTCTATGTAATCCCTTATGCTCACAAGGGTCCAAGTAAAACATAATCAAAATACATTATACTTAGTCAATATGTGTTTAAAACATCAGCTAAGAATTACCCATTCAGGTCCTGGCGGGTCGTGACAGCCAGTGAACACCCATCTCTGCCTGGACGCAGTAACATGTTTCCACAATCAGGATGTCTTTCCAAAAGCACTTCTGCTTCTGTTCGTGAGACTGGTCGAAAACACCTGCATAGCACAAACCCTGAGTGTAAGTAAGTAAGGAGGTAATCTTTATTTACATAGCACATTTTTACAGACCAAGGTCACTCAAAGCGTCAAAGTTGTGTCCTTGGGCAAGACACTTAACCCCACTTTGCCTGAAGCTCCCACTGAAAGATCTCAGCTCCTGTGGACTCACCACCTGCAGGAGGATCAGTGAGGGGCTGGTGCTCTGTGTACTGGGTGCAGCTCTGACTGCCACCCCCCGACCCAGAAATGGATTAAGGGGAAGACAATGGATGGATGGATGGGTCACTCAAAGCGCCTTACAAGAAGTGCAGCATCTATTCTTATCATGGGCCTTATTTTAAACGCAATACCACTTACGCTGGGATCTCTCCAACTAAAGGCACTGAGAGGGGTGAAGGTGGAGCCCGAGTTGGAGTACGAGTTCTACGTCGAGATCTTTCTTTCTCCACCACTTCTTTAAGCATTTGCAGCTGACCAGGAAGCAACGTTAGACATGATGGTACATTTAGCTATAACAGAATAAAGGAAAACGTGAGATTCGGCAGGAAAATTACAAAATTATGAGATACATCAAGCCATATAGTAAGGATTAATTACATCTATAACAGAGTAGAGAAATCCTTTCCAAAGTTCTCTTGATTCCAAATTTGGAGCCTAAAAAACACAAGAATCCATGACCTGCATAGAATAACAAGTCCAATTTTTATAGGTTTGGTTATAATTACAGTGAGTTTTGTCTCCCCATCCTTCATTCTCAAGATGAGGCGAGCTGCCTCCAGATTTCTGTCCCGGCCACAGTCATCCTTCAGAGAAACAAATCCACCCAGGTCCAGTTTCTCCACAAACTGTATCATAAGACAGCATTTGTTTTACAAAAAATCAAATAATAATGATTATGCTTTGCAATTCAATACAAGGCATAGACCTTGTCATTCATTTAATCCATACTGGGAGGTGGTCAACAATTATTGCAGCCACAGCTGCCCTGCAACATACTAATGAGAGCAAGGCTGTCGGAGTGTGCCAACATATCACCACCACATTCACTCACGCACCAGACCTGCAAGTTATCAGGGGGAATGTAGGCTAAGATCCGAAACTTACATGAGTATCCTTGGCATTATTGAAGAAATACAGAGAGTTTCCACATAGGCAAGTCCACAGACGCTTGGATGCCTACAAAACAGATCATAGAAAAACAAGAAAATAGACACAATAGTGGTATTGTAAAAAATAGTATAATGGTTATTATCCTTATTGCCCAAATTGCATTTTTCAGGAGCTACAAAACACCTGCTACCAGTCTGTGACCGTCAAACTCTGCAATATTCTGCACCACCCGAGCAAGGCTCTTATATACTGTAGTGTAGACTGTCTTGAGAGACAGTCTTTCCCAAAAACAGTGCTTTTTCAGAATGATCTAAAATATGGATAAGATGATCACAAATAGCAATGAGTGATGCACGGAAAACATCTGTTTTTTTATTCGAATCTTTTAATGTAATGTCAGATTTACAATTTGGACAGTGAAGCATGCAATCATGTTGTAACTCGTGAGTACGATTAGGATGATCATTGTCGTACTGCAATCAAAACCATGCTTTTCTTTTGTCGGCATTTTTAAATTCAGATCCTAACCACTGAACCACTGAACCACTGACCGGACGCGCCTATCCCCACACAAGAGGAAGTTCAGAGGAACGGGGGGATCCGCCGGCACATCGAGCCTTCTCCAGGTTACTGTAGCACTGCAACATGACACTGGTCCATACTGACGCACGGTCTTACCTTCTCTTTGGGTCCACGCTTCTCGAGGTATCCTTCATAATAGCAAGGTGGGAGCTGCGCCCGGGGTCCCCCTGGCCCGCAGCGATGCTTGACGGATGCTGCCGCCATGAGTATCGCGGGCTGGGCATCCACCGAGGACAAAGGGGCGCTGAGTAATTCTGGGAGTGACACGCCTTCCCCGATGAGATGAGATGTGGTCGTAAATCCAACAGCTGTGTCTCTAACCGAGGGGCTCATTCACATTATTGCTGTAGAGACGTCATTTATTCAACACAAATCATTCACAAATAACGCAAGCGTCTTCAATTAACTGAACTAAAATGAGGTTTATCATATTTATACATTTCAAATAAAGTAAACGAGCCAATCTGGTAACAATACACACCAGTAATGAATGAAAAGATCTTTCGATTGTTGTGTAAATGGCAACGTTTATTGGGAAAAAATAATAAAAAACTATATACAATGATATAAAGATTACATCAAGTACAGAGGTAATCTGTATATCCTGCTTGAATAATCCAAAATAATCCCATGTCTCACTCGTATCACAACCACATGAGACTGGAGGATGAGGAGACACAGTTCATACAAGCAGCATTACATTTCATATAATAACATTTAACAACAATACTAGAAGCCAAATACTTAATTTATTGCAAACTAAAGTGTCATAATTATTCTTTGGTTGATCAGGTTATAAGCCTACACATTGGTGTTGTTTAAATATCAGATGTAGCTTTCAGACAACTCTTTAGGGGGCTGCAGAAGAGTCATTAATCTTTTGTTCAACAATGCTTTCCTTCTATCTTAATGGCAGGACTCAGCTGTGCCTATTAATATTCCCTCTGAACCTATAGGCTTTTCATTTAGTGTAATGAGGCATGTAAACATACACCTGAACCACAGCAGTAAATTGGCATGAGCCAATGTCTTGACCATGTATATATAATTATATCAGCCCTGACCCGACGTAGGCTCTAATTCCAACACACCCAGAAAGAGGTTATTGGAGATGAACCAGTGAGGCTGAGCTCCCAAGGCACCATGGGGCAGGCACGGGATAATAATGAGAAAGGGGTTAGGGGTACAGAGGCAGGTGCTGAATAAAAACTCATGGGGGGAGGGCATAATCCATTGCTTTGGGCCCTCCTCTACTCAAAGAGCATGTCTGTTCCACTTTCAGTCTAAACAGTGACAAGCAGGATGAGCGGGATGGGAGACGGTCGAACAAGGATCTCATGACAACTGAACAGAGATAGTGTTTTTAAAAGTTTTGAACGCTCTGTAAGGCTTTATCAACATTGACATTCACTATTATGAGCCTGTAGAATGAGGCGTCACTCCACAATTTTGTCTCAAACGATGGCAAAGCAGCTTTCATGCTTGAAATGTGATGAAAATAGGATAAGAGAACCTATATTCTTCCCACAGTGGAAAAATAGCCTCTGCTTGAAAACGGAAATTATATTCTTCAAACAATGCTGCACACACTATATATAATATATACAATTGTTTAAGATGTACATTTTGTTGCATACTGAACAACCACGAGGTGGCAGCACATGATCATTATAGACAGACAAATGTCCTTAAGCAGCATGTCAATATTGCCTTGATAGTGTTTAAAATAATGCACGTATGCATGTACTGTTGTACCAGGAAGTAGGAATACCCTCAAGAGGCACTTCATTATTATTTGTGACTAAGGACAAAGAACAAGGGTCACAAAGCAAAACTATTACATTTATAACCGCACTACACAGTTGTGACCAGTCACTTTACTACTGTGTGTTGATATTATATTAAATGAAGAAGAATCTTCTTGTTGGAGTGTCAAACATTTATAGCATATGAAACTGCTTAAAGTGGAAAAAGCACCTGGAATTAAACAACCCTGTTGTCTAATCTAACTTGTATACACAATTCCACAAATGATCCCACTTAAATTGGTTTTTAGATCACCATTTTCCCTGATATTATGATTTTTGTATCAAAGTCATTGGTCCATAAACCTCATTTCGTGTGATTTCACAACTACAGCGGTACCAATATTTGAACATAGTTTATTGGGAAGTACCCTGTTTTCCCATGAAGTGTCCCTTCCAACCAGTTCTCATCAATTTGATTGGTCAAGGTGATGACATCACCTTCTTGAAAGCCAAGTTCTCCTTCATTTTCAGGTTCAAAGTCAAACAGAGCTTTACATGATGGTTGAGCTGCACAGAAAGAGAAGAACAAATACAAAAATTAGGAAAAATACACTGCCTGAATAAAGTAGTCAACAAAACCCATGGTGCAGAACTAGTATTTTTTGGGGCTCAAGAACAAATAGTATATGCATGTTTACAGACGATATTTGATCTGAACATAGTATCAGTGGATTAGAGGCATATATCTTGTCCTAGAGAACCAGCCACTTAAAATACTTAAAAAGCACAAAGCAGTCAAAGTTATGTCTGAGTACACTGACTTTGGAGCAGGAGCAGCACTTAATTAGAGCAGGTGGACTGCAGACTGCATCACTGTTTGGATCAAAGTTGCGCAGAGTCACTAAAAAACTCACAATGCTCTGAGGTCAGTGTTCTCTTAGGGACTTTATTGTAAGCAAGTTCTGCCCACATCAAAGTTTTAAGTGTTAGTGAAAAAAAAAATCCTTTTCAACTAACCCTGAAAAAATAAATACTTTTATTAATCAAACATGAGATGTTTGAATGTTGGGATGGCAGTGACACTGCTGCTGTTAAACCTTTTTCAGAGTCTTAAAGTGCATATGACAGCTAAAACAGAGATCTCATTTTATTAAAGAAGTTTCTCCAAATCTTTCATATACTTCCTGACTGAGAACTGTTAAGCTTCCACAGGCAAGAAACAAAAGTATATGCATATCATGTATTATTTTAATAATGTACAAAGTATAAAGAGCATGCTACATATCATATATATTACTGCATTTACAGGTGGTTCTTCCTCTCAGCTCAGGTCCAGAGAGCTTGAGGGTTCTGCACAGTACTTTGCTGGTCATAGCAGTGCACATTTCTTGTTCCAGAAATCTGCTGTAACCATAACTTCAGCTTGGGGTCACTGCCCAGGGTGTATCAATCACCACTGGAACTCCTTACTTTTATTATTTTTCATTTTTATTAGTTTACTTAAAGACCTTATTAGTTGTTAACAATGCCAAACTCCAGTCTAATTGGCAGGTTCAAACTGTGACTTCATTAACCCTATGAAACTGTCATATGCACTTTGAACTGGCTGACCCATCCAAGTTGTTAGTAGTATAGTTAGGACAATACTGTGCAAAAATCTATCTTTAAAAACAATGAACAAACCAGTCTGCAATAAGTGCAAAAGGCATACAATAGGTTCAACGTTGTAAAGTTTTATAAAGATCTTAAAACACTTTTTTGGACTAAAAGTTTTGCACAGCACTGCATGTATAACAATCATATTTAAGAGACAGAGACCCCATCCATTACTGGGCAACACTGTCACTCACGTGGTCTGTTCTTGACTGATGTTCTATTGGGGAATGTAGGAGCAGAATTTTGTGCTGAAGCTAATTAATGTCACAAAATAAAACAAAAAATGAATTAAACATCTCACAATTCAGGGTCCAAACTGTGACAAAGCCCCCTGGGCTCCTCTCCAGAAAGCAGCCAGAGTATGGTTTATACATATATGATGATTTGCCATTAAATGAATATATTAACCAGAGCTCTAGTGGACGAGCCCCCCTTACCTGGAGAGTATGCAGGAGGGCTGCTGGCAGCTGGTGCATAGCTTTCATTGGAGTTATTCATCTCACCATAATCAAAGGAGGGCCTTGGTTTCGGGGTATATTCACGCCTTGGCCGAGATGAAGCCTCATCGACTCTGTTCAAAATAAACAAACATTTTCACTTAGCTTAATTGCCTAAAATAATCTGATGCATGAATCTAATAATCATTCATTTTCAAAATAGACGAGGCAAGTCAAGTTCATTAGCTGTAAAATCTTTTCAATTGCACACAGAGAACATTTCCCGCACCCCTAACCTGCTTGCAAGCGTTGTTTGGAGTTCTTCCAAGATTTGTGTGGCCCCTCTGTGGTAATTCAGCAGAGACTCAATGAAGAACTTCAGCTGACTCACCTGCTCCACCTACACAAATACACAGTCTATTTACGGCTCGAAAAGAAGAGGAGGGTGACAAGACTCTTACAACGTCGTCATTACATGGTGTTGTTTTTATGAACATGTCAATGTGTTACATGAATCTTTTCAAACACATGGCTCGCTCATGTCACGTCTGGTTTGTACTCTCGAGAGAGTACATTACAAACCAAACCGGTTTAACAACTCTGTGTTTTGCAGTAAAAAGAGAAAACAAGGTGTGTCAGTGAGCTTGAGCTCTCCAAGGCTAGGATTTATAACAGTATAACAACATTTGGGTGAAAGCAGTAAGGAGGACAAATTTAAATTGACAATTTAAAGCAATCTTTTGGCAAAAGTGCTTTACATGAAATCAGACAATAACAAAATCTTAATGTGAAAGTTATCAGCTGAATAAAGATTTTATATCATTTTGAGAGACAATATTTTGCACAATTTGTAAGATTATAATTTAAAATGTATTCAAATCAAACCATTATTGATTGTTTTTGGTTTATTGTAAATATCACACTTTACATTGATGTCACATACTCAGCAGAAAGTGGAAAAGATTTAACTTAAATATCTATACTTTATATATTATTTACCCAAGTTATAAGTAGGCTCATTTTGACCACATCAAACATTATTCTGTAAGTATCAGCTAACACTCTTTGGCTTCTCTACTTACCAGTTTACTAACTTGATTACATGTTACAATGCATTCATGTGTTGAAGTTTTAAAAAAGTATACTGAAAAGGTTTGGAAACATTTAAGTTTTTTAATGTTTCTTGTATCAACGTTTTTGTGATTGTTTTGTGATGCTGTGTTGACCAGAACTCCCTTGAAAAACATTAGCAATCTCAATGGGAATGTGCATGATCATGTTCCGTCCTGTACAGGATTGGACGCCACTGCCTTGGTCAAATAGAGTAAAAACATCAATAGTGTAGATAGTCTTGGGGTCAAATGATTCAAACTCATGATCATTAAGCAGATAACTAGTCTTCACTTCTGAGACATTTTCATCTAAGGATGATATTCAGATTTTAGTGGAAATGTAACACTAACCCCACGTCTACAAAATTTTATAAGGTCAATGCTTAAAGTGCTGTATGTAGATTGTAGTCAGGAACTCACATCAGTTTCAAGAAGGCCGTGCATGGACCTTTCAGCCATTTCTTTAGACTCGTGGAATTTATCCAGGGCTTGTCTGAGCTCCTCATCGGGTATCTTTCCTTGACGTTTCTTTTTATAATCATAATCCAGGCGCCGGCTCTCCAGCTTTTTCAAGTGGAACTGTTAAAAACAAAAATAATAATGTCAATATTAAATCATTGTGTTACAAAATTAAGATTTAGAATAAACAATATCTTAAGCATAAACATTCATGGAAACACCTAGAGCATGGTACCCTTCTCCAGGTACTCAAAAGAAAAACTCCTTATCTGAATGATAGTTAGGGTTAATATTTAATTTATGTCGCTATAAAAGTTAATGATCAGAAGTACTATTGTAGTGTATGGGTCAACAAAGTGACCCACAGTGTTTTCCTTTTACAGGAAGAAGACACTTTGAGCCATATCGGGCAAGCTCTATGGGCAAAAATCTTAAGGCAAAAATCTTAAGGCAAAAAAGTCTCATAGCACCCCGATAGCGACTAAAGAATCTGAGCAAGGCTGGTTCCTTCCTGCTTGGGATCAGATACCTTCTCTCCCAGAACAGTGAAAAGAACGGTTACGGGGCACTGAGGCGTGCACTTTCAAAATAGTGAATGAGAGCTAAATTATCATATTATCTATTGGTAGTGTCGAATAATATTTATCTGTATCAACTTGATGCTATCTTGCCTACTTTTGCTTCATTATGCACTATAATGTACCTTTCGGTTAAACGTTAAATTTACTGAGAAACGTAGAAAACTCCCATGATGTTATCTTAATTTAATTTTGTGAGGTTTCCGATATGTTCTGATATATATACGCTAGTGTTGACCCTGTTCCGTGCACGTGGAAGAGATGAATGACAAAAAGCATGGACCATGCTGCGCAGAGCTCACAAACAGGGCGCGCTTTCGAGGCTGTAAGGTTTTCCATCGAGAATATACATACAGCAACAATGCATCAACTAAATCAATCTGTGGCGCCTGTGGCAACTTCGAAAAGTAATACAGACACCCCCCCTAACTATTTTCAAAGCGCTTACAGTGTGTTGGTCTCTACCTGTATATCTTTAATATCCTTTTCTACAATTCCCTGTAGAGGATCCAGTAAGTTGTGCTTCACATCAATATCCAGGGAATCCTTGCACTCTGCCATGGACTTCATTGCCTCTCCAATGTCTTTTAAGGCCCCGCCTGCATTTACAAACAGCAATAAAAGTAGAAAAAAAGTAGATAAAATGTGAAAAGTTTAACATTTCTACTATTGAGACTCCATCTCATTGTGATTGTGAATTAGGCTTGAAAACAATTTATAACAGCAAGATTACATCTGCAATTGTAATAGTAATAAATTTGACATTTTGCTAGCATGTCAACAAGAACACCACAGAAATGATTTTGGTTTTAAAAAGTGGATTTACATATTCATTTAAATAAATAATATTAGCCTGGACTTTTAAAATCAAGAATTTTTTTGTAAAAACTGCTAAACAGAGAAACAGATATTGCAGTAAATCCTGACAGACTATTTGACAGGTAAGTCTGCGGAAAATAATTTTTAACAAATTCATCTTTTGTTTAATTTGAAGGTGAAAACGTCAAGACGGTTGAGGTCCGAGGATCTAGGACAAGTAAATAGTAAATGGGAACAAGTCAATTTCTGTCTAAATCGGAAACCAATGAAAATCGTATTATACAAAGGTGAGATCTTTTCTTGACTCTGTCATAAGTTGAGCTGCAGCTGCTGGATTTACTCTGGTAGTTTCCCCAATGAAACATTCAGTCCAAATGAGAGGCTCATTCTGCTTTCTGATAATATACTTACAAATGTTAAAATAAACAGTGTGTCATCAAGCCCATTGAGAAGAGGATGTTCAAAGGTAGCATTTAGAAAAATTAACTCCATCACAGAATATAAGCAATTTTGTTCCTAATTGTGTCCTCCTTTGGGTTAATCCTCATATAGTCCAAGTCTATATTTTTAGACCTGGTTTAGATATGATTATATGTATATATTTGAACACAAGGCATTTAACTCCTTGAAATAGTGCACAGTGTATATTCTTACCAAAGTTACTGTCTCTGCCCATCTCTTCCCCATATTTAATCATGCAATCGCCCAGCAGCCCCTCAGGCTGAGGGTACCCAGGGCTCGCCTCCTGTCCTCTCATCTTCGACACTGTATTCAGCATTGTCAGTTTTGCCCGTGTAGTAGGATTTGGTTGTATATACTCAGTGGTTTTATTGAAGACTTCTACCACTGCTTTGCTGGTAATATCAGATCTCTGTGAAATAAGATTAGAGTCATTCAAACAAACTAAAACGTATACAATCTTAGTTAAAAGAAACTGACTCTCTCAAGATCCCGAAAGTCTTCTTCCAGTTTGGTACCCTCCGCTCCACCTACTTTCTCACTCATCAACTGAAAAAAAAAAAGAACAGATCAGATTCAGATTCCTTTTCCTGTTTGCAGTAAAACCTCATTGGAATAGATTCCAATGAGAAGTCCCCAGTGTGCACCAGACAAGTATATAAATAAAACCAGGGTGTACAGAGATTTAAAAAAAAACTAAAAAAGTGCAAAAAATAGGCCTGGTTCTGCACAGTATACATTACATTGTATAGATTAGATAAATTGCCCATAACAAACTAAAACATGTATCTCTTCTGTTATCCATGTGGTCGTTCTATCTAGAATAGAACAGTTAACAACACCACCATCTATGTCCAAACCACTATGTTTACCGTGTTTACACTATCCACATAGAGAGTTGTTGGTTAGTGGTTGGTGATTCTCACACATGGGGTCGGTGCTGACGGTGACCGCCTCCTGCTATAGCATGAAATCCATGGACCAAAGACAAGACAGCATGAACTCTTTGGGGGAAAAAAAAACCCTCATCCACCATAATTATCCACTTCTTAAATACCATTAGACCTATTATGTCATTTATTTTTATTTTTTAGGAATCATTAAAGAAACGGTAAGAGGAATATCATTGGCATTGATCATTTCTTTCTTCCGTGATAAATTCTTTCATTGCAATCCCAGTGATTTATGAAGGGAAAATTCAGCACTGTTCCATTTTGTAATGTTACATTTCCAAAATCAATTTATTGTAATAAGGTTGGAATACAATTACAATGTTATGATACTGACTGCGAAGCTTCAATTGTCAAAAACTTGGGCAGAATTGTGTGAGGTAAAATCATGATAAGCTCCACATTAAAAAAGAAAATAAAAGGGTTTTCTTTCACTTCTACATGAAAAAACCCCAAAAACATTTGGAATATTATGACTAGAGGAGCACAATTTTTTGCAAATTTTCTAAATGGAGATAATGTCTTTTCGCAAATGAACTCTTCAATTATCATATTGCTCATACTTTTAAAATCATAACAGAGAATTCTGAATAATTGTAAATACTGCATAAAAAGTAGAACCAATATCTGTTTTTTTTAAATGACAAGAGAAATAACAATATCCTAAAAAACTAATTGTAAGTATTCAGCGAGTGCTCATAGTTTGTGGTCATCATCAGTGACATGCACGTTGCTGCAGCTGGATGAGCAGCACCAACTGACCACAGTGAACTGGAGACATTTGTCACTATGTGGGACTATAGGACACTTTACAAACTCTCTCAAAGACATACCTGTTCACTCACTGTCCAACAGGCTCCGACAGTACTAGTTACAAGACACACCATTATATCCAATATACAACAGCTTACTTACACCGCCTCCTGCATATCTTATTTACCATTGATTGATTCAACTTCCTCCTTGACAAATGTCTTCTCCGTCACTTGAATTACTTATATATATTTTCTATCTTATAATCATCATGATGATTGTTGTATATTTTGTTAACATCTCTGGAAATTAAATTTGGAAGCAACCGTGTCAGAGTTTTCCTTTAGGTTTAGTCTAACTGGTTCAGGCAGATGATTGAAATAATTCAAATTCCATGATTAGATACACACCCAGGACCAAGAAGCCTCCACGGCCTAACAATGTGGTTTTACTGCAAATGGCAAATAAATGAATCTGAATCTAAACATTTTGAAAAAAATAGAATATAATACTTTATATTACATTTCAAATAGAGCTGATTAGTAAAAACTATTATTATAACATATTTATGATCTTTTATTTGTAAATTGTCACTCTTTGGGATGCGCATGTAATCCTGTCATGGTAATGCTCAGTTGAATCTAATCTAATCTTTTAAATCTTTAATTCAACTATTTTTTGTAAGATTAATCTTTAACTGTTCCTACATACAGATGTGTACGGTGTGAGGAGTCCAAAAGGTCAGTAATCCTGTTAATATAATAAATATCATTTTCAATGATAAAACACTCTTGTCCTTACAGGGCTTCAATTCAGCCCTATCAATCTCATAAACTGTATATTTATCAATCTAGAATTGAAGTACAATACAATCACACGGTGTTCTAAAAAACAAATCGATTGATGCAAAATAACAGTCAGTCATGACATCTGAGCACAGACCTTGGTTTTAATATAAATGCCACTGTATGTACACTAAAAAGATCAGAATAAGTATATTTTTTATTAATTATATATATATGTATATTGCGTTACTAGAGTCTGGTGCTGTCCTGCTGTTATGGGTTAGCTGCCGCTTAAGCTAGCATGAAGCTAATCTTTAAAAAGTCGCGCTTTTACCTGAGTGGCTTTATAAATTTGCTTCTTAAATCCGGCGACTGACATCTTGCAGTCTTGACGCTGAACTTAACGTGAATTTCCACCAAAAAGTTAGGTTACACTGAGACCCAACAGCACAGAAATGAAGATCCGATCGCTCCGCGGAACTCGCCAAAGTGAAGTTAACCACAGTTTCCTGGACTCCAGCCTCATGTGGGAGGCTCCAGGCTCCAGGCTCTTCAAAGTGGGTCAGCACACTTCTCTGTGAGTACAGACTGACTTCAAGCTGTATACCTTTTTATTTCTACACCTTAAAGACGAAAGCGCTACTTTGTGAAACTTTGATTATAACTGATCGATAAAGCCAGCGACTTGCCTTTTCCTTTAGAGAAAAGTCGTCTTGTTAAATCGATAAGATAGAGAATACAACCATTTAGTATATCATGGAGTGGTGTTTGCATGTTCTCCTGTTTGCGTAGGTTTCCTCCGGGTGCTCCTGTTTTTCCATACGACCACTTTACACCCTCACCCCTGAAACCTCAGTTAAGACTTCAGTTGGAATCAATAAAAACTCATATAATATTAGGCCTGCCTCTAAAAATTATTTGGATTTTGATCATTTTATCCAGCGAATATTATTCAAATGAACAGATTAGTTCTTTTGAATGCTTGTATGATATTTTATGTACAGATTGATTAAAGAAGCTGAAGAGAAGACACTGGAGGAAAAAAAAGCGCTTACGGAATTTCTAAATGCTTTGTTTTCTGAAACTCTCTATTTGAGTCACATTTCACTAGCATATATTGAATCTGTCTTCACAGCAGTTAACGATCAATTAATTACTAATTAATTACTTGTTTTTGTACAATGTTTCAATGTTGTAAAAAGATTGTATAATGTACTAGTTGGAGGGAACTTCATGTTTCTAAGGAAAATCTCAGAAGGCAAACATGACACAAAAAGACGCCTGTGCTGACTCGTCTTCATTATTTAAAAAAAAGTAATAACTTGAGTTGAAAATACAAAGAGGTGATGATCATAGATACAATTTGTGTAAATCACATCAAAAGAAAATGAAACAATGAACCCCAAAATGGAAGTTTTTCTTTAGCTTGAAGTGATTTATTTTTATTCCTATTTCTCGTAAATTTCATTTACAATATTAGGACAAGAGGAAAAGGGCTTTGACACTTTGTGAGTAACATTCACAAAAATAGAGCTTACGTCCACAGTGATTATGGTTATGGGTCTCATCTTAGGTGCAAAAGGTGTGAAAAGTACAAGGCTAAAGACGACACTGGTTATAAAGGGACAGGATCACAGCTAGCTCCCTGAGAGGCAGGCAGCAGGTCAGAGGACTCCGCTCTCAACGTCACAGCACTCAGGTAAGACATCATCATCTCATGTTTCAAAAGTGAATTATCTGTTTATGTTACATGTGAACAGCTGAAGGACAAATGCAGAATACAAAAACCAAATGAACAAACATAGGCTTTACTAAAGTCTTACTGGCAATGATGCCCAACCCAGGGGGCAGCTGGTAACTCTGTTTGGTGAAGTGTCCACTGAGAAAGAAGGGTACAATAAGTGCTTTTTCTTCTGGCAACTTTAAGGTTTCAGGATGAAGGACAACAAATGCACAAAATAATACAGTTGCTCCTACCAGCAATACGGTTATGGCAACAAAAACAATATATGTGACAGACCGTTTTACAATACAGATGTAACTGAGTGCTGGTTAGAGACGAGCAGGAGATGCTGTCTTTTCACAACAACTCTATTCCATCAAAGTTGTCCTTCTCGTTTTCCTGTCCGCATCTGCTTACTACTGTGGCAGCAGTGGTGCAGTCTTCAACGCTTAAAGTTTTGATGCAAGACAAATGATTATCTTGGCTGCATAAAACCCCAACCCTGCGGTCTCACATCTGCAGCAAACGTTCATGTCCACCCAAGTGTCTTGTTTGCCCTGCTGGGTCACCCTCAAGGAAAAGAGGGGTTGTTGCCATAGAAACCTGAGCGTTTTCACACAGGAAAGTAGTCCGTAAAAACAATAGGCCATAAAATCACCGTTCTGGATCCGTCTTGGTTTTATGTCTCACTCGTTGCTTTTCTTCACAATCCACTCTGAAATCACCTAAACTAACTCTCTTACATATATATAATCATTTATTTACATTCTTATTTAAAATATTTGTTTATAAATGTGAATATAAATTAAAGTTAATTTCATTTTGTCCTGTCTCTAAGTGGCATTTACAAGGGTAGGGGTGTGTGGGACTGAGGTTTCTCATTGCATTACAATAGCCTATACAAAGGCAGCACCAAACACTGTTTAATTGTCAACAAGCTTAAATAAGCCTACAGGTGTGTCACATCATAGCTAAAGAAAATGAATTTATATTGGTCCCTATGATGGTGGTTACAATGGGTGCATGGCTGCCATATTCTGCAATGACAAAGTAAATTTGTGATTGACTAAGTTCAGGTTTGGTACATTCGCAGTTGGTGTAATCTAATGTGTCACTCACTGGTGCATATGACTGAGGTACATTCAAATAGTTGATCTGCAGTGGATCAAGTTAGATCTTGGAGCTTGGAGCTAGGAGTCTAGTCCTAAACTGGGCTATTATATACACATGCCCAATGACTTATTGTTAGTGCTACATTGCAAAGAACTGTGTATTTGTGTGGTCTGTAGTGTAAGGTGCTTCTGCCTGCTGGGAAAGTTAAGGACTGCTTTGGGATTAAGAGAAGGAGTTTTAAAGTCCTGGATTGTCTCTCTACTGCTGGTTGCTTAAATTAAACATTTATGTCCTTCTCTGCCTCACTTTCACCTCGCTATCTTCAGAATATGTTTTCAGCTCTGTAGTATATCTAGCAGGCTGTAGAGTCCGGCAGGGACATATCGCTGCCAAACACTTCCCGGTAAAGTGGTGGGAAATTGTGAGCAGTCTCTGGGTGGACCAATCGAAAAAATTCCAATTTGTCAATGTGGAGTTTACAGATGGACTTCATGATGGGCAGTTTAGACAGCATCTTAGAGAAGAGGGAAAAACAATTCTGGATTTAGAAGCTGTGTTTTAATTTTTGATCACTAAGAAGCTAGGACACGTGACAGCCGCTCTTACCTTGTCCAGCTTTTCATCTGGGGCTCCACTTTTGTTTAGACTGTGCTGAAGAGCCAGGTAGACTTTCTCCTGCAGTTTCTGAACCTTTAGGCCTTCTGACAACCAAGGTCGGTCTAAATGAGACGCAGAGAGAAACACTTAGACAAAAATTACAAAAAAATTACACAAACTCTAACAAATACGATACATTTAATATTTGTGTAACATCAGTAAATAATGAATACAGTTTTGGTTATCATAATGCAATTCCTCTTTTAGCAAAATACAACAGAAAGCCTATTGTCTCCAGGAGAAGCAAACAAACACTTCCTTAAATATGTCAATTTTTTTACCAGGGGATAAGAGCACAGCTGCGCTAAACAAAGCCATTTCTTCATCCGACAACTGCAGGCGGCATAGTCCTTTACCAAGGTCAAAAACGGCACTGACCAGATCATCGCATCCTGCGCCAGGAAAAAAGTATGTTCAGTCAAGGACACGTGTGTAATGAATCATATGTTTACACTGAGGCTGTCACTGCCACTGGTCTATTAACTAATACAACTAGATACATTTACTTTGTTAAAGTTGGGGTGCCTAACTTTCAAACCACACATTTTAACTATATAAAATCCATCTAACCCCTTGCTCTCAAATAATTTTGGTTCTATCACATACATGTGCTTTTGGCCTCTGTCACATCTTTCGATCTGCTTTTGAAAGTGAAAAAGAGAGGACCACCCTCACTCAGCCAATCAGCTCAAAGCATCAAATAGTGCATAACATGAAGGCCCTTTTACATAGTAGTAGTAAAGATAAAACATTTTCTAATAAGATGAAAGCATTTTGTGGTCTTTTTCTCTGGAGGGACAATCAAAATGTATAGTTTCTCTTAAGTAATTTTAGACAATGTGAAAGTATTTTGTGAAAATGAACATTCGCATAGACAGAAATAGTAGGTGGCCACAATGTTTCTGGACTGTTATTTAGAAAAATATGTAAATTACTGTGGCTTTATAAGTGTCGACTCACCAAGTGCTTTGAAGAAGTGTGCAGAGGCAAACTTCCCGTTGAAGAAGATTGTGTTGTTACTGATGTTGAAGGCTCGGCACATACGGATGAGTAGTACCTCCAGACATCCTGAAGGGGGAACCACAGATAGAAGCATAGACATAGAGAGAGAGGGACAGATAAAAGAAGAGAAGAGAGAAGAAGGGACACAGAAGGCCCAAAATACTCCAACATACACACAATACACAACAAAATGTGAATAATTTGGACCCAGATTGGAGCATATGTTAGACATATTTGAACAATTGAAAAATTGACAAATAACCGAAGAATTAAGTATATCCGTCAAGTTTTGTAGAGTTCAAACCATAACACATTGTCAAATATATGCATTTTATTTATAGTTTTAAATAAAATAAATAAATAAATAAAAATTGTAGTTTAGGTAGAAGGTTGGAGACAAAAGCAGAGGGAAACTCAAGTTAGCATAGCATACTTTATGTTACTGAATGCAATTGTACAATTTTTTTTAAAGACAATAAGACCATTTGAGAACACAAACTGACCTGCTTTGAGGAGAATAATCTGATCATTTTGACACAAGTCCATAAATCCAGCAGTGCGTTTGGCAAATTCTACCACATACTGAATAGCATTAGTTATGTGGTGTGCGCACTGCTGCCACATCCATTCTGCTGACTGGAGAAACATACAGCAGGTTTCAGATGGAGTATTTTCACTTTATACCTCAACTTTGGAAGATAATTTACCTTGCCCTGGAAACTCCGCGCCTCCTCTGGTGTGTATTGCACCCAGGTGAACCTCTTCATGTCCTCGGCACTGTACTGGCAAGTCTCCAAGTGAGACTTAACAATGCTCTGGGTGATTCGCTCTGGAGAAAACAAATAACTGAATCAAAAAACCAGCTTAGTTGTAAACTTTCAGTCAGTCCATTTCAGGTGATTGTAACCTGATAAACAGCATAATCAGTTAATGATCATTTTTGCTCTCATCACAATACTATACTATTCATATTTACCATAAGAAACTGCTATCTTGTCACCATGGTGATACATTTATCAAGGTCTCACTATCTCTACAGTCTTCAGTTTGTTTTTACCATTGTCTTCATAACACACACATTCCTGCTACTTCTGTCCCTTATCTAAGTGTGTCACTTTCCAGTTACGGTAATAATCTGCTCTGTGTAGCGTCTTTATCATTACATTTACAGTTTTCTTTTATTATTCTGAAAAATCTAAATATTGAACTTTGTCTCATATGTGCCTATTAAATATCACTCTCCATGCACCACTACTTCATTAGGACACACTCACCAAGGTCTGCTATTGAGCAGTCATCTGGCAAACTGTCCAGCAGTGAATGAGAGTACTGGATGCCATTACTGTCTGGGCTGTCCAGTGTGGTCTGCTGAGGAGAGTTCTGATTGGACATGGACGAGGAAGAGGATGACGCTGAAGAGGAATTGGAGGTATTTCCTGTGCTGGCCCCGCCCCCTCCGCCCAGCAGGTCGAGACTGCAGTACTCGCTGGCCTCTTCGGGCGTTAGTGGTAGGTCGAAGAGGTCTGGCAGTGCGGCGATGTCGTCCAGGTCGCTGAGCGTGGAGCTGGAGCCACCACTGCTGTAGGAGCGGCTCAGACCCTCTTCACCGTCCTCACCCGCACTGCTGCAGACACCATCTTCTCTAGGCAAAGATGGAGACGTGGAGTCTGCGCCGCCAGATCCATCACACTCCTGGGACTTCTGATGTTTCTGGACCTCAGCGTACAAACTGTCACGCTGTTTCTTTGACATGCGCCCAAACTTCACAGCTGTTGACAGAAAAGTTAAATTTATTTAAGTTTTACTTTCCTTTACTTGGTTAGTTAACTAATTGCAAATAGTGCTATTAATTATGAATCCAAAATGTCCTCCCTTTCTTAGTGATTTAGTATGTTTGAAATAGTTTGATGGAGTGTCACTGCTGTTTCTATTCAGTCAGGGTATATTATACTATGGTATACTATTAAATAAATTGAATTGAAATGAACTGAACTAATAACATGTAATATTATGCATACATGCTTTGTATCATGAATGAGTTTGAGGTCATTTAAAGGGTACCTGAAGCTGGTTAATGATGTAATGAATTCCAATTAACATTGTTCCGAGCTCTCAAAATAGTTTGGTCCTATCACCTTTTTAGCCGAAAAGCTAAAAAGAGAGGTCCTCTCTTGCTCAGCCAATTGGCTCTCAGCCAATAAGCATCAAATAGTGACTCACAGGGCTATTTCATAGTATGTAAAAAGATTTTTTACAAAAAAGTTAGGTATCAGACTTTATATTATTCACTGAGCAACACTGACAATACATTATGAGAGTGATTCTGTGTTTACCATCTCGGCTCATGCCCAAAGCCAGACATTTCTGGAGGCGGCAGTGCTGGCAGCGGTTACGATTGGTTCTGTCAATGAGACAGTTCCTTTGCCGGGAACATGAGTACATGGCGTTGTTTTGTTGGCTACGACGGAAGAAACCCTAAAAGAGACACAAAATCATCATGTAAAATGAGCTTTTCACGTTTTGCATTTACAATATTGTTATTCTTACCTTACAGCCTTCACAGGTGATGACTCCATAGTGGATTCCTGACGACTTGTCACCACATATCTTACAGGGGATGACCTCAATCTGGGCTGTAAGTATAAAACATTACATTGTAAAAACTATAAATCAAATGTAACCTTATCTACTGTTACAAAGGCTGCCGTATGCATACATGCTGATTAAGACATACATCCCCAGTAGTCAAGTAAACAGTATCTTTGAATTGTCTTCACAAGCTTCATATCATTTGTCGTTGTAATCTGCAGTGGCCTTGTTTTTATCTTTCCACAGTCACACTTCTAGCACTAATAGTGTTGGCAGCACAAAAAGTCTAGCATTACCTCTGGACTGTGTTCTAATAATACAGTCTTTTGACAAAGTATCTCTTTCTTCCACTGCCAGAGCTAAGATTAAATGTTCTCCTTCAGATGTGTCCTCTTCTCCAAACCTGCCTATGAAATATTATCTATTGATATGTTCCCCTGAAAGTGGCCATGAGTTTTTCAACCTAGTTATGTTCTTCTGTCATAATAGACACAGACCTCTTTTAAATATGGTAGTATAGTAGTATATATTTGAAATGTGGCTTTTTATGGTCATAATTATGCCTTGTACATTTAAGAGACTTTATATTGTAAACATAGATCACAGATAGTATTGAATTTGAATTGTATTGCAATGTGAAAGGGCTGTTTCGCTGCTGGTTTTCATGCCAACAGAGCTAAAGCCCATCAAACTCTGTCCATTTCATGAAGTCTTCAGGTTAAGGCTGGACTCACTTGGGGAAAATTAGTGAAATCTTTCTTTCTCTTGCTTGGTTGGAATGAGAACTTGCAGCCACACGGCCCTTTCAGGAACAAGTTGAACACTGCCATAAGGAGTACACAATGTACAGACAATCACATGACAGCTGTGTGACAAACAGATACTCTCTAGTCTCTACTAACCTACAACAAAGCCACAACATCATTGAATGTAGAATATGTGACTTAATACTGCAGGTATTCTTTGTTTGAAAAACATCTACTGACAAGTGTGAGTACATTTAAACTCATCACGGTGCTCAAGATGGTTGTGTGGTTAAGAATTGAAATGTTTGTCTTTATAACTTTACATCTTTTTAAAACTGTAATCGATTTCAAGAAATGCATTGACTACAAGCTTCTGACTGATGAGTGCAGCTGCAATGGAAAAATGGCTCCCTCCCTTCTCTTCCTGTCTTTCTCTCAGGTTCTTCTACCCCTCCCGCACCTCATGATTATATAACTCTTGTCTGCGAGCATTCCTCACAACACTCATTCAGCAAGCTCACTCTAGCAACACAAAGTCTCTTCCCACTCCAGATGTCTGCCTTCCAATTGGCTGTACACTGCTCAGGCTCTCTGCTATTGGCTGAGTCATCTGTCGCTCTGCTGCTACAGCCTGTCAGCCCATGTGGACATTCTGTCCTACTGACACACTTTCCCACTGCAGGGGGAGAGGGAGGAGGAAGTTAGGCACAATACCGACTCACTGCAGACCAGTTTTAAGGTGGAAGTGCTCAGACTACCACTGAAACATTTCCCCAAAGGCTTCTGTCCTGCATCAGGAAATTTGTTGTTGCATTATAACAAATTATTAACACATTTTGTTGACATTCAGGTTTTAAAGATTTTATACAGTTTGAGATGTACTATTTCAAAGAAATTATGATATATTTTGTCTTCATCTGTAATAGATTCATTTTAATATCCTCTAGTTTGACAACCGTATGTGAGATGTATTTACGTTGACTTGACATTACCTATTTAAATGTTGGACTGGAATGAATAATAGAAAAACTTCTGAGCTCAAAAGTGTTGTATATTGTGTATATTTATCCAAATATTTCTGTTTATTTGGATAAATGGATTGCATAATTATTTTAGACATTTCCCTAGGCAAATGGCCCCTTTGCACTCGGAAGGGAATTTCTGGAGTGAAAGTGAATTATTCTGCGGTTGCCCCTCTACCCAAGCAGTGACACTGAAGCTCTTCTTTGGCCCAGTCTATTCTGGTCTCTGCTCCAAACCCGAATTACATGGACACGCAATCATCCCGGCTGCCAAAAGCACACTAACACCATTCCCTCAGCTGCTTTACATAGTTCCACCAACAAAGATAATACATTATGTTCTAATGATAACATTAGCCTGTTCTCAAACTAATAAACAATTCATTAGGGTTAGGGTTCATTAGGGTAATAACTACACCCATTACTGAGGTTTTTCTGGTTTATTCCTGCCCTGGAATTCATTAGAGTATCATTAGAGATAGAACACTACCCAACTATCCCCAACCAACAACCTATTCTCTGTAACCTGTTTCTGTTGCTGTCAATATGTAACTAGAGACTACAGTGTCTTAAGAGCCTGAGTGTGTCAAGAGAGGACATCTTTGGCCCTCGCATCATTTTACCATCTCCTTAGTACATAATGTTGCTAAGTAAAACAAGTTGAAAGAACTAGTTGCTCTTATTTGCTTAACCAATTGTTGGTATTATAATGAGTTCTTATTGTCAGAGAAATGCCAGGGTCGTACAATGTTATATTGGCCTCTTGGGAACCTTTGAAATAGATTCTAAAATGAAATCTCCAATCTTAATTTGAGTTAATAGTTGACATGATTCTTTTAAATATATCTGTATTTAAAAGAATCATGTTACAAAGACTCATGAAGCCTGGATGGCCAGCTGCCACAGAATTCAAATCAAAGAGCCTTTACTTCCAAAGATGCAAATACCAGAAGAGGCCAGTTGAGGCCCAAGACGGGGGATTAGGAGAGGGCTAAATCCATCGGCCTCCTCTACAGGGGTTTTTCTCGACAACTTGTCTTGTGATGCCTGACTCCATAAAACCAACTTTAACACAAAGAATGTAATGTATTCACTCCGCTGGGCCCTGTGTCCAGTCCATACGAATGACTCGAATACACTGAATTAAACCAATATGAACCAAAATCGGTGAAATGTATCTCCAATCTCCGCTTTGCAGAAATTGTGATCATTATACCTTATTCAATAACCTTAATTTGGGGACAGTGAGCTCAGACCAGACCATAGTCTGTTTACATTTGGATATCCTGCCCTTCCTCCACTGGACCCCTCAGTGTTGGCTCAAATATGTGTCCCTTTTCTCCTGTCTGACCCGTTATTATATAGATCCATGATCTGACCAGACACTTGCTCTGACTGGTGAAGATTTTGTAAAGAACTCCTTTTGTATTTTAGCATACAGCATTCTGCAAACTCTCTTGGACATTTTGCCTTTCAAAGTCAGCACGTGAATTCAATAATAATCCAGGAATTGGAGTTGTCATTTCTTATTAACCCTTTCTCTCCTGCATAGTTCCACCGTTACCCACATGGCAGCCACGATGTTAGGCATGGCACTTCCCTCTGTTCCCTCCTGCCGTTGCGAATGCTGTATAATGTTTGGTGACATAACTAGGTCAGTGGAACAGCCAGATCCTTTCTCCCGCTCTACTCTCACACTGTTGGCCATGCGGCCACAAACTCCACCACACAACACCGACACCACCACACACTCATAAATGAAGTACACTACATTAGCTGAGCAATGCAACATGCATTTTGCATAATTGAGACTCTCCCTCTCAGAACAATGCGTACTTTAAACCCAAATAACGCTGAATGTATGTTCTAATTTATTCTGAACAGGGCAAACAGATCATCGGCAGAGACACGAAAAAGGGCTTTTGGGTAATTTAGATAGAAACCTAATATTTGTGAACACAAAATGTTTCATTACATAATTCATGTTTTGGTTAACAACAGCCTCATATTGCTCCTCCCCCTCATGTTGCATAACACTATGGATTGGATCTTTGCAAATTGTAGTGAAGCGGGACTCTAATAGCTATCATCTGGTGTATTCATTCAGCAATTTGGGAGACTGGTATTCTTCATACCACAATGTTGCACCACTGAGCAAACTGTAAAGAATACCTTAAACTCGCTGCTGGCTTATTCTTTGATGACTTAAGTCCAGGTTTATGTCTATATCAATAATTGTCAAACACAACCCATGGAACTCAAAGCCTCACTAATCCAGTCATGCGGGATTAATGCGCGCAGGAGGAAAACAGACGCACTCAAAGCCCCGTGCGTCCACATGTGGTCAATCCAACCAAAGAGAAAGCTCATGCACGCTCATGCACGCACCATACATGCCACAATACATGGAAATACACGATAACGACAAGTAAACACGCATACATTCAGGTCAAATAACACAAACTCACCTCGCATTGTGGTATTTCTTTGATTGTTGCTCCTATCAACGACTGGAACTACATGGGTGACGATTGTACGCACTGACAACAATCACACTGTGCAAACCCGGTATCTAGACGCCCTGGGAGTTCCTTCACCCTGGCTACAGTTCTGGAAACAGCAGGTGGGAAACAACTACCCTCAGTGCCCTTTATCGTTCGGTCAAGTCCAAACGATGTAAAATAACCAGAAAAGCCCGCATTTTAACGCTTGGATCCGAGGCGAGTGGATTTGGATGAAGTGTTTTTCTTCTTCAATCCGAATAGTCCCACGATATTGAAGGTCCCCCTCAATGCCGTGATTCTCCGCCCGTTGTTCTCGTCAGTCTACCCTGCTAACCTACTTTCTCCAAGCATGGAGTCTCACATGATCTCACTGCCGACTGCTCCTCTGGCAGCAGCGCACACGGGAGCGCGCACACGGGGGCGAGTTTAAGGTGGATTGAAACATACAGTCTATCTATGTCTGGAACAGTGTTCAACTGCTCACAAATTCTGGGGAAGATTTAAATGATATGAAATCCAAAAGTTTAACATTTTTTGGTAACATGCATCTCACAGTTTAGTCACCAGTTTTAACACCTGCAGGGAAAACTGTCTAGGAAGTGTACAACATGATTATTAACTCGCTTTACAAATGTCACAGGTTTTGGGAAAAAAAAAGCTTATCATCATACATTTCTCAGTCTATTATCCTTGAGCTAGCCTGGCCTTCCGTAAACTCTGGTCAATTATCATTTCCCTGCATGGTATGAAATGTAATTTGTACGACGGTGTGGTACAACCAGCCTCTCCTTGAGCAAACCTACAATAATAAATACTTCTATTTCAATAAGCTGCAGGCCATTTTAGTACAGGGAAAGTCATGGCAGTATATTACAACAAGCTGCGTTCAAATGTATTCGGCAACTTTTCTTTCCACATTTATTCTCCTTGACCATGCAGGCCTGATCTCATTATGTCAAAGCCCCAAAAGGGCGTAGGGGCCTATTGCTTTCCCAACAAGGAATGCCTGGGCGATGCCTGTGTCTTGAGTTGACACATATAAGGCCCAGTTTAGACCGAGACGCTGTGGAGATGTTGCGAAGAAATTAGCATAAAACAACCAGGCTCCTTATTCGAAGTGCACAGCGTTTACACGAGGACGGAAATGATGTAGTTCTTGCGCCCGACCAGTAGTGGGCAGTAGAACGTTATCACACGACACGTGGGACCCCAAGTAGTATAATCACTTCCGCAACAACATCCTCCTCAGGTCACTGCAAAGATGTGAAAGAATGCACTAATATCATTCCGCATTTAACTGTAGCAGTGACAATGGAAACTGAAACTACAACTTCACGTGTTTTCGTTTGGGGCATTTAGCCTAGCCATCTCCTTTGCCACTAACGGAGCCTGTGGGGAGTTGCGCCACACTCTATGCCAGCAATTACATTTGCTAAACATTCCTCTTGCTCCGGCTTCAATTTCTTGATAGAACCAGAACGGATTACTTTATTATCATATTCTTTGCCATTGCTAAACTACAACCTGCCAATTCGGCGCAAACTCTTGACGTTGCCAGGCTATGGCAAGCCAAAAGTCTATAGATCTTTTTATTGAATAAGGAAAAATTAAACAAAATGGGCCATTTTTACTCATGTCATATAGACTGAGTGAAAATGTAGTTAGTCTCAGAATTGTGTTTGGTCAATTTAAAAGGTGCTTCCGTTTGTATGTACAAAGTCAGGTTTTCACAAATGTGGTTGTTAAACTTCCAACCCTTTCTGATTTCATTTTCAGCGTTTGTGTCCCCTACAAGGTGAGCCAAAGTTTTACATTGGGAGAAAGAAAGTGTTTTCAAAATTTGGAACCAAAATCTGTTTTAGCATCCCGCTCCAAAAACTCAAGAGCCATGACTAATTTTTCACCTTGTTGCCATGGCAATGACAGGCACTCCCCATTCTGTGTTAATGAGAAAATCAAAACGTCTCTTAAATGTACAACTATTTTATTTTTATTTTTAATGTCTCAAAAGTTGAATGCAGAATTTTGATTGTTGTGTTTATTTTCGTAATGTGTGAAAGTTCCCATGTTATTCAATGGAGGCTCATACTCACTGATCATATTCATTACAATTTTACAACAGTAGTTTTTCCTTCATGACAGCCACTATATGTGTGCGTCAGCGCCACGTCCTTTGGGAAATGCAGTGAGGGCCTTTAGATATGGCTTGCTGCTTTAATTTCCTTTGTTCCCTTTTCTTAACACACTTTTACATTATTTGACGATGTAAGGCTGTTTTCTGAACACAGTGACTTGGATAAAGGTGTGTTCTTGGGAAAGTGTGTGACTGTGGTAGATGGTGAGAGGTGGGTGTATATGAGAAGGGGATGAAGGGGGGAGAGGGTTCCTTTATGATGCAATGTTCTGGCGGCGGTGTTACGAAACAGCGCAGAGGCAGAGATTACTCAAACTAGGTTAGTGGAGCAGCAGCGCACAGCGGCTACAGTCAGGCATTCTCTTTCCGTCTGCTACCCTCTTTTTATAGACTCTTACAATCCTTTGTTTTCACTGTGCAGACTCTTTTCCCTTTCCCTCTCACATGGCCTTTGCATTCACTTATTCTCTCTATCCAAATGATTGTTTTCGTGACTGTTACACCAAATTTATAACACTTACAGACTATATTCTAAACATGAGGCACATGACATATGAAGCATACAAAGCACTCAGAGTTCAAGTTCAGACTTTCAGTTTATTCTCCAGTTTTGATCTGCTTTACATTCAGCCCCGCTCCTCTAGTCTCACCCATAGAGCCTCTCTGTTCTTCGTCTCCCATGACAACAGCGCTGACACTTTGACCTCAGCTCTTACATAACTGAGTTGAAGGGAGAGGGAAAAGGAGAGAGGAGGAGGTACGAGGCGGCTGGAGCAATTCTTTAACCCGACATTTTGTTTTCCCCTGATTATAAAGTAAGAGGAAAAAGGAAGAAAGCCAGAGATGGGATTTTTCCTGTCTTTGGAAGGTTTCCAGAGACAACATAACAGGAGAATGCAGAAAATGGAGGCCATGGGATATGAGGCATAAATGTTCGTATATTTATATTAGAACTTCTGTGACAATAAGCAGCACTGCAGTCCAAATGTATGTCTGCTTAAGTGCATCACAATCAGTGCTCATCTATACACAACCAAGACTCTGCTAATCACATTTGTGCAAGCAGAACTTGGTTCAGCTCTATTTGCTTTTCATCCCATCTGCGTTTGTCATAGATTTGTCCCATCATACAGCATACAGTCCTCCTGACTCACATCAAAGCTGCTGAGGCCTTGTGACTCCCTGCAGCAGAATGCTCACATCAAAGGCCCTTTGTGGGGATGAGGGTGAGACTGGAACTGATTGGCTGCACATGTTTGGGGCTGCGCGGACAGTCAGCACATAGACACTCCGTCCACATCTTTAGGTATTCCTACACTCATCTCAAAAACTCACATTTCTATGAAATCAAAAATTGTAGTTAGTGCCTCTTTGGGCTGGATGTCTTTGCCGATGCATATTATACAATTCATATGGTATTTTATTGGATTTGAGAAGATTTCAGATCAACAACACTCATGCACATTGTATTAGGAGCACATGATTCCTTGAGTACAGGATGAAGGCATGCAGGCTGTTGAGGGTGTTTTTCCTCCCAGTGCAGTTGTTTGTGGAAGACAATTTTTTATTTATTAAGAATTATTGTTGAAAAATGTTTCAGCCTCACACTTCTGAATGCAATGTGTGGGTTTCTGACTATTTAAAAATATAAATAAATCAAACAATTTTTTTCCCCAAAATAAGAATTTTTTTACAAAACATGTATTTTATATAGAAAAAAGATAAACCAAAGATAGAACCAGCCCGGACTCTGAGGAGCACAGGGACTGGACTCCTGTTAGTGCCCAGAGTCAGAACTAAACATGGGGAGGCTGCTTTTCAGATTAATGCTGCTAAAATCTGGAACAGTCTTCCTGAAGATGTGAGACAGGCCTCCTCTCTGACAATGTTTAAAACCAGGTTAAAGACGGTTCTGTTTAACTGTGCATACAACTGAGGGATTTTATATTTTTATCTTTCTTTTTAATGTTCTGTGATAATTTATGATTTTAATGCTTTCTTGTTTTGTTCAGCACTTTGAATTGCCTTGTGTATGAATTGTGCTATATAAATAAACTTGCCTTGCCTTGCCTTGCCTATATGCACCCCGCTAGTCCTCCTCCTTCTTGCTTGTCTGTGCCCATCAGTTTGTGCTGAGATTATTTCAGATCAACCACGCTGCAGCTAATCTACTTGTTTTCTCTTGTACGGAGCTTGCATTAATCCACAACCCCCCTTCCCTGCCTGAGGCTGTTGTAATCTGGGTTTGAGGAGCTTTTGATGTGTCAGTGACTCTGAACATGCAGCCAACCTTCTCCGTTCTTCATCCTCCCGTATCGCCCCACTGATGCCTTTTACAGTTATCCCAGACCCTTGCACATTTATCCACATGTATTTTTTTTTCATTAAAATCGTATGGAGTGAATAAGAAAGAATTCTGAAGCATTTCAAAGAAATATGTTTTATAGTTTTTATTGCTCTGTAAAACAAAGCTGGGTTGCATCTCTGGAGACTGGACACCTATTGCGGCACCACGTGCACGTGAAATCCTGATCCAGGGCCTATTTAGACTGTGATGTAAGACCTCTGGGAACACTAGGCTGAAACTGTAAAGTGCCAAAATGTTGTTGTGTCCTTAGGTAAGACACTTCACCCACACTCAAATGAGGTCATTTGATTATGGTTTGGGTGTAGATGGTTGATGGGGGTCAGAGGGGCATGATGGCACACACTGGTTGCTTTTTCTTCTGTCAGTCTGCCCCCGGCAGCTGTGGCTGCAGTTGTAGCTAATCACTATTGTGTACGAAATAAATAAAAAATACCATACGAATTGTCTTTTGTTGTCAAGAATAGTGTTATATAAAACATAAGCATTATTATTTTGTTATTACTATTGGATATATTTATCAATCCAGGTAATAAACTAGGTGCAAAGTTAATGAGCATTTGCAAGACTCGAGTTCTATCTGCATTCACATCAAAAATCAACTTGACCAACTTCTTTTGGTAAAGTTGTGTTGTACTGTACTGTATATAGCATGAGAGCCATTATGCCACGGATAAAACACTGTTCTATAGTGGAAAGCAGTAAAATAAACACCTGTCCTTTACAGTACAGTGATATGTATATGGAAACACTCAGAGAGGAATGTGAATAGCAGCACTAGTTTCCTCTGCCTTTTTTGGACCTCCTCCACCAGAACACATGTATACGCACTGTGAAATTTCACTACTGCTGCGATGCTGCAGAATTGACTCTATCTTGCTTGATTACTTATGTATGCATCCCAATTGTATTGCACTTTTTTCCACTGTATTTTGTTTTTACACTAGTGAACGTGGTGTGCATTAACTTGTACCATGCGATATGAACCTGCCCCCTGGGACTACAGATGAAAATTAGCCTTTGGCATTTGGCTACAATCTGATGTGTCGACAAATGCAGCCTCGCGGAAATTCAATTTGGAAGACGTCAGCAAAGCCACCCCTTCCAGGCCGGCCTCGCATCCCCAGCCTATCGCACAGCAAACGCCCATTTCCAATCAACCTACGCCGGCCAGGCCAGCCGCTTAAAAGCGGAGAAACTCTCACTTTACGGCCTTCTCGAAGCCTTGCAAACCACCGCCTCCCCTCCTCCTCCTTTTCTCACCCTGCCTCAATCATGCCTCTTCCTGCTGCCCGAATGCCGCCACCAGTGCCTAGGTCCCAGGGGATTGTGCGGGCACTCTCGCAGGAGCCTCGCTGACTGAACGCAGCACCGGGGCCTAGGGCGCCAAACTACCTTCAATAAAATACTTCAAATGCATTTTGTCTCCTCGTCTCTCCAGATTGAAATATGCCCAACCATATACAGTATGTTCATTGACATGTACTGTCCCAGTCAAATACAAATATGATACAAACAGTAGGTCATGATAAACCGAATAAGAAATACGCTCTGGTAAGATGCTATTGTTTCTCTAGTGTCACTGGTGATCAGGAGTGTGAATGCAGGTCACGCTCAGTTCGAACCTCTGTTGCCCTTTTTGGCATCAAGCTCCATTATGTAATGTGTCTACCGATAGCAGAAACAGAAAACTGGTTCAACTGGTCCGTTTTGATAGATGCACGGTACTTATTTGACTCCTCAGGAATTTAGTTTTATTCTTCAGCTAAGATTATTTGAGCATAAATGTATGTTTTTTTTTACAGTGTTTTTGAGAGTTGCTTTTATTTCCATGGTTCTGTGCTCTGTGACTTAAAGGTCCTCACTGTGGGACAAATAAAAATTCTTCCTTTATTACTCCTTAGAAATCTTTTATTTCTTGTTTTGGAAACTTGCTACTACTTCATTTGCTTTCAATTTGGCTATATTTACATTTATTCAAATACTTTTTAAATCATCTGTGGATGCTTTGTTTGCTGTCATCGTTCATCTCATATCCATTCCTCCTTCTCATTATACAGTATTGTTGATACACTTGCTCGAGCTACATAGTGGCCTTTACTGGACCTATAGCAAAATAAAAATGGTTCAATTCTTAATTGAACCTTAAGTACAGTTTCAGAAAATCAACCAGGCAATAATTATCAGCCAAAAAATGTGGTATCTCATTTCTTGAGCAAAATTACAAGCAACTAACAAAAGGCTTCTGTCATGCATCTGTTCTTGGATTGGAATATAGGGTCTTTCAACAGAAATCTTTCATCAAATTTGCACAATTATGAATTGCAACCACAAAATTCACCACAACATTGCTGAATTGTTCACCTCTATAGAATTGGTATTTATACACAGGGCTAGAATACCTATGCTGCTGTCTACACTCAAATCATTTCAACAATTGCGATATTTAGTTTGGGTTTAGGCAAGCTAACACGGTGCAGAGATAGATAGATAGATAGATAGATAGATACTTTATTGATCCCCGTAGGAGAAATTCAGGCAAAAATAAAATTGATAATTCTAAAAACATAATAATAGTAATAATCAGCAACAGCCCTTAAGGTCACAGCAGCAGAGGTGGAGTAGCCTCTGGGTGGAGCAGGACGATACCACACATTTTGATTAACAGTGCACACACAATACAATGCTACTTCTACTAAGTCCCTTTGGCAGTCATCTTCCCTGTCTCTCACATAACTTGTAGGATCATTGTGTTTGTCGAGACTTGTCATCATGACCAACATGCTTTCATGACGCCACATTTTCCTTTCATTTAGTTGTTGCAGATCAGGTTGAAGTCCACACCTTACTCTTGAGTAAGTTACTTGAGAGTAAACTCTGTTGCTTTAACGCAGGCTCTGTGTCTGATTATGTGTTGTTGGTTACACTGCAGCACATTTGAATGGGTTTATATGTTTAGCCGTGAAATTATGCAAATATTATCATCTTTGGTTGATCTCTGGGGTTGTCATGGCAACATTATGGTGTTTATCTGATCATGTATTTGTGACCCACTTTACAGCAGTGATGATGCGCTCCCACATGTCCGTACATATGTGTAGACACAAAAACAAGATGTTTACGTTGATCAGCAGACCAGACATGCTCCATTCTTCCGCACTTTTTACTCAAAAACAACAGCACTATTTCTGCTTTCTCCCCCGAGTCACTTTTGCCCCCATGAACTATCTATTATTGCCTCATCTGTGGTCACCGCTAGCTGTCCCTCACAGCTTGTTACATTTTTTTTTTATAGATAATCAAACAAACAGTTCCCAGAGGTACTCACAAGGACACATATTAACAATATTGTGCAAAATATTAGAAAATTAAACTGTTTTAAACAGAAAATTATGAATTATTTCCATAAGTCTTCAAACAGTTCAGAGCGATTGAGTTTGGTTTGGTATTAACAAAAATCTGCAGATGAGCGTCAACTTTCATGCATTCACAAAAAAAAAAAAATCTGATCACATCCTCCATGTATGTTGAGTCTGCAAGTGATAAATATTAATCACACATTTTGTTCCCCCCTTTAGTCCAACCGTCTGCTGACAATGACAAATTCTCACCTCCCCATTTCACCATTCAGTGTGGTTTCACCTTTTTCTGTCACTAAGGCTTTTGGTGTGTGAGCGAGTTTAAGCTGAGCCCTCTAGTGTTCATGCAGTGACAGAACAGGTTTCCCTTATGTAATACAAGGTGTTGCTTTAATCCACTTTCATTTGGTCAATTATTGCGGACTAAAAGAAAGAAATCTTTTTGGAATAAACCGTTATATTTAGATAGAGGGTACTTGTCAAAAAGTATTTCTTGTATATATATTTTTATTTATTTAATCAAAGGTGTGTCAATATTCAAATGCATACACACCAACACACTGTCTCTCGCTATGGTTAAACTGGAATGCACCACGCAGACATGGCAATATATACATTTTGCACGTTTTAAGATCCAATTGACGTTTTTCAGACTACAGTAGATCATCATCTCTCTTTCTCTCTTTTCACTCCCTCTCACACGCACACACTTGTTCTTTAACTCTTTACTGTACAGTAGCTTGTTTCCACAGCAAACACACCCTGGGTAGGCTTGACACACTTTTTAGCTTGTGTCACCAGTGGTATACATCCCAGTCATTATGCAACAGAATATTATGTAATCGCTCAGCATGCACAGAAAGAATGATACAAACTCCAACCAAGCTTTCATTATGAGCTCTCCATATGGCAATGACTGACTCACCACGTTTATGTGCCATTTGTTTATAGAAAATCTGGTGTTTTGCAGAAGTTGACAATATCTGCGTTGCGTCAAGAAGGGATGAGGGGGAGGGGGAGGGAGTGGCGGTGTTGAAGAGGAAAGCAGGGGCACCAGGAGGGGAGAGGGGTGTGTCTGCACTGACCTACATTCAGACACCCCACCCTCCTCAGACCTGTAAAGGGCACTTTGAAAACCAGCTGCAGACATGGCAAATATACTAAGACAAGCTCACAGTATCTATGCAAAAGAGTCGACCTATTATACAGTACACTGTTATTTCTTATACTGTATATGGTTTGGTGTTCTGGGCGACAGTGGCTCAGTTGGTAGAGCACTGGCCACTGGGCCTGAAGGTCGTGGGTTCGAGCCCACTGTAAGACCTACTTCACGACTTCCACTGATGACTGCTGTCGTTGTGTCCTTGTGCAAGACACTTAACCCAACTTTGCCTGAAGCCCCGACTGAAAGATCTCAGCTCCTGTGGACTCAGCACCTGCAGGAGGATCAGTGAGGGGCTGGTGCTCTGTGTACTGGGTGCAGATCTAACTGCCACCCCCTGAACCCAAATGGATTAAGGGGAAGAAGATGGATCGGTTTGGTGTCATCTTATTTAATGTTTTTTTTTTCTGGTTTGTTCCTGGTTTAGGTCTGAACAGAAATGGCAAAAGTACTAGTCCTAGGTACTTCAAAATAACTGAAATAATTTCTTTACTTTAGCTAAAGTAAAGAAGTACAAGCTTGTGTATATTCTCAAGTGTTTAATTTATTTTATTCGTTTATTGGAATAGGAACAGTACACATTAATTAACAACTCTACTTAATTAATACATTTCCAACTCTTGTCCTTTGGAAAGGTGTAAAATATAACCAAAAGCACAGCAAATAATCCAATACAAAATATAAATACATGCCAAGTTAAAAAAGTGAACTTTGTTGAAATTTGACCAATCTTGCAACACCACAGGGCCTCAGTCCGGAGCAGTGTTCGCCGTAGTAGCAGCAGGGGAGTTAAAATATTACAATGAAAAAATATCACAATGAAAAACAGGTTATTAGAACATATAAAAGCATAAACAAAATAGCATAGTTCAGATCGAAGCATAGATAATTCTAGTGGATTAACTCACCTGGAATTGAACTACTTCAAACCAGTTTTTAAGCAATCCACAAAAGGTAAAGTAATTACTGATCCCAGAAAACTACTACTTGATTAAAGATACGTTGTTACTTCTGCCTGTGAAGGACATACAGTTTGCTCGCCATGATTAAGTTTAGTTGTTTAAGAACAATTGCCTCCATGTTCAACAGGATTGAATTTAATAATCAGTCTATTTTTTTATGAAGTGAGTGCATTGGAGTTACAAGTTGAATACACACCTTGCTTGGAACATTCGAAGCAAAGCACTGACATCTCTACCATAAGGAGTATAATGTACAATTCAATTTGGAGAGACGAGAAACAGGAAGTTGAGTATTTTATGAAAGGAGGTTTGGCGCCCTAGGTCCCGGTGCGGCCTTCGGATCGGAAAGGCTCCTGCGATGAGCGCGCACAATCCCCCGGGACCTAGGCACTGGTGGCGGCATTTGGCAGCGGGAAGAAAATTGAAGGCAGGTTGGAGGCAGGGTGAAGAGGAGGAGGAGGGGAGGCGGTGGTTGCGAGGCTTCAGGAGGCCGGTAGTGGGAGTTGCTCCGTTTTTATGCGGCTGCGAGTCGGTACGGATGATTGGAAGGGGGCGTCTGCTGAGCGATAGGCTGGGGATGAGAGCCGGCCTGGAGGGGGTAAATTTGGTTAACGTCTACCAAATTGAATTTTCGCGGGCTGCATTTCAATTTGGAGAGACGAGAAACAGGAAGTTGAGTATTTTATGAAAGGAGGTTTGGCGCCCTAGGTCCCGGTGCGGCCTTCTGATCGGAAAGGCTCCTGCGATGAGCGCGCACAATCCCCAAAAAGGCTGCGTGTTGATGGAGTTTTCGAAGCCTGGTTTGGAGGGGACAGACGTCGTGACTACTCTATTCTGTGACCGCTATCGCTAAGCTGTGACCGCTATATGCTGTGACCGCTATCGCTATGCTGTGACCGCCAGCGCAATGCTGCTAACCATTTTTTGCTATATGCTGTGACCGCTATCGCTATATGCTGTGACCGCTATCGCTATATGCTGTGACCGCTATCGCTATATGCTGTGACCGCTATCGCTATATGCTGTGACCGCTATCTACTGTGATCAATACTTGCGGATACTCGGCTGCTGGCGGCGCCTATCCGGAAGGAGTGAGCTGCGTAGAGATGGGGAGACAGGTTACAAAGCAGCAGTACGGACTTTAGTTGGGCTCTGAACCCGTTGGATGACGTTGGGAGGTGATCGGGGGTGAGAAATAACGGTCCGTTGAGATCTCCTTTCCGAGAGCGGAGGCGAGTGTAATGCATCGTGGGTTATTTTTGCGCGCTGGGAACGTGAGCGTTCGCATCACGTTCCGTCAGACGCTGCGGCAGCGGAGAGTGTTTGAGAAGTGCGTGCCGCCACCAGAATCTTATTGCTTCACTTACTTTGCTTCGTATTGCTTTGCTGGGAGCTTGCGAGGAAGCCAGTAGGCGTTGTGCAGCCAGGATGGCGGACGCGTCTGGGCTGATGTAGGCGGAGAAAGCCGAAGAGGACCAGCACCCCAGCTGTTGGAGAGGTGGGGGAGCCCCAGCGAGGCCGCGCGCGTGGCAGCGCCTATCCTGAAGGAGTGGGCTGTATAGAGCTGGGGAGACAAATTGCAGAGGAGCAGTAGGGATCTTAGTTGAGCTCTGAACCAGGTTGCTGTCATGGGAAGGTTGTCTGGAGAGAGATGTGTCGGAGCGAGCTATTATTATGTTGCAGGCGCCTTGGTCTTTGAATGTTTGAGATGAAGGTTGAAAGGGTCAGGGGACATTATGTTGGGTGAAAAAGAGCGACCTTTGTGTGATGCTTCCACTACGTCGAGATTATCGCGTATGACAGAGATCCTCTTTCTCTGCCACGTGTGATTCCACAGCGCGCAGGCCACGACCACTGGGAATATCTCGTGTAGGGCAGAGGAGATGCTCTGGTGGAAGTAGCGGCCACGGCCCGGCAACCCAATGGTCCTGGAAGAATCCCCCAAAACCCACGGAAGGGGCACGTCCGTGTAGAAGCGGAGACCTGTAGGGGCAGAGACATGTCGGAGAGGGCCATTGATGTTGCAGGCGCCCTTACGCTTAGAATCTTGGGTCGGAGAGTAGATAATCAGGATAGTAGGATGGTCGGGAAGCCGCGTCTCGGACCGCATGAAGGTTGAGCGAGCAGTAGTGGACGCTTATGCAGAGAAGTCATAGAAGGCGAGCAGGAAGATGCTGCGAGGAGGGCAGACATGTACTTGGAAGACGAGCCAGAGTTCAGTGCCGCTCAGAGCCGCTGCAGGATGGGCAGCACGATGGGGGAGCCTGCGATCAGAAGAGTGAAGAATACAGGTATGGATGCCTTTGATTAGGAGTCCGATTGACGGCTCAGCGCAGCTAGTCGGCCAGCTGCATCTGATAGAATCAGAAGATTAGGTAGAGAGATGAAGCATGACCGCCGAAGCGACCCTGGGAGCATAGGTACGAGGCCAGCGCGGCGCGGCATACTAGCCGGGCAGCATCCATTAGAAACAGGATAAGCTTCTGAGAGAGTGGGTTGCAGCAGTAGCGGTAGCAGCAGCGGCAGCAGCAGTACCTCAGATAATAACGCGATAACCTGTATCAAGCCGCGGCAGCAGCAGCAGCAGCAGCAGTAGCAGCATCCTTAGAGATTACAGTAATAATCCTGTATCAAGCCACAGCAGTAGAATGTTGTCGTAGCTGATCAGTGTTTCAGTAAAAGAGATGCAAGTGAAGAGAGATGGCAAGTAAATGAAGCAGCAGTAGTAGCGCAGTAGCAGTATGGAGCAGCAGCAGCAGCAGTAGCCGTATGAAGCAGCAGCAGCAGCAGCAGCAGCGTCCGTAGATAATAACAGCAATGATCCTGTATCAAAGCCACGGCAGTAGAATGTTGTTGTAGCTGTTCAGTGTGAGGGATTTCAACAGGTTTTTTTACGGTCCAAATGATTTAACAGGTTTTACGGTCCAAGTGAGGGATTAACTGAGCCCGCAGTCCAAGTGAGGAGTTTAAACTATTTATTTATTTATTTATTTATTTATATGTATTTATTTATTCATTTATTTATTTTTTAAAATATAGCGTTCCAGATATAGCAGTACCATATATGCAGTTCCATGTACTGCATAACAGTTCCAGGTATAACCGTACCATATGAGCAGTTCCAATATAGCGGTTCCATATATAAGCAGTTCCATATGAAGCAGTTCCAGATACGGTACAACAGTTCCAGATATAAGTAGTTCCAGATATAAGCATTTCCAGCTATAAGCATTTCCAGATATAAGCATTTCCAGATATAGGCATTTCCAGATATAAGCAGTTCCGTGAGGGATTAACCTGAGAGCTCACAGACCAATGTAAGGGATTCATTTTGGGAGCCGCAGTCCGAGAGAGATTTAAACAGCGCTTGCAGTCCAAAGAGAGGGATTTAAACAGAGCTCGTAGTCCAGGGAGGGATTTAAACAGAGCCTGCAGGCCAAACTGAGGGATTAAAACTGAGAGCATGCGGTCCAATGTGAGGGATTTAAACAGCGCTTGCAGTCCAGAGAGGGATTTAAACAGAGCCTGCAGGCCAAAGTGAGGGATTAAAACTGAGAGCATGCGGTCCAATGAGAGGATTAAAACTGAGGTCTTGCAGTCCAATGTGAGGGATTAAACTGAGCTTGCAGTCAGAGTGAAGATTTAACGGAGCTTGGTTAAAGAGAGCCTGCAGACCAATGCGAGGGCTTTAAACTGAAGCCTGCCCACCAGCACGGGGCCAACTGAGCCTGCAGTACAAAGCGAGGGGAATAAACCGTCCGCGGATCTCATACTTACCCACAGCGCCAGAAGACAAGGGACAACACGACGGGACCACACCGTACCGGCACAAGGAGGCAGGGATGCGCACGGCTCCCACCGCACCGGGCTAGACCGGCCGTATGCAGCAGCAGGCCGCGACGAGACAAGCAGCGGCAAACCCGCAGAAAGAGCCCGCAAAGGAGGAGAGCGGCAAAGACCCACGGACCACAGCACGAGACCCGCAGCAGGTGCAGCCACAGGAGGAACAGACCACAACGCAGCAAGACAGAGGACAGCAGGGACACGCACGAGTAAGCGTGAGTAGACAAAAGCGATTCCTCCAGAACGATTCTTTGCGAGGCTGCAGGAGCTTGCGAGGCTTCAGGAGGCCGGTAGTGGGAGTTGCTCCGTTTTTATGCGGCTGCTAGTCCGTACGGATGATTGGAAGGGGGCGTCTGCTGAGCGATAGGCTGGGGATGAGAGCCGGCCTGGAGGGGGTAAATTTGGTTAACGTCTACCAAATTGAATTTTCGCGGGCTGCATTAAGTTCTTGTTTCTTGATTGATTGTGAGTAAGTAAGTAATGTTTATTTATATAGTGTATTTTACAGACCAAGGTCACCCAAAGCGCTTTACAATGTTCAGAAGTTCAGATTTTGTTCCAATCATTCAATGGTGTAGGTTTGGTTCCAATCTTGGTGGGGACATTCACTACGACCTGAGTCTACACCCATTGACACGGGGTCCAGAGTTTCTCCCCCAGAATTTGTTGTGTAATCACACACTATATTTGCAATAGTGTGTTGCCTTCTATACTAAACTCAGCTGTAGACTGAATGAGAAGCAGTTAAGGATTTTTTCTGATAGTTAAAACAAAATCAATTGGATCAGAGCTTCTGAGTTTTGTGTTGCGTTCATTCTATACTGACTTAAACCTAATCCAAATCTACATAATAGCCCTCACCTGAGGCTCTAACAGTTCAGGAACTGCTCTCGATACTTGAAATAAATCATGCTCTGATCTTTCAATTTCCTATAATAAATAAAAACAGAGGAGACAATATTGAATTAGAATCTACAGTGAGTAGCTCACTACATTGTTTGACATATACGATCAATCTCTAAAAACAATTCATAGTCCCATGCATACCTACAAAATTCCAACCTCACCTGATGCACTGAAGGGCCGTTTGCTTCTACCTCAACATTCCCTATATTGTTCTCTTTTGTTGGTTGAGTTTCCTATGTATGTTAACAGAAGATTAATCATCACAATTCATAATTTGCTATTACTTGTGCTTTCTCTTACTTACTTTCCAACTGTTAAAAAAGCTCCTGATATCTTTTATCTTTTTTTGTGGAGGTGGCATTTTTTCTAAATTATATAAGAAGGTATAGACAATCAAAAACAGAGATTCATATACATGAACTGCAGAATCATTTATATAACTTGGCCAATGTCAAAAGTTACATAGTATTTCTAAATACAATGAGTTAACAAGAGTTTGGCAATAAGTAACAGTGTGGATTTTTCTATATTTTCTTTTTTATTTATTCCACTCACAACCCAAAAAGGCAAGTAATGACTCACAGGGCTCTTAAGTATGCAAAATAAAAACTTAAATGACCTGTTGTGGTGTGTTTTGCGCACAACCAGCATGCATCGTTAACGCAATGGAAAATTTAGGTATCCGAGCTTTAATTTCGGGAGCGCTGGTTGCGCTTTGGGAAGAGTCAGGGGAGAGACATGTCAGAGACACAGGGGAGAAACGCGGGAGATACGAGGGAGACCCGCACTTGCAACATGCTTCTGTCTGCATATGGTCCGAGCTCGGTACCATGTTAGAGCTGTGCTTTCACTGAGCGCCGCGGCTGTCATTACAAAGCGGCAGCAGCTGCACCAGGACGTGCACATTCGAGTGCATTGCTTGAATGTGCTTAGAGCAAATAACAGCAAGTGCCCGCTGTCACACATTTCACAGAAATCACATTATCAGCAGATAAGGGTTGTAAATCGTGGATCCGTGGAATATTTTCATCCCTAGTTTATCCTGATTCACACAACACACCCACTTATACATTTTGGATAGTAAGAGCACAATGAGTATTTTCTCAGCCTTTCAACCAACCTGTTTCTTTATTGGAGCCAGTTCTGTTCTGTGTCTGTGCCGTGTGAGCTCCTCGGAACATTAAACAGTGCGCTGACAGATTAGAAATAACGTAAGTACTTTGAATGGTAATAGATCTACAGTACTTTCCTCTGATTACTCACGTGCTACAACGCTCAGGGAACGAAAAAAAAACACTTGCTTCACGCTGGCTAACTTTTAAAAATTAAACAGTCGCTCAGTGCTTCAGTTTGGCGCTGAAGAAGACAGCCAATCACAGCAGAGAGAGGAACGGGTCACGTGCTGCTGCTGCTGCTGTTGCTCTGGAGGCGAGGAGGAGGCGCGACGTGTGCACAAACGGAAGACATGTGTCCCGGACCGTCCGGGTCACGGGACATCATGTCATTTTGGTGGGGACTTTTTAGTCCTCACCAAATATTGGTGGGGACATGTCCCCATGGTCCCCACGCAAACCTACGCCCTTGCAATCATTCCACAAACGGGGACGACGGAAGCGAGTCACCGAACACACTGGTGCATCAAAGCCCCAACCGGAGCACCCAGAGGAAACCTACGCAGACACGGGGAGAACATGCAAACTCCACTCAGAAAGGCCCTGTTCCGACCGGAATTCAAAGCCAGGACCTTTTTGCTGAGAAGCGAGAGTGCTATCCATCCAGCCACCGTGCCGCCCGACCAAGACAATATCAAAAACGGCTCTTAACAAGTTGCTTACAGCCGTTTTTGATTTTTTTCTTGGTTTAATCTTTTTTTGATGTTGCATTAGACTCTTGCATTGTGAAAGATTTGCAATTGGGTTCTGTGTGTCCAACTATTGGTGGTCGTGTTGTTATTGCAATATTTGCCTCAGTCAACTCACAGTGCTTATTTCTCGATTACGCAGCTTTACATTAGATTTGATCAGACCTGGGAACTGTGTGAGCGAAAACAGCCAAAGCCTGAAGGGATCTCACAAAAATGAATACAAAAACAGACTGCACCGAAACATGTAATCCTCTCATTTCCTGCACTATATTATATTTTGCTCTTCATGCTGAGGACAAGGCAGATGTAGTTTTTTAATGAAGTGCGCTGGGAAAGCAATAAAAACACAAGCTCAGATTAGAAATGGCCTTCACAAATATGGCACAATTCAAGCGGGTATTGTGGCAACCTATAATACCTGCTCTTCTTTTTTACAGCAATTTTAATGAAGAAGATATCAGTTGTAGGAGCACAATATTCATAAAACTATTGAGCCTATAGCTTAAGAGCAACTTGATTGACTACTGCAATTGTAGCTAAAACGCCTAAATTATGGCTATAACAGTGTGCAATGACCTTACACAATGGCCTTTACACACATTTTGCACAGTTGAAAGCAAAAAAAAAAACTCCATTACTTAAGTTTTCGATCAAAGGAGTTTTTTAAGAACGTACAATGTTCAGTCTTGCATAAGTGCTCCCCAGATGAATGTAATTATTTCTGTAGTCCGTTTCCAAGGAAAGATCAACACAACAAAAGTCAGCATTGTAATTTTCCTATTACACATAAATCCACTTTTCATTCTGTATGCTGTGGCTGGGGAACCTATCAGAGGATATGCTTTAAAGTCTTAACCACTCAGAGATGTGAAGGTTGTGTAGAGGATCGTGAAAGTATAGATTTATAGATTAGAAAACAAAAAGAAATCATGTCTTAATTTATGTTTGTTATTGTTGTCTTTTTACCCTCAACCTCAAACTCCTCTCTGCTCACTTTCAATTTTGCTTGTGTAAAGTTTATACCTAGTTTAACCTATTTTTGTGCCAATTTATTCTATAGAATTAACAAAAGATATACAGGTAATACTTATATACAGTATAATATATTAATTAGTGATATGCTGATAATAATTTGACATTGTGTTAGGGTTAGGGTTGTTTAACTATACTATTTGCACATGTAGTTAAACACTCACTGCAGTCAGGAAGTCTTTTTTTGTTTTCAATACTTTTAGTTATAAATAAAAAATGCATTCCACTCCTGTCCTGGTGCAGGGTCCAGTTTTAGCCCGTACCTTCCGCATACAAACAAGCTTCACTACGCTAGGTTACAAGTTATATCAATTGAGAACCGAGTCTTCTCACCGTGTGTGTTTTTTAAACACAGGAAATACATTTTGTTGAAGTGACTTTCCACAAAGAACAATAACGTATGTATAGAAACAAGCAGTCCGCAGACCCCATCACAGCAGCCTGATGCTTAGACCACTGCTTTTCAAACCCACTGTTTAAAGTTTCACATCAGTGTATCAAAGCACAACCGCTGCCTATATTGTATTGACGTCTGTGTTGTTCTTCCTGTCTTGAATTCTGTTGGTTGAAGGCCTGATTTTTACTGCAACACAAAGTCCTTTAGACTATAGACAATACTTTCAATTCACAAAACTGTTCTGTTATCTGCACACATCCTCTACTTTGATCCAAGGTCCATTACAACCGGAGCGGTGTTTCAGAAGCAGAAGACCTGTTTCCAGGTCTGGAGCAGGGGTTGGTTTTGTGACTCATTTGTGTAAATACAAGAACTGCCTCCGTCATAAACAAATGAATCAGATTTCCACAGATACACACTGAGACAAAGCTGCATATGCATTGTGATGTGTGCTGTTGGAACAATGTTTTACATAGATGCACTAAGTAAATACAGTGAGTCACTAAGAAAACACCCTTGAGGCGGTGACTTCATATTGATATTTCATATTGTCCAAATTCCTTCAAAAGGTCCACTAAAATAAATAGGAAATAGTCACATACTGGTCATGATTTCTTATCGACTTATTGTTGAATATTGACCATATAATGGTTTCTTGAATACAAGAAAACTTAAAGAGGCTTGGTATGAAGCTTAAGCTCAGACTGGGAAGACCGCAAGCACATCCAGAGCCTCTGCCAATCACACAACTCTGCCAGCCTCGAGCCTCAGCCAATCACACAGCTCTGCCAGCCCCCCCTGCCAACCACTGACAGCAAAGCGGGCAGTTTAAAAGCAGCCACTTCCTACTAACCAGCCTTTCCTGAAACTCTTGACACTCACCGCCTCCCCAGCACCTCCTCGAGCTCCTGCCCTGGCTCCTGCTCCACCTATGCCCCATTCACACCATGCTTCTAGCCACAACCAGTGCCAAACAATACATCTTTCTAAATGCATTAACTTGTCTGTCTTGGTCTCTCCAGATTGAAATATTTTCTCAGCTCCTGTCTTTGATTTTAGCTCTCCGCAACTACATTTATGGGTTACACCTGTGCATATCCCAAAAACACAAAATATGATAAATGTTCAAAAATAATGTTTTTTTATTGCGATGGATCAGGTCATATCAAGGGTTTAATGCTATGGGAAGTGTAAAGGTGAGCACTAACAACTCTCTAACCACAGAAAACACAGGAAGTGCAGACCTCTGTGAATCTGAATAGGAGCATTTGTGTAGAGTAGACGACACCAGATTCTGAAGAGTGAGTTTGATGGTAAGACTGCATTCGTTATGCATTTTTGCTACATGAGTTACATATTAGTATTCAGATAAAAAACAACTTTTGGTTTACAAGTTCTGAAAACAGTACTTGAGATTCTAAATTTGGCATATTTACATTTGTTCATTCAGATGTTTGTCAGATGTTGCATTGTCCCTATTAAAACAAATAATGTTTAAACTAACCTAATATGTATACTAATTCAGGATTCATCTTGTGTCTTCCACGAGGAGAAAATAACCAAACCTTGTCACTTTGAGCAGACTGTGCACCATGTGCCTGAACAACACCTCCTCTGAGTGCAGAAGGGACACTGTCCAGGGCCTGGCTTACACCATTATCTTTATCCTGGGAATGTTGCTGCAAATTGGTTTTTTTCACGGCTTCTTCTCCAAACGCGGCTCATGGACCGACACCCATATCTACATGTTCAATCTGGCCGTGGCTGATTCCACACACATCTTCTTCCTCCCCTTCAGGATCTATGACGATATCTATGAGTGTCTTCCTAAGACCTTTCTATGCACGTTCCTCTTCAACATGCATTACCTGAACATGTACGCCAGCATCCTGACCACAGCAGCGGTCAGTGTGCACCGGTACGTGGCTGTGAGGTTCCCCATATGGGCCAGATCCTGGAGCAAAAAGAAGGAGACTGCATGTGCTGTGTGTCTGCTCATATGGGGGCTCCTATTGACTATATGCACTGTATTCAGAGAAGAAAACTACCCAAGGAATCTCTGGACTTGTTTCGAAAGATGCAAAAATATCCCTCTCAAGTTGGAGATTATTCTTCTGCTACTGGTTTTGGGCTTTCTTCTTCCACTCTTGATTCTAGTATTTTGTTCAAGTCAGATTATTCACATTTTGCTCAAGCAAAGTAGTTCACCGGAGAAGAAGGGGATCATTGGTATAGTGATAGGTAATCTGTTTGTCTTTGTGCTTTGTTTTACTCCTATAAACGTGGCCTATGTTGTGAACTACCTGGATAAGGTGCCAGAAAACTGGCAAAGCCTGCCCATATCTGTACCTCACAAGTTCTACGTGGTTTCTGAGTGGATTGCCTCAACCAACTGCTGCTTTGATTCAATCAGCTATTACTTTCTACTTAAACATTTTTATTCTCAACAGTAAATTGTATTATTTTTATGTATTTTGTGTCTCGAGACTCAAGAGTCTTGTCCTGATGATAGAGGTATTGTAGATGTTCTTGATTTAATGAGGAACCCGGCAAGTTAGAGAATCCTGTCAACATTGTTCAGATCATGTTGATTTAAGAAATTAATAATAATAATGATAATGAATAAAATAGATATTGTTGTGTGTTTCATATTTTTTCATTGTAATTATTTTTATTCAGTTATTTTATTCTATTTAGCTAGTATTATTTTAGTTTCTCTTGTGAGCCGCAATGTCTGTTTCCCACGGTGTGCTCCAACATTATTTGGCAAGTCACGGCTCCAAAATGTGAAAATAAAACCACTAATCAGTTGCAATTGAACATCGTAGGTATAGGTAGATGTATATTTTCTGATGTAAATATTTGTGTTTTATTGTGTCCTCTCTCCATTAGTTTGTTTGTTTTTTAGAAATCAATGTAGTCTGTATATAGTCTGTCAACCTTTATGTGACCTTACTGTCCAGCGTTACAACGTTCAAAGCACTAAATCAAAGCAGACAAAAGGACAATCTCATTTTTTAACGCCCACTCAACTTCAAACTGTGTCAGGCCTCACACAGTAAATCAATGTGCAGCAGAGACCCCAAAACCAGATCTGACTGATCTTCAGTGTTCTGTCTGAGCCACATGGAGCAGGGCATCTCCCCCTTGTGGTGACTATGGAGAATTATGTTTATGCTGCAGTAAACAACATTGTGATGATTATCCTGATGGGTTTATCTCCATACAGTAGCAACACTGTTTATTGAAAGGGAGTGAAGAGTCAGAAAAGTAAAACAAATATGATTTGTACTTGAGTTCAGTGTGATGTATGTGTTCTAGACTCAACAACATCAGCAGCCAATTATTATAATGCCATTTATTAGCAATACTCCAAAGATGTATGGTGATTATAACAGCAGTATCTTAGCAACTGTAAATGACAAAAAAAAAGTTTAATTCAGCAGGCATTTTTGAAATGAGATGTCTCAGTTGTGTCTGAGATCTCTACACTAAGAACAGGGAACGGCTGAGCTCAGCAATCAGCCCGTAAATACTGTACATACATCTTATTCACAGCCAAATAAAAATGCACACCAGGGCTAGAGCCCCTTCTCAGGAGAGAGCAACGTGTCCCTGAAAACTCAACAATGACGTATCTTCTATTTACACTATTAACAAATTGTACACAGCAGCCTCTTTTCCAATGGCAAAAAAAATAATAAAAATGGTTTTGTGCTTTTTCTTATTACTGCACAGAATAATGGAACAAAATAAAAAGTACATTCATTCAATTGAGATACTGAAAAGTTCTTTCAAGATCCCCCAGTATGGCAGTACTATCACTGGAGTGGAAAAGGTTAATTGAAAAGACGTATGAAACACAGTGTTCCCTCACAGCATTACAATCAGTTTGAAGGTTTGCTCAAAACATACTTGTAAATCAAAATGAATATCACAACTAGAAAGAAACATTTCAAGTTAGCGGTAAATACACAGTCTAAAATGCATTGTAGGTAATGAGCAAACCCTTTAAATTATCATTCAAAGTCATTGGCCTAAAGGCAATGGGGGAGATGATACTTTACAACAGTACAAGCTGGCATTACGAAATAATAGAAACAGTCTAAAGGCATATATCATTAATACTGCAAGTAGTGATATGAAAAATACGGTTTGTGACATGTGCACTGCAAAATTCAAATGCTATATGGCACTTTATTTCTTGAGGAATCTGTCAACAGTCACAAATACGAAATGCATTTGGCACAGAAAGAAACTGTCAATGCTTGTTAGAGCTTACATATAAATTATGATGGGATGTTATAGGCTTACATTATAATTTTACCAAATGCAATGTGTATATACAAAAAAAACCATATATTGCTGCTCATTGTTAATATCAAGCAAGTGTTGTTGCTCCCACAGTCTGATGTGGCTGCTTCACTCAGTCTGTGTTTTATGTCTCCCATATCCTCAGACTGTAGTGTGGATCTGAACATGCAGCATTTCATACAGCGCCGGACACTTTGATGAGCACAATATATATCCCAATTTCTCTGCAGGGAAAGGTTCCATTACCTTTATTAGCTTTGTGTTGGCCTCATCCTCTGACACAATCCCTTTCACTGTTCTATCTATCTATCTATTAATCTATCTATCTATCTATCTATCTGTGAGGCCTTGACCCACAGTGTCTTAGAAGGGAATAAATGATGAATGTTGTACATATTATAACAACTTATGGGTAAATTTTTACACATATGGCCCATCTGCAGCATATGGCAAAGTGTTCATAGCACATTGCAGTAGATGTCCTTTTTATTCCACTCCTCTCTAATGTCCATGTGGAATTACAAGTCTGTGAGAGTACCCGGAGTGAAAGGGACAGAGTGAATGAGGCACACAAAAACAGAGATGGACGTTTCAGATGTCGGTGATGTATAGTAGCAGAAAATCTGCTGACAATTCAGAGCTGCAGTCAGCTCTGAAGAGTTACAGCCTCACATCCCAAGAGGCAGCTTAGAGGCAGTTATGTCTTCCCCTCATTCCTGTGTATAAACGTGTATAAAGTGTGTGGAAAACGCCTCTGTTCGAAAAAGACCATGTTTTAGGTATCAGGTCACAATAGTTTGACATAATTCAGCTTAATTGAATGTTTTTTCAGAATTACTCATTTGACTTCAAGTACCTACTTTGAGACTTTGCCAAAGGAGCAATACTGGAGAACAGATGGGCGATGTTCTCGTTAATGTTATCCACAAAGGGAGAAGCCTCTCACTAGTGCCTCCACAACCATTCTTTATGTGCAGAGGCTGAGGGCTTGAATGTCTATCCACATCTTTATATCCTCCCCTCCCTTTCTGACATCCCTCTCTTCTCTGCTGCTGAAGCCAAGGAGTGTAGCAGCTCTGCAATGCAGACACAGCAACAACCTCAGCCCATCTGACCAATTAGTGTGCGCCTGGATATGAGTGACAGAGCTAGGAGCCAGTCACAGTCATGGAGCAATACAACAGGCCAGGGGCTGAATGGCAATGACATAAACAAAAGGAGGGGTCAGATACAGAGCTCTTGTCCCTCTACTGTCACTGTCCATTCTGAGTTCTTTCATTACAGCTCTTCTTCATCAAATGGCTCAAGTCCATAAAGTCGGTCAGCTCACCCCGCTCTAGTGCCCCCCGGATGAGCGCTCTGCTCAGTGCAGGAGTGTGCTGTTGGGACACATACGCCTGACTACTGGGGGCAGGCATTGAGGGTGGTGGTAGAGGAACAGGGACCATGCCGTGACTGCTCAGGATGTATCCTTCCTGTGGCCAGCGCACAGACTCGCTGTACTCTATGGGGGGGTTGGGTGCACTCAGGGCAGTCGGGGCATTGAGCGCACTGGGTGCACTGGGCGCACTGGGCGCTGACACAACCCTGCGGCGCTCTGGGGAGTCCTGTGGGGTCATGGGATACACATAATCACCTGCAGACTTTCTTAGGGGGGCCTTGGGGGTCCCTTTCAGTGATTTCTCCTGCTTACTGAGACAGACGTAGTGTTGGCGGGGGGTGTCGTTCCCTCGTCCGTCATTGCTGAGGCGCCCCACCCCACCCTGTTGGAACAGTCTGGTGGTCAGATACACAGACGGAGGCATACGGCAGGGTGAGCCCAACCCCACTGAGCCACCTCCCAGGTATGTCTGGCTTGTGTCCCACCCTCCAGAGTTGGAGTCGGATAGTCGGAGTCCACGTCGCTTCTGTTGGGGCGTGTGTTCTGGTGTGGGTAGAAAACCAGGGTCGAGCTCCCCAGATTTGACCCACCCGTTGGGCATGACAAACAGGGTCTCTCCACCTTGAGAGCACTGGCGTTCACCTCCAGCTTGGCGTGTGACACTTAGAACAGAGCCTCCCATAGCACTATTTATCAAGCCTCTGTCACGTCGCTGTAAACTTGACTGAGAACCACTATGATGTCTCCGGTTGGATGGTTTGTGAGCCATGATCCAGCAGACTGCTAGACCAGACAGGGCTGCTCCAATGGTGAACGCAGACACTGCAGAAGCCACCAAGAGGTTCAGGGAGACCAGGCTCTCTGGTTCAATCAGCAAACTTTGTTGCAAGATGCCTATGGAATGAAAAGACATATTTGAATTGTGGTGTTAATCTACTTGAGATCTCTGTCCACAGGGTACCTTTAGACATCATCAATACATTATAGTGCTACATTGTAGCCTTGACTTAGTGCTTTACCCCCACAAGACAGAGGTAGTCTAAAAGAATCAATATCTACAATAACACTTTAAAATGTTGGCCATAATGTGGTGCATTAAAAGTCTAATTTGTGGGAGAAGTCCTTGTAGGAGGTTCTCTCCACTCTTGCCTTGAGGCTCCACAGGCTCTGCTTTATACAGGCCTGTAACTATCATCAGCTCTCTCAGACCACAGCAGCTGACTCCTCACTCTTTCCAGCCTGCTGCCGGTCACTGAGTCTGTCTCTCTCTCCTCTCACACAGAGAACCATTACCTCAGTCTTTCCAGCACGACTTTAATCACTCCCATCTGCAGACACAGCAGCACAGGCAGGTCCACAGCAGACCCACACTTCCACTACAGGCCTATCACTTATATAATCAGGATGAACGTGAGGAAACCCATTTAATTGTAATTGACAATATTAGAATGGTCCCTAGCGTGTTTCCTTCCTTTCTGAAAAACTGTCATGTCACGCCTCTGAAGCGAACCCATGACAGTCCTTTCTTAATGTTACAACGATGACAAAGGTGTTTCTAAGCAAAAATTACATAAAAAAAATAAAACTAACCATGGACAGTCTGTTCTTTTATATTAACAGAACAGACAGAATACATTCAGTGAGAGGATGTTACTTTTACCTCATGCAACTTTTTTATTAGTCTTGTCTTTCATAATCTCTTTAATCAAGCTGTGTCATCATGTAATTTGTTGGAGAATTTGATCTGTTGGAATCAAATTGATTCCCATCTGCCACAGTTCTTCACATTCTCTATATGTGTGGCAGCTTAGGAACTTGCTATGCAATATATAGAGGTCCTCGGTGTAATTAAAGCCTGTCTAATTGCAAAAGGTGCTTTGGACATCCCTCTGGTCTGCTCATTTAGAGAACAAAATGTTCAGCAGACAGGTGTATTTATCTATGTAACCACTAGGTGGAGACTGCCCTCAGCCCACAGCTGAAGTCCATGTCATAGTGCTGCAACGTACCATCGCAATCTCCAAGATGGGAGGTGGTGTTCCCATACTCCACGTCTTGTTGAAATGGGAGCCTGCAGTACACATACGCATGCATCAGAGGACAGTAAGTAACAATAATAAGCTGCATTTGACAAAAAGGGATCATTTCTATAGGCAATTTGGGGCATATATTCTAAAATTGCTGATCAATCATAGGTTGATACAGGATAAAGGCAGAGTCCAGGGTTGTACTTATAAGGTTGAAACTGGACGCATGTAATATATCTCATTGTGGCTACCATTGTTCAACATAGAATGAATAGAGAATTATTGATATAAAGTTAATCAAACTATATATCTATAGTGAAATAATTCTCTGCTCTCCCTTTTCTCACCAAGCACAATGTTATGTTTCATTATGTGGACTACCAAGCTTCCAAACCAAGTCTATCAATATATTTGTGATTTATGACTACCATACCTTGTGCCTGGTCTCAGAAAGGAGCAAGTGCTGCCTTTGGTCCAACCACAATATGGATCCCTTGAGGCCAGACAGCTTCTGTACACAACATTGGGAAATCTTACTTTCATAAAAGTAGCAAAAAACGTCCATCAATTGCATTAATCTTATCAAACAACATTCAGATTCAGATTCAGATTCATTTATTTGCCATTTGCAGTAAAACCACATAGGAAAAACTGTGCAAGACTACCCCGGTGTGCACCACACATCACTGGCAGTATATACTCCATACAAGTTTTCTATACGCTTATATTAAACTAACTATTAGATTGAAAAGGTTCTGACCTCATGCAGCGTGAGTGGAGATGACAGCGGGAGGTGGGCACTCGGACCAGACATGAGGGGAAGGCCAGTAGCAGAGTGTGGCTGGTCCTGTCCAGAGACAGGGACAGAAGCTGGCGAGCCTGAGGAGAGTCTTCCCCACACCTGCAAACAGTCACAATGACAAGAGGAATAGTATCCAATAGGTAGGAAAAGTATATTTTAAGTAATTTATATTCCATATTGTTCATTTGTTTCAGTATCTTAAGCTTTTGAGACAAAGTATAGGGCAGCTGTTCTCAAACATTCTGGCAACAGTGAGTCCCATCTAGTCACATGTATGTGTCGTGTGTCGTGTGTATTATCACATGTGATAGAGTGATTCAAAGACAGAAAATATAAACATCAGACAATGCTTTGTGAATTACTTAACAGTTTTGCTTTTACACAATTTTAACAGTGGTTGAAATAAAACATATGTTGTGAAACTCTTCTTTGGGTTATTTCTTTTCTTAGAGTATTGTTCAGTATGAGATACAACTTTGAGCCACATCTTAACAAATGTTTGCTAATAGATGAATTGCTTGTCTCCAATGGGAAGAACGATGTAATGCCATATTGTGTGACCCTCCATCAGGAAAGTTGCAGAGTGCACCTTTCAAGATCCACATTAAACATTAAAACCAACCATAAAAGTGCTCTGTTTTGATATTGCCCATTTCTAAACTACATGCAGCATAAATGACAGTACTCACTTCTCCGGGTTGAAGCCCTCTACCTCCTCCAAAAACACACTGTTGTGGGAGACTAAATCTCCGTTTGGAATCATTAAAAACTTCAAGATGGTTCCTCGGGTTGAGCCCAAAAATAGCACTGTTCTGTTCTTGTGTGGACCTGCTTCTGTGTCTACCACCATTGCAGTCAACTGGTACCTAATAACAAACACACACTTTATCTCATGTCATATCGTTCTAAAACACATCAATAATGGGACCTACCTCCCCATAGTCTTAACCACCCACGGCCTGTGACCTAACAGCGGGACTGTTTCGTCCATCAGAGGGTGAGTCTTCACAAAGCTCAGCACCTCGTCCGGTAGTGTGGTGGAGGTGCTGAATCTGGAGCCTTGAACTGCACATCCTCCTGGTCTAAAAGAAAAACAAGAGACAAGTTAGTGCTGTATATTCAACACCGTTTTATTTATCTACTCAACAGTGTCGAGTGCTGGGTTGAACACTCAGACAGAAAAATTGAGTAAAAGAGCTGTATCATGTTTTATTCAGCTATTGGAGAAAGGAAAGATCTAAGAAATAATGATAAAAAGTATGTTCTAACTGACATTAGTGCACTTTAAAGCCAAAATGACACACTCAAGTCCTTTAATTCTCTGATATTATACTGTGATAGTGTCCTAAAATTAGAATGAATACAGATGTGTGGGTATAAAATGCACAGCAAAAGGGAATATCTGCATCAAAAGGTTTAATAATGTTTAATGGTCCTGTTTGTCACTGTATGTCGGCCTCCACCAGGGCTGCCCTCTGTCATCGGTTTGCATGGACAGAATTTGTAGGCTCAGCCAGGGGACATTGCAGGTGATGTTGTCCTGAAGGCTTCAAACTAGGACTTCGGTTTGCAGTCCAGTGTGAACTTCCTATGATATAAATGAGCACCTCCAAACTCCAAATCCAAAGCAAAGGTTTTTTTTTTCCTGGAAGAAGGATGCCTTGACTTCTCCAGGGAGTGTAGAGGTCCTTGTTCAAGTGGAGTAGTCACAAGTTAAGGAAACATAGAGCGCGACATTTACAGAGGGTTTGCTTCAGCGTCTGCAGTGCTGCTGTTTCAAACTGTTGTGGGGAATATTTAAATATAGTTATTCTAAAAGTGATTCTAATAATTATAGTTATACGCCTCTCAAAGCACTACACTGAAGTCAATATTCATTCACTCCGCACTTAATGGTGATGGAATTGAGGCAGCTTGTCTATGCCATCGCCCCTCTGACCACCACCATCATTCACTCTCTCACCAGATTCATTCTACTGCTTTAAGTTTTGGGTGGTACGGAAAGCCTGAGCTCCAGAAAACCGCGAGGACAAGATCGCCGTACAAGCAGTTGAAATAATTTCTTATGCAGAGTGGCTGGGCAGTCCCTTTGAGGCAATTGAGGACTGAAGAGCTTGCTCGATTAGAGTAGCAACAACAAAAATCTGAAGTTTTGTAGTGAGCGGGAGTACCATGTAGATTAAATAGATGTTGTATGTAGTGTTCTGCTAAAGCTGATTACACTCTCTTTGCATTTGAATACCTGGGTTTAGGCACGGCCTCATCTGGCACTGGAGTCCAAATTGACTCAGGGGATTTTTGCTCCTTAAATCGTCCCTCAAAGACATGTGCCAGCTGCTGCATGTCGAACACGCACACAGCAGATCCAGGGATGCTACAGGCACAGAGAATAAATATGATTATTGTAGCACTAGAGTGGAGCGGCAATAACTTTCATCTGATACAATATTGCTATCTGATTCCATACTCACACATTACTTACAAATATTAAGTGACACAATCTTTACTGACTTTTGATGCCTATCCTTCCCTATGTTATGTTTAGCTCTATGTACCTGTTTGGCGGGGTGGAGAAGAGGCCAAGAATAACGTCTCGGCCCTGCATGTGTATGATGCTGCTGGTCGCGTGCAGAAGGTTAAAGTAGAAGTGTGAATCCCCGGGAACAGAGCAGTTGAGTCGTGCCTTAAGGAAAGTGGTCCACTGTTTCTCAAGGACACGCTGAGAACCGCCCAGGTCAGACTTACACACACGGGCCACACGGGACACCATCACCTGAAACCACATACAGAAAGACGCTGACTGGGTGGACTACAATAATAATTAAAACGACTTTTTCAAGCAAATTGCGGAGTACATACTGTGGGCTGCTGGGATCTTGACAGAATGCCTAATGTTCTACTGACTAAAAAGGCCATATTACTGAGATAAAAAGCCTCATGCAGCTCCTCTGTTTAAAGATGATGTCAGCAACTTAATCTCTATTTCAAAATATTTCCGTCCCCTTTGCATAACTACACCCAGTAAGATTAGCTGGAAAACAGTAAAACCAATGAGGGGCTTCAAGGGCGGGGGACCAACCAATGTATGCTTTCAAAAAGTTTCACTCTCTCATCACAGTTGTAGCAAATTGCTGTTAATTTACAACTTAAAACAGTATGCTGATATTTTAAAATACAGCCCACAACAGTATTTTAAATTGTCAAAAGTAAAGGAGCCAATGAGGAGTCTCTGAGTGGCTGTGTCGTGAGAGCTGATTGGTTCCTCATGCTGTGGCCCTGTGCAGGTGCTGTGCTGCAGTGGTCCTGCGCTGAGTGTGTGGCTGTTTGATTTCAAAGACAGAAGAGTAAAGAATCCCTCAAAACCTTGGAGTTCTACGCTCAAAGCCCACCTTCTCCCGGGTACACAGACATTTGCGGTCTAATGTTATTGGAGCGAGTGGGAGGTACTGGCTACTGCTGAAGCAGCTGGAGCCATGTTAGCCACTAAGCTAAGGGTTTGGTGAATAAACACAACAGCACCACTGTGCAAAGAACAAAAGGATCTAGATGGATATCACTAAAAAGCTGGGGTACCTACCCTTTCTGATGTCTTGAGTAATACATTTTGTTTTTCTTGAAATATTTGGTGTAAGAAAGAGCTCTGTGTGTCTATTTGAGCTGAATGAGACATAAAAGTAAAAAAGAGAGAGCCTATTTTTAGTTCTGAAAACTAGTGACAGGAATTTTTTAGAGCCAGGAACTTGGGACATGGATTTATAGAAAACTTTTGTCCATCCAGTAAATTTAAACTACTGTTGGATGTACGTGGAGGTAATTCACTATTTTATTATATCATAAAAAACAAAAACAATGCAGTAGTACCAATAGTGTTTTCATTTTTCTGCTGATCTACTTGAACATTCCCATCTCCTCTACCACCACCACTATGGTTTGAAACTGATACTGAGGGTCGATCATGTTTTAAAAATCTCCAAAACACAACTCGGTAGATTTGTCTTTTACTGAACAAACAATTCAAAAGTAACTCTGACTATGATTGGTTTGGTAAAAAGTAACCTTTTCGAGATGATGAAATTCCATGGCCATCTCTCTGAAGAAGAAGTAAATATGTGGTCCATACTCCATGGCACTCACAAAGTATGGCTCTGCAAAACAAAAGGATTATATTTAGTAAGTTCCCACACTTGTATTTATGCATTCACTGCAGAGGAATGCGCTGAGAGCAAAGAGCAAGACAGCCATAGTAATAACATTTACATCAACATGGGCCGCTGGCGTCCGCTGGGTCTCATTAAATATACATGTGCTGTTTAATTTATCATAATGGACAAGAGGATACACATTATATATCATTTATTCATCCTGATGTTCTAGACTTGACCTGTGCGGCTTGTTTTTCTGCAGTGAACGATAGGCTTGACTGAGAGGACTAACCTCAATACATCACATCTGTCTGAGAGTGCTCCACTTAGGGATTCATCTACCAATCAAATGTTGTTGTTTTTTCTGTAGTAGCATTATTTGGAAGTCTTAGACCTTATCAAAACTTGATGAGATTAGAAGAAGTTTTAGTTTTAAAGTACCTCGGAACCATTTGGAGTCGTGTTTGACAGTGCGTAGGGCTGGGCTGTCACCGAGGCTACGATAGATCACGGCATCAATGGCCAAGAAGTCTGTCACGGTGCCGGTAAAGAGACTTCCATCTGAGACAGAAAAAGCACACATGTACGGACGTGCGGGCAGGGAAGATTAAGAAGGAAGGATGTTGAGATAGCACAAGGTCAGGAAGATTAAAACCAAACAAGTGCTGCTCTGAGGGGCCGCACCATAAATCACTGGTAAAGGTAAACACAAGGGCAGTCTGTACCTGCGAACAGAGCCACGTTGGCGTGTCTGGGATCATACGGGCAGCGGGCCATTCCACTCACAGGCTCGCCCACCAACTCCAAAGTGTCTCTCTGCAACAATGTAAGGAAAAGGACAGTGGTGATGATCCAGGACACTCAACATTCAACAACATTTATGAACATTCAACAACAGTAATGAACATTCAACAACAGTAATGGACATTCAACAACATTTATGAACATTCAACAACATTAATGAACATTTAACAACATTTATGAACATTCAACAACATTAATGGACATTCAAGGACATTTATGGGCATTGGTCATCTGCCCCTTATGGACCAATGGCTTTTATCATTGCATTTCTTGTGTTTGGTTCTCTGATCTGTGTTGGCGAATTCAACGGTTGTGTTAATTCCTCCGAAATAACTATTGTTGTCATTTATTGCTATAAAAGAATACATTGAATTATACAATGCAGCCAACTTTATGCTCTAGTCCCTAGCATATACACTGTTTAATTGGTCTGTTATGTGAACTTTGTTTCAAAATATGCTACGAGCTGTTCATTAAAGATATATAGGAGGATTTTCTACTTCTGGGTGGATCATCAAGACTATTGGTCCACATAACTGTCAATCATTCTAGTGACGCGTGCTCGTCAAATAAGACCAGAGAGTTTTGTTCAAAAAGTGGAGAGGGTCGTTCTTTCCTATAATTTGGTAAAATCCTCCTATATATCTTTAATACACACCCTAACTCTAACCCTAACCCTTACCCAGTCAAATAAATTAAATAATTTTAAAATGTTTTTTGGGTAATTTTCACCCCATAATTGTCAAATAAATAGATAAATAAATAGAAAGTGCATTTCTATCTGGCAGTAATAGCAATTGGTGCAAAGTGATATGGTTTTTTTTCCCGTTCAGTTCAGCCCCGACAGTCATGGCATGGGAAAATGGCAGAAAATAAAAGAAATAGAAAAAAAGCTGCACATGTGTTCTAAACCAAAAAGACATTTGATTTTGTATTGGTGTTCACAGTATTATTATTGAAATAAATAATAAATAATCTTGAATATTGGCAAAATGTTTCTTTGCACAATCTCAACAGTAGTAATTGCTAACGGGTTCTCTAATTGTAGCAACACACTATTCATTACAAATAAGCACTTTGCATCGACTATGTACTTACAGTGTAGTTCGCACAAAGGGGATTGAAGGCATTTGTTCCACACACAAACAGGCCTTCTGGTTGGCTCAGCAACACCTTGATGAAATTGCGGCACTCACCCTTCAGGAATGATAAACACCACAAATGAAGGATTAAAACCAGGCATAAAATTATAAGTTGCACATAAAAAAGTATGCTGTAAAGCCACAAATAACCAGTTGGAGATACCAAGAGCACCAGGCAGAGAAAGATGACATTACACTACAATCCCTAAAGGAAATGACATTATCAAGCACAGTCTCCATGAAGGAATAATAGGATACACACTTTACTGGCGGATTCAAAGTGCAGAGTGAAGATTGAAGTGAATTTTAAAGCGGCGACCCGGGAACATAAAAGTTGATGAGAGCGGGTGCCACCTGAATCCCTTTGTGGCTATATTTCACCACTGTCTGATCATACAGCTGCTGTCGGACAAGATGCGCAAAACCTGGAGATACGCCTCTGTGCCGTAGATAAGATTCCCCTGTAGAATCATGGCAAATATTAAATCTTCCTTTTAAAACGTTTGCAAATACACCTGAGAACGTCCATTTCCACTGAATATATTTTAATGAGAATGATGAGCGCTTTGCATAATGTTTTTTGGATTCTATCGTTTGACAAATGGTGGTAGAAAAGTGCTCTTTTCTGTTGCTGTATAATTCATGCTAAAATATGCCAGTGTTCGTTCTTACAAAACAACCTAATCAGGAATTAGCATTAAATACATTTCAAATCATTACTGAAGAAGAAAAAAAGAAAAAATCTTTCAAATGGGCACATTTATATGCTTCAAATGATAAGAGTCCATTTTCAAAGGGTTGTTAGGACACACTGGATGCATCCCAATCACTTCCACTGCACCCTCTTACCTCTGCAGAAACATTAAGAGACAGAAACAGTTGCATCTGACTTTTTGCTCTCTTGTCATTACTCTGCCTCAAGACAAAATCCCACTCGCTTTGTCCTTTTATTAAAATGTTATTTTCCCTTCAATCATCCGATGTTATCTGTTCTTTTTAAAGCCTCGGCTCTCCTGGTGTCCTCAGCCCGTTGGCTCCATCCACCTACACACATGTCCCTGCATTTAGCTCCTCTCCTCAAGTGATTTCGATTACTGTTTGCTCCCCAGGGCTGTGTCAGTCTCTCGGCTCAGTTTGCCCTCCAATGTTTTCTCATTGCTTCTCTTTCACTTTCCAGTATTTGCTTTGATTGGATTTGTCCGCTGGCACTGTGGCATTTGTTCAACCAAGCCTTTTTTTGTTATCAGTTGTCAGTCTGTTCAAAATGAAATGGTTAATTTTTCATCACAACCAGCTGTGGTCATAACATGGTGACGGAAAGATGTGTAAATGATTCACAAACATTCCTGTGGTTGAGGCTGATATGCATCCATAAGACCACGTTTGTGTAAATACCATATGAAGGTGCGCTCACAGAAGTTTCCTTGGACAGCTGTGTCTGCCCAGGCGTGTGATTGCGTGGGTATAATCGGTGCACAAGAGTGACTTTCAAAGTGTTGTGTTTATCGTACTATACCTCGTGTTTGCCCTTCATTCGGCACACTCGGATGTCGTTTTTATTAGATTCCCACGTCCGCTTCTAACAAAGGGAGAGAGGAAAACTGGATATTATCTTTTTTATTGTCTTTTTATTCCCTTCATTGAACATGAAAATAAGCCTTACCTTGCTGTAGAACATTTCATCTCCAGCCGTGTTATCCAGCTCCACTCTGTACAAGTCATCTCTGCCCGACAAAACAGAGAAGGTTGTATGATTTTGAATAATGAAGTATTACACAATAGGTAAAAAGAAAAATACACAATATTTTATACAGACTCACAATAAGTGACTTTGTAAATGTATGCTCTAAATATAAGGTGAAAGAAGTATCACTACTGTCGGCCTGCCCATATGGACAAAGGGGGGTGTAGAATTGATTTATTTTCCCTTTTTTTTTTCAAATTTCAAAATTAACCTTTTTTTTATACATACTTATTTTTCTATATGCAATATACTCTATGTATTGTATTGTATTTTGTTGTATTATGGACTGTATTATATTGTGTCCTTAAAAACTCATTGTGTCCCATTGACGCACAAATACGTCAAAGCAAATAGTAACGTCGTGTGCCATTGACACATTAATACGTCAAATGCCTTTTTCGCTATTTTCACGTTCCCAGATGTCTATTATATCTAATATGTATGGGGATGACTTAAGATCATATTTTATCGAGCCAGCAGGTGGCAGCATTTCTCTCTGAATGGTTTGAAAACATGTAGGTGCACATGTTGTGCCTCTTTTTTCTCAACTTTCTGGTGATTTCTGGTGATTTCAGTAAAACTTCCCTCTACTCGACGGAGGATTACAGGGGAACGAAAAAAGCTATAAACAAAATAATTTTTGCTGAGGAAAGTAGACAGTCCATTCTTTTAGAATCTGGTGTCGGATTTCAGATAGTCATAGTACACAATATTCTGTGGGTCTTGAAAAATCAGTAAAAATCATCAGAAATGGCTGGCACTGTGGGAGTACCTGTTCTGAAATAGGCTGGCATTCAATGAGTAAAGATTAATAATAATAATCATCATTTGAAATTACAAGGATTTTATTCATTTAATTGGATAGGGATATGTGATTATCATTTCATTTTGTCATTTTAGGACAAAACTAATTTAAGGGAAATACTTTGTTTTAAAAAGCGTGATGTCAATGTCTGATTGACATTAGTACAATCATACTACAAGACTTTAGAGCTTTTAGACAGAGCTGCTGTCTCAATACTTTCTGCATCTCCTGTTGCTGCAGCAGTGCATGCATTTACTCGTTGTCATAGGAGCAATAGTGAAGCCCCTCGGTGCAAGTATGATTTTAATTAAGGTTCTGTAAACTGAGTAAATAACTCGTGAGCGGGCTTGCATCACCACAAACCTGACTCGTACATGTAAATTCGTAAATTCTATGACTAGAATTATGACTAAATATATAATAATGATCCATCTCCATTAATACTGTTCCAGCATGATTATAAATGATCATTTCCAAAGAAATGAACCACCTCCAAATCCATCTAACTAGTTTCTATTCCTAAAGCTCTGAAAACGGTTTGGTGAGTTTTCCCATGCGTGTATTTTTGGCCTTTGTCACATCGTTACAAATCTTCAAGTTAAAAAATCCTCAGCCAAACAGCTCTCAGCCCAAAACATATAGTGTATACACAAGTATACACATATCTAAAATAGTATGTTTTCTAAAAATATGATAAAAACATGGGTATCACAGCTTAAAATACCAATTGCTGTTACTCATAAATAAGAAACCACTGTTGAAACACTTAAAATGAAACATAATTTTGTTTTCATATACCACAACTATTTGCATTTACCCCAATGCAGCCTACAAATAACATGTTAGGATAAATCTGTCCTTTAGTCGCTAGTGTGAACAAACAACTTGACATTTAGCAACAGCTTTTTGAAACATCACTGACAACCCTCATCCACTGAATGACAGCAGATGGAACCCGGGACATAAAAAGGGAATATTAATGTGAAGACATCAGTAACACACACGCATGAGCACACACACACACACACACACATGCACCACGCACACAGTTGGAGGTGGTTGCCGTTGGTTACCTGGCTCCTATGTAGAGCGTGCGATTAACTTGGAGGACGGTTTGAATGTGCAGCTCCTGTCTCTGAGCCGAACGGTGCGCCCTGCCCAGAAATACAGGGTACCTCCTCACCACTGATGGATCACAACAAACATGGACATAATCAGACAAGGGACAAGGCAAAGAGGCGGACATTTTTAAGTGTGTGAGCTGAGGACAGAGAAAGGGCAGCTTCTGTTTAAACTCCTCTGTATACTTAAAAATGTCTTTATCATGACTTTTTAAATGTGCAAAGGCTGTTGCTTTCTTTGCAGCATTTGTGGTTATTGATCGGACAACATTTTCCTATGAGACTTACAATTGTATTCCTTCTCAATTAAAATATTTTAGATCAGAGTTAGGACCAAAAAGTGGGTTGCGAGATGCACAAAATACTTGAATGCAATTAGTCATATAGATTTAAGTTACGATATTGTGTTAAAATGCCCTTCATTTAACAAACTCACTCATCATATTAAATGTGTCCATAGTGTTTTTATAATTGAATTAAGAAAAAATCTACAGAAAATTAGAGCAAAACTGAAATAAATGAACTTGTCCCATTGGAAAGGATACTTAAAAGTAGAGCTGCAACTAACAATTATTTTGTAATCGATTAATCTATCTATTATTTTTACGATTAATCGAGTAATCGCTTGGCTGTGAATTGTGTAGAAAAAAAATATTTTTTCATCACAAAAAGCTAAAGTGGCAACACTCGAGGACGTATTGATGGCGTAAACTTAAAGTAAATGTTTGTAACAGGCTCTTTGTGCTAATTCTGCTATCTGATTGGATGAGACAGACAGATATTCATGAAATTATAAAAACAAAGTCAGTTTTAATCAAAAATACTACATTTTCATGTCATTTTTGCTCTGTTTGAGTCCGTGTGAACCAGAAAACGATTAATCTATTACTAAAATAGTTGTCGACTATTTCAATAATCGATTAGTCATCGATTAATCGATTAGTTGTTTCAGCCCTACTTAAAAGGATAGTAGGTCATATTTTCATTAAAATATGTTGCCAGTTTGTTAGGTGGAATTTAGCTGGGCTTGTGTTGTTTAAGGAATTTTTAAATTAACAAAATTCACACCAAAAAATAACAAAGTTGGATTGTAATTGTAATATTTTCATTAGATCACTAATAGAAAGAAAAATGTATTTATGTTTGCATCTATTTCCAATTATTTGTTCATAATTTTAACTTCCCCTCAATCCATCTTGGTCGGGGGGGGGGTGGCAGTCAGAGCTGCACCCAGTACACAGAGCACCAGCGCCTCACTGATCCTCCTGCAGGTGGTGAGTCCACAGGAGCCTTGATTTTTCAGCGGGGGCTTCAGGCAAAGTGGGTGTGTCTTGCCTAAGGACACAACAATCATCAGTGGGAGTCGTGAAGTAGGTCTTATGGTGGGCTCGAACCCACGACCGTCAGGCTCAAAGGCCAATGCTCTACCAACTGAGCCACTGTCGCCCCAGTATAATTCAATGTGTATAAAACACTAATTTGTGAAATGGCTATATTTTACATTATTCAAACATTAAATTAAGTCCCTTTTTATAGATTTAGTGTGGGTAATTCGAGTAAGCAGTCATTATCTCTACTACTTTGTGATCCAATTTTTCATAGCAAGTAACATATCGGTCCATGACTATCCCAGGGGAACATTAACAATAACATTCATTCTACATAAACAGGGTATAAGTGGAAGTGTCATATTTTTCAGATTTTGGCCTGTGAAAAGTTTGTGATGACGGAGGACACTAGTCTCCACAGGGAGTCCTTGTCGCCTGGAGACAGATTGTGAAACGGCCTTGTTGTCCTTGACTGCAGGGGAGGCTGGAGTAGCACAGTTATCCATCTCCACCTGCCTGTCTCCTCCCATCTCCGCCCTCAGCCCTCTCGTTTGTCATCCGCTCTGCCCCATCCCATATAATTGTTTCTGCATCTCTCTCGCAGACACCCAGACCCAAAATGTGCTCTTCTCATTTTCTTATTAAAAATCTAGCACATACTGAAGACTGAATCAGATGTTCTTTTAGTATTCCAGCTCCGAGCCCATCTCCCCACACCCGAGCTTGCACCTCTGACCCCTGATTTCCAATTCTAGCACAGAGCCATTTATCACGGCGCAGGCACACACACATTAAAGAGGGAAGGACGCACATACCCTCCACTGGGACATAGCTGAGCGGGTTGGGTTCCTCTGGGAATGAGCCGTCAGCCATTTGAAGTAGCAGTAAGAGGAACGTGAGGGGAGGAGTCACCGTCGCCATGGTAGCAGGACACATTCTGTGATCAAAAGAATGAAGTCAAAAGTCACTATTGTATGCAGCATTACAATATGCATTTGAATATGACGGCGTGTACAGTTTGTATTGACTGTTTGGCAGCTTTCTTTATGTACGTGTGACAGGGTCAGCAGAGCAGCAGGGTGGCTACACTGCCTCAAAAGAAAGTGAATGTGTTTCTATTCTCTGCACACTGGTGAAAAGGTGATGTATTGTTCAAAATGTCACTGCGTTGTCAAAGTGTGTGAACTGAAAGAGCCTCAAAAACCACATATATACCACACAGAGAGCCAGAGCATTCACCAGGTTACAAAGAGAATTTTATCTTTTTTCCCCCAATTCATGCATTTCAAGTCAAGCATATGATGGCCGTATTTTAGGCAATTGGGTTTTAAAAGCCGGAGGTGTTGCCTTAGGATGGGAGAATGAGCTAAGAGAAAAGGGAAACATCTTTGTGCCAATGGACAATGTTATTGTTGTGGTCAATGGTTAACAAAGCTCTCAATCAAGTGTAGCAAAAGTATCGCTCAGAGAGCCATTAAGTTTGTATAATGTTTGCGTCCGAAATGTGCTGTTTATGGAGCGAGCCCTGGTAGAAGTGCCTCAGCACACAGTTGTGTAATGTGATTCCATGTCTGCCTAACAGCATTTTACCCTCTACCTTAATGGTCAAATAAAATGTCCAGCAGGCATTGGAAAGTTGGTGAGATGTTTCAATTATACCATAATAACAATTACAAGCATTCAATGCAATATCAGTAATCTGTAGAAGTACACATTGTGTAACTTTTCCCACAAGAACAATCAAAACACATGTTAAGATAGTAGAAGCTTTTCTTACAACATCCTGTGAGAGCTTTGCGGCTTTCTGTCTTTGATGTGAGGATAAGCTTAAAAAAAGAAAAGTGCTGAAAAGAGAGAAGATGAGAGGAACCAAAAAGGCTGTTTAGTTTCTACACGCTCCTGAATAGAAATGTGTGAATGCTGTTGCTATTCTCTTCCCCAGCCCCTGTTGCTCCCTTTCATCCTCATGTCTGCATTAAGCCACCTTCATTGATTGCCCCTTTACGTTGCCTTTTCTTTTTGAGATACATATGTAAATGCTGCATGTGTTGTGCCCACCACTTGAGACTGCATATAGGTTGAAGTGAAGGTCTGTTTAAGGACAGCATGGGCGTCAGATATACTCAAGGGATACTTCAACTGAAATGCTTTCCTACAGATTACAGGTTTGACACATCTAAGCAGCTTTTCTCTTCAAATGGTATGAAAGAGGCATGAAAAGAAGGCTGAGATTTGTTTGCTTGAGCACCTAATCATTATTCTTCAAACTAGATGTACAGTATCGGTTATGGCCAGAACATTCTCTGATAGGTAACGATTGTTTTTTTAATCATCTAATCGTTGGCTCATTATTCTTTTGATTGATCAATTAGTTGTATTGATTGTAAAGATTGGTTCTACATTTGCCCAAAAAAGCATCTTCATAGATGACTTGTTACACATTGGGTCGTTTGATAACATAAACTTTGTAAACATAACATTGTAATTATAACAATATAAAACCTCATTATACAAGTCTATGTAAGGTTCAGAAACGATTACTAAATTAGTCATAATAAATGAGTTGATCAACCTGTTTCTGCACTAGTTATGATGTAAATGCAAAAAGAATCTACTGTGTATATCTTATGTTTAATAGGAAGACTAACTATTAGTTCAGAATAAAATCCATTAGAAATTGAATTATTGCGTAATACCAGCCAATCTCTGCTACACTCTTTGCAATACTAATTTACCAGAAAATTCAACCAGAGAAAAGCAAGATTTTTTTGTGACACAACAAACGTGGCTTAAACCTGCTAAGAAGTACAGATGATGGGTGAGAAACCTTCCTTTGCCTTAATTACAATAGGACAATCAACAGCAAGAAAAACTATTTGTTTTCAGGTGTTTTCTACATATTGCTCACAATTTAATAATTTCTTTAAGTTTGGTTTAAGAAAATTGAGTTGCAAATTCATTTTTGCTACAGCCCTAAATCACAACAGCAGTCGTCTTGGAGGACTTTACAAAGTTTTCAATTTGCAAAAGACAGATATAATACTGAAGTTAGAATACAAAAATGCAATAAAACAAACACATAGAGGCCATCGGTCCATAGGGAGTGGCCAATGTCCATAAATGTCCCTAAATTGAGTAGTAAATTGTTTAAGAAGCTATTGCATATACAAAATATTATTCACCCCAATACAAAGGTGCATTTTTACCTTTTATATAGTATATTTTTTAGTAGTTTACAAAAACCCTCTTGCATTCTACTACTTTTGTATCTTCAATAACAGTGTCTCCTGTATACAGTATGTATAATTGTAGCCCAATCAATAGTAACCAATTATATTGCAAACCATGAAGCAAATGCAGAAAGGGTACGGCAGAATTTCAGTAACCTTCACTTATGCACACGTTCAAACCCTGGGGCCAATCAGTAATGCACCTTCCTCATTAGTGCACATATCGATTTAAGATTATTGATTCAAAAGATAAACCACGAAATCTGGGCCAAGGCTGACATATGAGAACTCCGCCGCTGACCGATCTCATGACAAGGGCAGTATTTTTAAAGCCCCGAGCTATAATGGGAGGGTCAAGGCTTTCTGGAAGTTAAAACTGCAGATATCAAAGGTTCTGCACAAGACACAATCATCAGCGCTTCAGAAATAGGCTGATGTGTCCAAAAGAGGGCTTCGAAATTAGTCAGATGGAGACAGGGATTCTGATTTGCGTCTGCTTGTAATGGCGTGATTGGATTAGATGGTGTGACACGGATATTATGGGATGAAACCGACAGACCTGTGCCGCAATCTGGACTCATCAAGTGTCCATTAGCAACGTGTCTTCCAGCGTGCACATCATTAACCAATCAGTGGGTCATCCAATGGAGCGATACAGACGCTTTCACCTTTATTGTGTCCATATGTTGCATTTGAATCAAGTCAGTCAAGTCAGCTGTCCTCCGCCATAATCGACACAAAACGTCGTCCACAGAAAATCTCTATAGCTTTGCTCGAATCACCGCTGTTATCGTTCGCAATCAGTGTTGGGAAGTAACTAAATACAACAATGTTTGAGTTGGTTCTTACAGTTACTCGTTATTTTGATGTTAGCTGTGCAAAGAACTGAGGGATTATAGATTCACTCTTTTTAATGCCCTGTGATTATTTATGATTTTAATGCCGTATTACTGCGCTATACCAATAGAGTTGCCTTGCCTTGCCTTTTGAGTAACTTTAATAAGGCAAACACTTTACATGGCTGAGAATACAGATTTTAACAAAACTACTAACAATAACAAATACAGTGCCTTGCGAAAGTATTCGGCCCCCTTGAACCTTTCAACATTTCGCCACATTTCAGTCTTCAAACAGAAAGATATAAAATTTTATTTTTTTGTCATGAATCAACAACAAGTGGGACACAATCGTGAAGTGGAACGAAATTTATTGGATAATTTAAACTTTTTAAAAAAATAAAAAACTGAAAAGTGGGGCGTGCAATATTATTTGGACCCTTTACTTTCAGTGCAGCAAACTCACTCCAGAAGTTCAGTGAGGATCTTTGAATGATCCAATGTTGTCCTAAATGACTGATGATGATAAATAGAATGCACCTGTGTGTAATCAAGTCTCCGTATAAATGCACCTGCTCTTTAATAGTCTCAGGGTTCTGTTTAAAGCACAGAGAGAACCATGAAGACAAAGGAACACACCAGGCAGGTCCGAGATACTGTTGTGGAGAAGTTTAAAGCCGGATTTGGATACAAAAAGATTTCCCAACCTTTAAACACCTCAAGGAGCACTGTACAAGCAATTATATTGAAATGGAAGGAGTATCAGACCACTGCAAATCTACCAAGACCCAGCCGTCCCTCCAAACTTTCATCTCAAACAAGGAGAAGACTGATCAGAGATGCAGCCAAGAGGCCCATGATCGCTCTGGTGTGTTCCTTTGTCTTCATGGTTCTCTCTGTGCTTTAAACAGAACCCTGAGACTATCAAAGAGCAGGTGCATTTATACAGAGACTTGATTACACACAGGTGCATTCTATTTATCATCATCAGTCATTTAGGACAACATTGGATCATTCAAAGATCCTCACTGAACTTCTGGACTGAGTTTGCTGCACTGAAAGTAAAGGGGCCGAATAATATTGCACGCCCCACTTTTCAGTTTTTTATTTGTTAAAAAAGTTTAAATTATCCAAAAAATTTCATTCCACTTCACGATTGTGTCCCATTTGTTGTTGATTCATGACAAAAAATTAAATTTTTTATATCTTTATGTTTGAAGCCTGAAATGTGGCAAAATGTTGAAAGGTTCAAGGGGGCCGAATACTTTCGCAAGGCACTGTATATTGGATCATAAAATCGCACAGTCTACAGTTGGCATCACCCTCCAGACAAACAGCAGCACATGGAGGATTGGTCTGGTTTGCGTGAGTGGTTGGTGGTGCATGGTCGGAGGGGCCGAGGGCACAGACTGGTTGCCTCGCTTCAGATTTAGATTCAGATTCATTTTATTAGCCATGTGCAGTATAAAAACTTCTCTGTGTGCACCGACAGAATAAAGAGCACGATACAATGTAATATAAAATACACATACACTGAAAATAAAAGAAAAAGAAAAAACAGCTGACACTGTGGCACCGATCAACAAAAACGATACAAGGGGTAAAAGCAGGAATTAAAGTGCTCTGTTTCGGCGCCTAACAGCCTGTGGAAAGAAGCTGTTAGCGTAGCGAGATGTCTTGCATCTCAGCGACCGATATCTTCTGCCAGAGGGAAGAAGCTGGAACATGGCTTTCCCAGGGTGGCCAGAAGAGTCATTGATAATTTTAAGAGCTCTGTTTAAAAGTCTGGATTCATAAAGAACCTCCAGAACAGGAAGCTCACACCCCACGGTCCTCTTTGCAGAGCGGAGCACCTTGTTTAAAGCTCTCTTTTCTTTATCTGTGATGTTTCCAAACCACACAGACAGAACCAACAAGTAAACTCTCAATGGTGCAGCGATAAAAGTTAAGCAGAATCTTAGAGTTATTGGAAAATTCTCTAAGTTTCCGCAAAAAGAAAAGCCGCTGACAAGCTTTCTTAACGACCCGATTAGTATTTTTGTCCCATTTCAGGTCGTTAGACAGAGTTAAACCCAGGAACTTGCACTCCTCTACGATCTGCACCTGGGAGTTGTCGATAACAACAGGAGAGTGAGAACTGCTACGACTGAAGTCAAAGACAAGTTCACATGTTTTTGCTTCTGTCAGTCTGTTCCAGGGCAGCTAGTAAAGTTTGTCACCACCTTGTATGGAGTGAATGAATACTGCCATGTGAAGCGTCTTTGAGTGACAAAAAAGCACTATACAAAACTAATAAACGAAATAAGAGTCTACATATAACATTATTCTGTGTGTACTAACTGACTTCAGGTATATAGGAGGATTTTCTGCTTCTAGGTATCATGAAGATAATTGGTCCTCCTAACTGTCAATCATTCTGAAGACATGTGCTCGTGAAACAAGACCAGAGAGTTTGTTTCAGAAAGTGGAGAGGGAGGTTCTTTCCTAAATTTCTCCTATCCTCGTATGTACCCTTAAGTTTCCAATTAAGAACAGCTAACACGTTTTGGCTTTTTGGTGGACAAAAGCATCTTCCTTGGCCTCCTTGGATACAGTGGTTCTTTCAGCACTGCCTCTGCTGTTTCTTGTTTGCTTCTTGAAGTTAGCATGTCTTATATTGTGCTCCTTTGAATATGTTGAACAGTCCTAAATAGCACACATTTCCCCCAATTTAAACATGATGCCACTCTATAGCTATTAAAAGTACAAGGCCAGGAAAACAACTTGATTTATTATTGTCATGAATGAGCAGACGACCTGGAGCCAGTCAGAAAATATAAAATCCAGATGAAGTGAAATCTATTTGTGGTAACGTCTCACTGTGTTGTTAATAGGGGTGGGAATCTTGGGGCACCTCACGATTCGATTAAAATTGAGAGGCTGCGATTCGATTACAAAACGATTATTGATGCACTTTTTGTACATGGTGCGGCGGACACGGGATTGGTGGGTTGTTAGCTCAGCCATGCTTGTTGTTGTTGTTGTTTTTTTCCGGAGGAGTGGGCTGTTGATGCGCACTCTCGGTCCGTTCCCTATAGAGTTTCGAAGACCGTGCTTACTGTATTTCAGTACGCTTTACTTAGCATAATTAAATAATCATAATGTTTGTAAATCGTTCTCAGATCTTCCACGGCCGAATCGCTATTCATCTAATAATACACCTCTAGCTGTTAAAGCTTTAAAGGGCATTGTGATCAAAAATATGAAAACTTCTCTTTAAGTAATGTATGCAAGTGTATTATATTCTTTTCTAACTAAAAAGGTCAAAACAAAGTCCTGTAATCTTGTGAGGAAGTTTTACACTATAATCTTACTAAAATCAATCAATGCAAATCTTAGTATTGAGAATACTCTGATGGGACAAAACACATTTCAAAATACATTTAAATACAGGTATTCCCGTTTCTGTAACTTCTGAAAATGTATTTATATTTATAAATGTTCTCCCCAACACTGTCCATCATTAAGGCCATACAAACATACACAGAATATCAAGTTTTATTTTCCACTGTTGAAATTCTGGGAACTTAACTCTTATCAAAACCATGCCACAACTATAAAGATGAAGTCAGTCTAATTCGACATGGATCAGTAGAATGTTATAAAAGTAGTTGGTATCTGTAGTATACTGTCCATCCTCTGACTAACATGTAGAAGCCACCACAAAACATCTTTGTAAAAGTATATTGATTCATAAAATATTAATTTATTCTAACCTAATACATTCTAACAATGATTCTTGCATTAGTATTTCATTGCCCTTTCATTTCCCTAAGTGAGTCCAATACATTTTGACAAGTGTATTACTTTCACACTGGAGATCTTTTATTGTGGATAACAATGTTAGTTTTTATTAGTCTATTATTGCAAAATACCTTTGAGTACGTAAACATTTCATAATACATATACTAATCCTGCATTTCTAAAACTGGATAAACGTATTTGTTTCATTGTGGATCCTTTTGTGTGTAAGGCGTGTGCGTCTCGACATTTCACTCATCATACTGTTCACATACTCTCTATTACGGTTTAGCCGCCATACTCTGTGCTGCTGTTACCGTAGCAACAGGAATAAAAGCCAGCCGTGGATGGTCTATTGCAGTAGATGTAAAAAACATGGTAGGATGTCCTCTACCAATTAATACTGATGAACGTATGAAGTAATAGTATTGGCTCTTGATATTTCTGTATTATGTGATACTGACACTGCAACAGACAAGTTTGGGCCTGGATAAGCTACATCTGAATGCATGGGTCTTCTTAGAGATGAGGGGGATGGGGATGATACTACCCCCATAAATCACATGTTTTAAAGCAGGATTTGTCCAATGAAGGGAGGTCAAAAAGTTCTCATGAGGATTTGATGACCTAATTGGTCAATAGGAGAACATTAATCATTTCATGGTGACTTAACGTGACACCACAAATCTTTCTTGTAATTTCTTCATTCTATACCTGTGAAATCCTTGGATAAAGTGAAATAACCTACAGGCACAAACATGGGCTAAACTGGGAGAAGTGGGTCACCTTCACACTCTCCTGCACCACTTTACAGCCATCGTAACTTCATTATTGGTCTTGATCAGATTCTCAGATTGAACGGGCAAAGTACAATTACTTTATAGATATAGATCCTCTACATAACATTCTGTGTCTCCGATAAACACATAATCCACACAAAAAATCTCTGTAGTCTATTTATAATGGGACATTGTACCTGAGTGCCATAGCAACAATCGGGAGAATGTATCAAGGTAAGTGCAGGTATGGTACTAACGCAGCAGACAGTAACTGCAAAACATAAACTGCTTGTTGTGTGTTTGAATGCAAAACTGAAACAAGACAACTATTAAGGGTGAGGTTTATTCATATTGTGCCCACAGTCTGACTCATTCTAAAACCCATAGGCCCTAGCTGGAACAGAGAGTGCATTTATTTTTGAAAGGCAGAAATGCAAATAAGTTAACTAATCAGTATGTTGATTTGTACATGTTGTGTTGGCAAATCAACAATTGTGTCAAGTCCTCCTGAGATGACTCCTGTTGTGATTTAGTTCTTCTCTGTACGAAAATAATATTTATTGAATTGAATATATAGAGATGCAATCGAGGTGCACTGTATAGTATTATACATACATCTGTATTTATTTTATAAAATGTTTAGTGTTATTTTTTATTTTTATTTTTTTTTACAAAAAACTGTTTTAAAATACATATTTACATCGAAAGGGGAAATTGGAAGTGGGTTGACTTTGTAGAAAGTGCCTCTCTCAATACAATACAGTTAAACAATGTTGATTTAACGGATTTAAAACAGGTGTGTTAAAAAGATATGTAATATACACATATGTATTGGTCTCTCATATGGACCAATTCATATGTGTGTATTTTGTGTCTTGACTGTTGATTCTGTGTTGGTGATTTCAGTCCTCTGAGATGACTTCTGATTTAGGGCGATACAAGAATAAGTTGTTATTGTTGTATTTTTAACAAATTCAGTTTGTATTATATTTTTTGCTTAGTCACAACATTCTGTTGATTATATAATATTCTACCCCGATCAGTTACAAGGGCAGTGTCATTTTGATATATTTTTTTAAGTTATTGAAGAAGATGACATAGTCTGGGATCGCGTCTTTAATTCAGACAGAAGACATGTTTTATTGTCGATGGTAGAGACAGCACGAACAACAGGAACACAGATACAACAGAATGCAAGTGTATTATACAGAGCGGAGGCATGGAGACCTCCAATCAGCAGCTTCCACGGTGCCATGTAGCTTGGCCTTCAGATAGACAAAACAAGGGAAAAGTACAGGCTTCTGCACATTGATAGAATGATGAGTTTAACTTTAACAAAAGTTGCTTCAAAGTGTTATGAAATCTCACATTATCAATACAAAAAGTTACAGATGCACTCAAATATGCAAGTCACAGACAAAGAAGAAACATTAAACTTGAAAATAATGTAAATGTATCTCTAGACAGCCGGGGAAAAGGCCGATGCCAACATCACTCAACATACTCTTAGTGTTTTAGCCTTTTTACTGTCTGAAGCTTTATCTTACAGTGCACAATGTCACTGATGCTCGGAGTAAAGTAGATTAAAACCATCTGGGTGGATATAAGACCTCTTTGCTCATGTACAAATTCAGAATCAGACAAAATGGATATAATGTACAAAAAAAAAAAAAACTCATCTCAGTTTTCATCTCTTAGAGGCTAACACACTATTCTCTCAAGTGGTCTTCCCTATCTACTGGGAGCAGTACTAATCAAAGTTAAGGGAATCTGTCTTTTGCAGTAAATATCCTAAAACACTACTCAATCTGCAGGCTGGTTTATATGCTAATGTAGCGGTTACATCCGTGCAAACCTTTGATGCAGCTGTGCCTATCAGGTTAAGTGTATGGAGGAAAGAAACAGAATGTGAAAGAGGAGAAGAACAGAGGCATGAAAGAAGAGTGATTCCCCTGGGTGTGTGCCATAGGTAATTAAAATAGGATGGACAGAGCACGGAGTGTTGCCAGGACGTCCCCACCAGACTCATCTAATCAGACCTCCTGCCGAAAGCCTGTGGTGGAAGACACCTCCTAGCCTGTATGAACGAAGCCGGCTTATGGATAATCTACACAAGCAAGAACCCAATCAAAACAGCTAAATCTGTGTCGTAAAACAGACGATATATCAGTGGCCGTATACAGGGTGAGGCGGCGCAGGCACAGTATATTTATGGTGCTGTAAGGAGCTGCAGCAGCAAGGGCAAACGTTACTAACCAGAGTTTGACTGCAGTAAGCACATATACATTCAGCGCACATAGCCCAGAGCCAGTATGCAATGCACACCCTCCACACACGTGCACGACAGCCTCATACGTGCAGTGGCAGCGATGCAGTCTCCACACGGCGACAGACGGTGGGCACGGACTGCTATCAATGGGACTATAGCAGTGTGCTGTGTGCTACTGCAAGTGACAGAGATAAAAGATTGCTGATGTTGGATAGATTTAGGGATTGCACTGTAACTTGGAATGGGGCAGTGTAGGGGCGGCCTTGACCGTAGTTAGACAGTAGTGTCAATAATATTCAGAGATTAAAAATTTAGATTTACTTTCTTCAACTGATTAAAAAAACAAATATTTCAGCAAACTTGAAAAATATCATATATATATATATATATGTCAGTTTACTCGATATTTAGTGTTAAGATAATCAAAAGCCGAATCAATATTTGCAGGTGAAATAATTGGGGTAAGACTGCCAACATAACATATATACATCATGCTTTTATGTATAATTGATAAAAAAAATTAAAATGCTGTGCCTGATTTTATGTCAACATTGAGTTTTTTTGCTTATTGCTTTATTTGCCGTACTGGTGCAATTGTCTAAAACATATATTACAACAAGGAGTACTAGCTAATGCATACTATGTGGTTCATGATTACATCCACAGTAACAAACATCAGCATTAACATAACGTCTTTTTCTAACTAATGGTTTCAACTATAAAAATGTTTCAACTCAAAAGTGGCTTAATACTGCTGCATGTTTTTCTTTGTGTGCTGTGATCGCCACCAGCAATAAATATAGCTCTTTGGAAGAAGCCTGCTAGGAGGATCAGAGCTCTCAATAGGAGGTCTACACGCATTTGAAATGAAAATGCCAGAGAGCTGCTGGTAGATTGACGCTCACACACATGTGCACAGACACACATCTCTGCTCCTTGCAGGTGTAATTGTGGAGCTGCTTTGCTCCAGGCGGCCGCACATGAAAAGCATAATTAAAAGAGAAAAGTTGTGTTTGTGTGGTAAAAGGGAGGGGTGAGTTCGGGGACAGGATGGGGGAGAGAGGGAGATGAACCCAAACAAAGCTTCGTCAGGCAAATAAAAATCTTAAATAGCTGCAAGACAATGAACCAGGCTTTATGAAAGCATTTAATTCAACCTATGTGCATTTATTTGTTGCCAAAAAGTACTAAAGTTGACAGAAAGGGCAACTGCACATGAACAAACATGTGTTCGTATATTTATATTTGGACATTAATTGGAAGGAGATTATGGAGAAAACCGGAACATACATACCATAGACTGTAAACATGAATACATACTAACAGAACACAGACTGAATCGACCAATATTTCCATGAGTAAGTGCAGCTCCACACACTGAGCCATGCTGCAGGACAGGTTTAAGTCTTAGATAGTATGATGATTTTTTTCATCAGTCGATATTTCTTTTAATTTCATGATTTTGGACACACTCTGAAGTGTATCTGTCAACCCTAATATTGAACACTAATACGGGTAAAGAAACAAGTGGCAACTTTGAAAGGTCACAAGGAAAATGTTAATCTTTCTAAAAAAACTGAAAGGTTCAACTAACTTTTTTGTTTTTTGTGTCAATGAAAACTAGGTAAACTCTTCATAAAAGTTTATTTTGTGCAGTGATATTGCCGGAGTAAGACTTGTTTGGTAGTACCACAGAAACAAATACACAGACCCCATTAACAACTTTGTAAATGCATGATTCCCCCAATCTCTTCACATAACCACGCAGTTGCATGGCCTGTGTGTGTGTGTGTGTGTGTGTGTGTGTGTGGGGGGGGTTGTTATAATGGCTCACTCTTCAGAACCCTGCTCAGTTTGAGACCTATGATCTGCTGAAGTGCACACATTTACTTGACAATTACAACATTTATGGAAACCAAGTCTGAGAAAGTTCACTCGACAATCGTTAGTGTATATGTATGGGACAGCAGCACTTTCATATAGATTTTTTGGCAAGTTACAGCTAGCAGTGTTCAGAAGCAGGAGTGAGTCAGTGTAGTGGGTAAAGAGAGGCAATTTGTCGCAGGTTGCTGTACACAGTCTCTGGGTGGTCGGAACAGGAGTTGTTAGCTTACATCATTCTATTCTCAGAATGTTCTGCTTGTTTTATGTCTAACAGACACAGCCGCCTAAGTTATTTCTGTAATTTCCGGAAATTAGATCTGTTTAACAACCAAATGTTCATAGTTCTGGTTGTTGATGTCTACTCTCATGGTGTGCAGCTATTCAGCCCGCCATGATGCCCTCTGATTGAATAGGAAACATCAATCTGACTCATGTTAGATTCCCATGGGCAGTCAACTTACACCACCAGCTTTCTCTATTTACTTCCAGAAGTAATGTTATTGCTTCAAGAGCTTTTAACTTCGTCCAAAGCAAATAAGTGGATTAGTCTAGTTGGGCTATCTGTGCTGTATGTAAGTACACATGCAGGTTTGGTGTGAGTCCGACTTTGGGCTTAGTAGCTTCTGAAACAGTAGCTGCACCTGTTGTTGCTTTGTGATGGGGTTAGCACCTGCTCACAGGGCTGCTGTGAGGCTGTCTGTGTGGGCAGCAGGGATAACAGGGAGACCATTCACTGCCTCTCAGACTGCTGTCTGCAGCTCTGGCTTTCTGCTACAATTTTTTTGCTTCTGTCACTTATGCTCTGCCTACACCCTGTACTCTATTCACCAATTTGACAACAACACACTCCATCCACTACGACTCATCTCTTCAGACTCCCTTTTGTTTGAAACGCTGTTTTTTCTTCCTAACTGGCCAATGCAAAAACACAGTTACAACCAGCATAGCTTTGGGGGATGATATTGTTCTATACTGGTGTATAAACCATTGGTTCAGTAGCACTTTCACACAAACTTGCGGTAGAGGGTTTCACAGGCCAATGTTGTCACTGGTATCTCTCTGAACATTTCTTATGCAACTTCACATCTCAGTGCATTCACATTGTTTGTTCTGTGGATTTGTAATGTTATGCTGTCACTCAGCTCAAAGTGACTGATGACAAAATCAATTGCCCTCACTGTTCCAGATCATCAAAACACATGCCTCACAGGGGAATTGTAATTAAACGGTTGTGTTTGTCCATTTATTTAAATATTTTTTACACAATGCGCAATGCCTGTAATTGAACATTGACATGAGGTTTTTGCCTGCTGGATTTCTGTGACACTTTCTGCTAATCAATGTTTTGCGCAGTCTTACAAAGTATCTTGAATGGTGAAACATCAATTCGCATTAGGGCTTTAATGGGAATCCTTTTTCACCACAAAAACATATCAAGATCCAAAGACATTACAACAGCAGGAGACACAAAGAGCTCTTCATGCAATGTCCAGACGAGGCTCTTCACACATAGCCTGGAGAGAGGAGGGGTGCTAATAATGCAGCAATTGCGTTAGATGATGCTAGCAATACAATGCGCACCCAGCCCCACTACCTGTATTATCCTTCCTACGCCCAGTGTATGTCTGTAAGGTTTGGCGCATGCACTCACCACAGCAGATGGCCAGGTACCAGGAGGCTGAGCAGGTGCCCTCTCCGCGCCTCTTTCTCTTCCCAGTCTATGGTCCAAGGCTGGTGAGTGGCTCGGTCCTGTAAATCCAATGGCTCTCTGGAACAACCGCACCTCACCTGTCTAGTCCCTGCGTGGGTCCTGCGCGTTTCCGTAGCAGCATCACCAGCTTCAGCAGCGCGTCCAATTCCCCCAACCCAAAATTGTCTTTTTAAGAGGCTCTATCCAGACTACTTGTGAAATTGCAATTTTTCCGAGGCGCTCAAGCTGTCTCTTCGTGCAATAGCGAACTGTGGTAATTCTTCTGTCAGGGGGGGACCGGTAGCCAATTGTCTGCACTTGGTCAGGCTGCGCTTTGCGATGTCAATGGTCAGCAAAATGTGGTCTAATCCTCTTTTTAAATTTACAGTGGCGAGGTGAAATGTCCAACGCAGAGCAGGCACAGTGACAGCAGGGGCCCATAATTCACACCCCCCGAAACACAGTCCTGCAGCGGATCAATGATGAATAGACTCTCTCACTCCGTCTCTCGCTCTCTCTTTCACACGCACACGCACCGAAACATGCACGCGCACAGAAGCATATAGCCTGTGTGCAGCAAGCCCACGTTTTGTTTATTTTAAATCCCAAAACACAAAACTATTTCACTGCTTTGAAGAGTTTGACCATATTCCGTAGTTTGGATTTTAACTTGAGTAGGCTGAAGTAGGCGACCGAACTTGTTTTTGTGTTTATGTCATAAATACATGTTTCGTTCCAACAGTAAAATTTTAAGAACAAAACACATTATTTTGATTGACTTTTATTTAACCAGGAAAGTTGTTTATGATTCAAGATTCACCTTGTCACAGAGGGCAACGAAGTGACGTTTATAACATCAACAACACCGCATAGATTGATGATGATTTTAGTATTGAAGAAAACTATATATAATCACATGGATTTTATTAAAACGCATATTTTATATCCTCTATAGCCTTTTATCTTTTAATGTAGACTTAAACATGAAATACAAAAAAGTGTGGAAATCGAAAAGAAAAATCTTAACAAATTCAGTTTGTATTATATTTTTTGCTTAGTCACAACATTCTGTTGATTATATAATATTCTACCCCGATCAGTTACAAGGGCAGTGTCATTTTGATATATATTTTTAAGTTATTGAAGAAGATGACATAGTCTGGGATCGCGTCTTTAATTCAGACAGAAGACATGTTTTATTGTCGATGGTAGAGACAGCACGAACAACAGGAACACAGATACAACAGAATGCAAGTGTATTATACAGAGCGGAGGCATGGAGACCTCCAATCAGCAGCTTCCACGGTGTGCTTGTAGCTTGGCCTTCAGATAGACAAAACAAGGGAAAAGTACAGGCTTCTGCACATTGATAGAATGATGAGTTTAACTTTAACAAAAGTTGCTTCAAAGTGTTATTAAATCTCACATTATCAATACAAAAAGTTACAGATGCACTCAAATATGCAAGTCACAGACAAAGAAGAAACATTAAACTTGAAAATAATGTAAATGTATCTCTAGACAGCCGGGGAAAAGGCCGATGCCAACATCACTCAACATACTCTTAGTGTTTTAGCCTTTTTACTGTCTGAAGCTTTATCTTACAGTGCACAATGTCACTGATGCTCGGAGTAAAGTAGATTAAAACCATCTGGGTGGATATAAGACCTCTTTGCTCATGTACAAATTCAGAATCAGACAAAATGGATATAATGTACACAAAAAAAAAACTCATCTCAGTTTTCATCTCTTCAAGGCTAACACACTATTCTCTCAAGTGGTCTTCCCTATCTACAAAAAAGTGTGGACATCGAAAAGAAAAATCTCTCAGTATCCTACATGCTTTTACATACAGTAACAGTATATATTTTACTTATTTTGTTTCAGACACATACATGCATACGAAAAGCATAACAACTATCAAATAACTCAGTACTTTTGAATTTGTAGTTTTATTTTGCGCGAAATTTAATTTATTTTTTTTATTTACAAAAAGGAAAAAATTACATAAGATTTGTTACATAAAATAACAAAGACAAAAACAAGGATATTTACAATATATACAGAAATAAATAATAAATTCATAATAAGAATGGTAAGAGGTGAGGTATTAGAAATGATTATATGACTTTATAGAGAGAAGTTGACGAATACAAATTGACAAATAAAAATTGACAAATAAAAGAAAGAAGGGCATTAATTAAAATAATTTTGCGCGAAAAAATATTTTAAAGAGCAGCGTATTTACGTCATTTCCGGAATTGCTCGGACGCAGTTGTTGAAAAAAAGAAAGAAAAAAACGAGCAGCAGCAGCAGCAATGGACCATTAGCCTTAGCCGCCGATAGCTGTCTGCGCTCGAAGAAACCATCCATGTCCAGGAAAACGGCGGCTTCTCGAAGTCCAGTGCTGCTTGGGTGTAGATTGAGAGACACTCCAGCGTGACTACAGAGTCTGTGTGAATCGGTGAGTTCAAGGATTTTGATAATTAGGAAAGCTGCCGTCATTTTCACTGCTAGCTCCGCTCTGCTAGCCTCGGCTGGATATACACTGGTCATAATTGTGGGTGTCGTGTATCAATAATGGCAACAACCAAATGTAATGATCAGTTATGCTTTTGTTACACAGTACAGTTACATGTGTTTGTGACGTTCAACCGGTTTTATTTTTGGTCTAAATGTCGATCTGAGACTGTATTGTATTTGAGCACGTAGCCCGATTAGCCTCTATCCCCGTCGCTCCGAACCACAGGGAGTGTTTCATTAACTAAAGATATTCATCCTATCCGGAAACGCTAAGCTTCAAGTGTAAATCCCTGTTTTAAATTGGAGAGACATAGTATTATAATAGAGTTCATACGACCATGTATTTATCACAGAATATTCCAAAATCATTGACCCTCCTTGTATGGGATGTAAACACGGTTCATCCGGGCGTCCTGACATTCAAATCTCTGTCAACATTTTTGGTGTGGTTTCGTCTAATGCCCTTTTGTGTGTCAAGTTGTTAGTCCCGAAGATAAGCTAAATGTAAGTGTTAATATTAAAATGTTTGTTTTCTTTCCAACAGTCCTGGCTGCCTCAGTGACTGAAGTGTAGAGCATTGGTGCATCTTGATGCCCTTTTTAAAGCCCAGGGATTTTACATTCAGGTACTGGTACAGTCACCTTTTACAAGGAAATATTGAACACATCCATCCATGTGTCCACTTTGGGACCCCTACTGCCAATATAACTGTGTACTTTGACTTTTTTTATGAAGGCTTCTTTTTCACAAGCAAAATGTATAACTATAGTTTTATGTCTCGGCCATAACTTTTAAGCAGACATTAGTCAATGATCTGAATATTACATCTATGTATATTTTAGTTTTCCATCCATCCATCCATTTTCTACCCTTTAATCCATTTCTGGGTCAGGGGGGTGACAGTCAGAGATGCCACCCAAGTCTCATAGCACCAGCCCCTCACTGACCCTCTGCAGGTGGTGAGTCCACAGGAGGACGGCTGCTCTCTGAGTGTGAGCATAGCCTTGATCTTTCAGTGGGGGCTTTGGGCAAAGTGGGGTGAAGTGTCTTGCCCAAGGACACAACGGCAGCAGTCATCAGTGGGAGTCGGTGGAGAAGGTGCAGAGGTGGGAATTGAACCCACGACCTTCTGGCCTTAAGGCCAATGCTCTACCAACTGAGCTACTGTCGCCCAATATTTTAGTTTTATTATCTTTTTATAGCTGCTGATCTGTCATGTGTGCTGTGACTCATTGTCTCACTCAGATAAGGTTCCATTATCTTAAGTTTCTATGGCCATAGAAGATTTTAAATCATTATTCTGTTTATATCCATTATTATATTTATTGAAAAAAATATTTAAATTTAAATAATACATTTTCCAGTATTCAGCCTCCAAATTTTGTATTGTGTAATGAATTAATGTTTTCCTAGTGTCGGAATTGTTGTTGTTGCACAAGTCCATTAATGATTAAGCAATCTTTATATAACTTGACATGATTTAAAAAATAATTCAATTATGTATAATTAATAATTGTATAATTTTCTTTCCTCCCAGAAAATGAACGGCTTGTCCATACGTGAGTTATGCTGCTTATTCTGCTGCCCGCCGTGCCCCAGCCGCATTGCAGCCAAACTGGCGTTCCTCCCTCCTGAACCCACCTATGCCCTGATCCCAGACTTGGATCCTACTCCGATCTCCACGACTGAGTCCAGCTCGGGGCCTGCACTGCCCACACTTGGAGCTCCAGGGCTGCGCTCACGCCTGGGGGCAGGAGGGGGCAGTGAGAGGGGGGGCGATAGGGGTGGAGGAGTTACCGGAGGCAGCACCAGTGCAGGTACCAGCCCTGGGGTCGCCGGTGAGCCCAGGTGGAAGCTTCACCTCTCAGAGAGAGCAGAGTTCCAGTACTCTCAAAGGGAACTCGATGTCACTGATGTGTTCTTAGCTCGCTCCAGCAGAGGGAACCGTGTTGGATGCATGTACATCCGCTGTGCTCCCAACGCCAGGTCAGTCTAATAGTTTTAACAAACTACAGATTAAACTTTAGCAATCCATTTATTGTTTCTGAAATAATGTTCAAAATTGATATTTATACACTATATTTTTGTTATACACTAGATCCATATGGTCTGTCCTCATGTATAATCATACATATATATATTTTGTTTCACGCTGTCTTCACCTTAAATATATACTATATTCCTCTTTCTCTCTCCAGGTTCACTGTGTTGTTCTCACATGGTAACGCTGTAGACCTCGGGCAGATGAGCAGCTTCTACATCGGTTTAGGAACGCGCATCAACTGCAACATCTTCTCCTACGACTACTCGGGTTACGGCGTCAGCACTGGGAAGCCTTCTGAGAAAAACCTTTACGCTGACATTGATGCTGCCTGGAATGCTTTGCGAACACGGTATATTTGATTTTCCCTGGAGTTTTATGGTGATAGAGGTTTGCTGCGTCTTTAATCATTTTATTGCAAAACTTATCTTTATGATTACTAAACTGATGGTCGTGGCTGTCACTGCGGACGCACCCCTTAAGACGCCTAGACAGTATCGTTATGCAAGTGAATTTTAGAATGACATAACACATAAACTAGCACAAGCTTCTTCATGTTCAAATATGCCATTTTTATAGCCATGCAATGCAGTTTCTGGGAAGCAGTAGTATAAATGGAAGTGCCAACAGAACCACTGCACCTGCTGACGTTCTCATCAAAACAAGGAAGGAAAAGGCCGTCATCCATAGACGAGTACCCAAATTACTTTTGAAATAAACTTTCAAAATGTAGTAAACTAACGTTTATACTGGGCGACATACCGTTTGCTGTGATATAATTTTGAGGGATGGTTGAAACTGAAATACCATGATTGCATTTGTGAGACTGCTCCACTGGTGAGGTTTACCTTTTTGTCTGAGCTTGTGGAGAGGAACTCTGCAACAAGCTTTCCTCCTTTCTCATGTTGTGCAAAACCTTTTACTCTGGGTCTCACGGTAACCTCCGCAAAACTTGTTTAAGGTAACGGTAACCGTTTCAAATGAAAAGAACTGTTTTCTGCTTGGTTTACTGCTCCGTATAACTGGTTTGGTCTTGTAAACAAATCATCACAATATGTTTTTTTTGCTGTTATTTGACTGTCATTCAATAGTAGTAATCTTTATTTATATACCGCCTTTTCACTGCAGATCTGAGTCTCAAAGCGTTCTCAATCGCGGTCTCAATCTCCCCCTGGATTGGTTTTTGAGTGGCTATAGCTTCAGAGATTTTTTTTAATGACTTCTACCAGTGAGTGACACACTGAGCTCTCCATCCAAACCAGTGGGGGCGGGTCCCGGCTCAAAAGTGGCCAAAATGACGAGCGCTGACATGCTTGCAATACCACCCCGGGCCAATGGGGGTGGACCTGTAATAAGAATTAGCCAATGCTAACATATAGCATCTTCTTACCTCTCAAACACCTTAACAGGATGGTCCAAAGGTCCAAAAGTTGGCTCTTGGCCCAAAGCTCTGTTCCACATGTGTGTCAATGCAGAGGGGAGTGAATTGTTTTGGACCAGTCTAGTTAACTTGCTGTGAATTTGTCACTTGTTTAAATGAATGGGGCTTGTGCCGGCTGACTCCTGCGCAGATGCGTTTTTTTCAAATTTTCCAGCCCCCGCGGCCATGTTGAATCACTCCCATGAGAGCCCAATTTTTTGGCCCATTAGTGAGAACGGCGGAGATAGGCGTGACTACGTCAGTTAATATATACAGTCTATGATCCAAACACATGACCAGTGACTTGGCCAAAGTAACTAATCTGATTAGTTACTTTTGAAAATGTAGTGTGTTGGATTGCTCCATTAATTAAAAGTAATCTGATTTTGACCATTGCTGGTCCCAGATGCCTTATTTTTGGTTGCACAGGTTGTTCACATTATAGTTTTTTACCAGTCTAGTTTCTTTCTCTTTTCAAAGTGCTGTTGAAGCTTAATAGTGTCTTAACAGTTTGTGTCGTTGTGTTCACTTGCAGTCTCACTGGCGTGTCATTTGGTGTTGCAGGTATGGCATCAGTCCTGAGAATATCATCCTTTATGGCCAGAGCATCGGTACAGTTCCCACAGTAGACCTGGCCTCCCGTTTCGAGTGTGCTGCTGTAGTCCTGCACTCACCACTCACCTCCGGTATGCGAGTGGCCTTTCCGGACACCAAGAAAACGTACTGCTTTGATGCCTTCCCCAAGTGAGTAACCTCTTATGCAATGCAGTTAAATTATGAAAAGTTTTATTGCAACATGCGTACGTCTTCTGCAGCATTGAGAAGGTGGCCAAAATCCCCTCTCCGGTCCTGATCATCCACGGTACAGAGGACGAGGTGATTGACTTCTCTCACGGCCTGGCGTTGTTCGAGCGCTGTCCCAAAGCCGTGGAGCCGTTGTGGGTGGAGGGTGCCGGGCACAACGATATTGAACTTTACAGTCAGTACCTGGAGCGACTACGGCGCTTCATCAACCAGGACCTGGCTGCGCAACACGCCTGAAAAAACAAACTGCCGCCTCTGCGTTTTTACAGCCTCCTGAGAGCGTGAGATGTGACACTGGGATGTTTGTGGAGCGAGTGTCTAAAGGGAATTCTGGTTTATTTGTCACATCTGTGTGTCTTTAAAGTAGCACTCAATGTTACTTTAAACAATCTTTTACAACCAAGTTTTTACACATTCACTCATCATTAATTTCCATGGAGGCCGGAGCATTTGACATCATACCAGTGAAACTACAGCTTTAATGTATTTTAAAGTAACAAAAGCTTTGTCCAAAGACACACAGATGCCATTTTCTGAGTGAATGATTCTATGAATGGAAGTGCAAATTGACATCACTATTAACTGTAACTTTGTTGATATCTCTGTGACATGAAGGACATCCTCTTGATGTGGGGAACCCCAATAAGGGATATGGAGACTTTTTAATCATGTTTTTATTATGATTTTTGTCATTTGTTTTTATTTTTTGTATGAAGAATACCTCCACAGCTTGACCACTTGAACTCTCCTGTGCAGTGGACTAACTATTGGTCAAGCATGTGTCATCCTCGCTACTTCTCCTTGAACTTAAGGCGCCTTCCTTTCTAGACCATGTTTTCTCGTGTCAGATCAAGTGCACATAGGCTTGTCTGGGAAACGTTAAGCTTTTTTTCTGCCCATTTTTAACTTCTGGGAACTATTTAAAAAGGGCCTCCATCCATGTTGTCAATGGCTGCTTTTTATGATCAATTTTAACTAGCTGTTGGCTTTAAGATTGAAAGTAAAACAACAGAAGTGCAGCAATTTGTACAAAAATTGCATCCTTTAATAACTTCCATCTGCAATTGAATCAATCCGTGATACATTGCCCACTGCTAGTAACTAACTGTGCTGTTGGAACATGAATGAGCAATCAGAGGTTCTTGATTAGTCCTCATTGTGGATGTTGCTAGTTTCTCAAAACACTCATTGGTTTTATTTATACTGAGACCTTGACAACTGCCATCTTCAAACCTTGTGTTTGCAAGACCAAGTTTGAGTCTCAAGTTAGGTGCAGCTGTTTATGGTATCCAGTTGGAGGCTAAAATGGTAAGCAGGCACTTGGATCCGCCATCCTAAATTGCTAATTGAAATCTATTGTTTTAATCTCGGCGATCACCCGCTTCTCTGCAGTCTTACTGCACCTTACTCCCAGTTGCAGTTATGTCTGTTGAGAATATTTCTTAATGTAGTTGATCATGGTATGTGTTTGTCGTAGCGTAGGGCCATAGATAGATAGTTTAGAACCATACATGTATAATGTGAGTATTAATGTGATTTCTAATTGGGCACCAGGACAATTTCATAGATCTGTTTCAAACCTCTGTGGCCCAAATTGTACGGACAACGGTCTTTCTTTTTAAGCCTGTCACTTTGTGTGGTGCGGGTTCCACCACACAGACCTTTGCACATCATCGCAATCATGTACACGCATACACAACCATATGCTGTCTCATGCAGTATAATGTTAATATCTATATATATATATATATATTGGAACAAGCATGAAAAAGCAGGTCTTAAGTTCAGCACTATTGTAAAAAGCATCCAAAGTGTAATAAGGGTTTAAGATGTAAGTTTGTGTATGTGTTTCTTTTTCTTGTAATTGACTATTGTGGGTCGGCAAAATGGATAATCTGTGGATACTTCCCATGGAAACATTGCTAACAAGATGTAAACTTGAAATACATGTGATCCCAGGACATCAGTATAGTTTCAATGAGCTTGTCTCTTCTGGGGAACAAGAGGGAGAACAATCCACCTTCATTCTGCACTATGTTTAAGAAATGTTGGCATCTTTTATCAGGAAAACCACTGGATCCACTTTTTATTGGCTTGATAGAAAAAGGGGTTTGGAGCTGAGCGGGTGTTTTAGCAGTTTGATGCACCACTAAGATTATCTTCCCCTCTGGCCCTGAATGTTTCTTTGTGGGATGGGGTTTAGGTCTAGAGCAGTAAAACGGTATGCATGTCTAATGTGTTTTGAAGAGCAAGTAAAGGGCAGGCGTACGCTCTAATATGTATTCTATGTGAGGGTCAAACTAAACTCATGTCATTGGAATAATGCGCTTTTTAAACATGAGGCGTTTATTTGTTTTGAATTGCTGATACTAACTGATGTATGAGTTTTGTGCTAGTTTGACATGGACGATGGGCAGGGCTAGACAACATTAGTGAAACTGTTTATATGGTTACTGTACTTACCTATTCTTTGTATTATTTGTAATTTTATTTTGCTTTTTGAACTGAGAATATGATGTAATGATATTAATTCATGGGACGAAATCTTGACCTTTTTATTGACTACAAATAAAAAAAAAATCACTTCTATACGAAAGTAAGCATGATTCATTTAACACATGGGCATAACTTAATTTTCTATCTTTAAATAGTTGGCACTTAGTGGCATTGGAATAATACTGGAAAGGATTTTGATTTGCCTTTTACAAAGAAGTAAAAAAAAAAAAGCTAGATATCAAATATACAAATATTCACAATTTCATGGGGAAATTCATTCAAATGTACTCCCTATAACAAAACATGTTGAAGATTTTAACTAGTGCAATACAACGTTTTAAACAATTCTTCAAAACTGAGATCTCGGTTTTTGCAAATTAACTTCCATCATTTACTTGTGTGTAGTCTTTTACAATGAAACCCTCTACAGCTGATCCGCCATTGCCCTCTAGTGGCTTAAGTTTGTTAGTTCCATTTACAAACACGCAAATATAGACGACGTACCAGGCGTCCTTATAGCGCAGTCACCATTCATGAGCCAGAATAAACTATTTCAGGTTAAGTTATCCTTTTGGCCTCAATCAAAAGTTGACATTTAAGTTAGGGTTAGTTTGTACTTCCTTTTGAAATGTATATTGTTGGTCCTGAATTTTAATGTTTTCCTTTTCCCAGTCCACTTTGTTCTGATTATTAAAACATTCAGTATACATGTCATACACACATACATGAATGAAACCTTTGTTAGTCCCACAGTGAGGAAACTGCACATATGATAAATCCTGATGTATATTGACCTTGAGCTAAAAATGCATGTTTTATAAGCCTTCATCTGCAGGGATCATTTTCTTGATACATTGGCCGCTGCAATATTCACTGATTGTGCTGTTGAATTATGAACTTGGATCCACTGTTTGTACTGATTATAAAACTATAACTACTGTATAGACAGTGGTTTCTGTAGTTGCCCGACCAGCCAGACATACATGTTGAAATGTATGTTTTAGTAATGTTTAATCATAATCAATGGGTGGTTCTGATTGCTCGGTATTGGGCATTTCAAATACATTACATCTGATATTTCCCTGTTGCTTCTATGCACGTGGTTTCCAGCTCTAGCCAGGGGTCCAAACTAATCACTTGGTTAAGAATTTCCTCTTTCTGCGGTTTCTGTGTACCTTGATCTGTGGGATCAAGTAACAGTATGTGAAACAAATATTAACAAATATCTGGTTAAATTGCATATTTCACAAAATAACAGCATTAATTCAAGCTTAGTGTTTGGTAATAAATAGTGTAATTCTTTGAACAGTTTTTCAACCATAGCTCATGGTGTCTAGACACTGCAGATTTTCTCAAAAGGCATCCTTGAGGACTTGCTTATGAGAAGAGATGCTTGTGCTTCGGCTGGTTATGTTTCATTGTACCTGAAAAAGACAAAGCTATCACTCCAAAGTCTAAACTGTATTTCTGCAGAACATGCACAAAGGTGACCATGAACACAATCCATTTTAGGTGTGTCAAGACTGTGGAATGTTATCTTTGTGCATGAACCAGTATAACTGCTCTGTATTTATCTCATCAGAACAAAATGGTTTTCAAAAATAACCTGCTCAGCGCCTGTGTCATACGTACTGCGTGTGGTGAGAATCCATATGGCTCAAAACGTCCTCCAACGCAATGATCCTTAATCCAATGTAGCCTGACGTCAAAAGAAGCAACAGCATTCTGAATGCAGAAACAACAACGTTATTACACCTGGACTGATCACATCCACAAGTCTATACTTTATTAAACGCACAGAATAATGTAGGTTTGAAAGAGGATTTGAAGATTTCTGATTTCGCTGGTGGTGAACAATGATGAAATCCGGCCAAACACTCCTACAGAAAATATTTGAACATTTGATCATCATTTAGTAATAATAATGCATAATGTTTTACATAGTGCTTTTTGGATGCTCAAAGACACTTCACATGGCAATATTAATTCACTCCATACATCGTGGTGATAAAATACTACTGTAGCCACAGCTGCCCTGGGGCAGATTGAGAGAAGAAACCCCTCTCCATAATGAGAGAAGAAATCTCTCAATAATGGCCACTGGTGTTCCCAGAGGTCTCCCATCCCACTATTAACCAGGCCCTGTCCTGCTTAGCAGCAGCAGTTTGACAGGATCTGGCTGGATCTGGATCACATGCAGATCAAGCCACAACAAATATTTATTCATACCTCTGTCTACTTCAGCTTGAACTGGATGAATTACTCTTGAGCGAACTATGACAGAAAGGTTTTGTCAAAAACAATGTGATTACAGTATTTGTATTTGGTTTTGTGTTTTTATACCTGTACTCTGCAACTGTGGGGCGTTGTCATAACTGATCCTGTTCTCCCTGCTTGGATGATTAGAAAAACTGTCTTCTATACTGGAGTTGGAGGATATCTAACACATAAGAAAAAACAGCCATAGAAGGCACATCTTATATTACGGAGACATTTCATTTGATAGTAGAGTGAATAATAGACATACCACATCAAAATCATTTTCTCCACAAGAGACACGTGGGCTACTGTTGGTGCTCTCCTCCACCTGTAACATTATTACATCATAGATTTAACTTCATACATCTTTCTCATCTTTATAGCCGCTTTCATTGGACTCACTCGAGCATGTGAACAGACCCTTTGGAGGAGTTTGTAGCACATCCCACGGTTCATAAGGGACACGAACAAGTACTGGCAGGAAACGAAAAAGCAGGTCAAAGTTAGAAAGAAGACAGTTTGGAGGAAGTGAACATAAAACAAAAAGTTCTGTCTGCTTCCTCTGGCATCTCGGGGCAGAACAGTGGATACTTTTATGATACCGTGAAGATAATCTCATCTCAGGAATTTCAGTCACAATAATGCGTGTCACAGTTCATCAGTTAAACATATTTGTACTAGAATGGTATGTTGATCTCTTGTCACTATTGCCTTACAGTTACAGCAAAGAGCTAAAATAATGTACTTTGTAACTTAACAATTAAATACATTTTATAATTTCATTTCAGCCAATGGCCTCTGAGATAACACACCTTTTCTCCATCTGCAGTTTGAATGCTTAAGGACATAGCTGAATGTAGTTTTTTCACTTGTCTCACCATGGACAAAGGGATAACCAGCTGGAACATAACAACAACAACATTAAAACACACATTTTCCCACATCTGCGTTCTCGTGATGGCGAATCTTCACCTTGGTCTCCTTAAGCACAGACGAGTGGAAGCACACATTGTTCTCAGACACAAAAAGTTTCCCCTGATAGAGCCCGTCTTTCTGCAGGGCACAAGTGAAGGCTGCAGACGAAAACAACACAGCTTTAAGGACGGGACTAGTGCTGTTTTCAAAGTGTCGCCTTAACAACAGGAAGTGTGCGTGCTGAATAATTCACTAAAAAACACATTGTACCGCTTTCTTATCCGATGCAGGCCATTGGGCATACAGAGCAGCGAGCAGCACTTAATCAGTCGGCAAAGGCATTAGAAACTGACCACGAGAAGGACACAATGTGATGTGAATGTGTATGAGTGAATACGTTAGGAGCCTGTGTGTGCTAACTCACCGTTGGTCGAGCTCTCCTCGTCTGGAATCTCCGGGAACAGTTTGTGGAAGCTCTTGTTCTGCTTGGCAATCTGCAGGGAAATACTCTATTGACTGGTCTAATCAGATGTCAAGGAACGAGCGTCAGGGCGGATCTTGCTGACGAGAAAATGACTTAATTTGACAAATGATGGGAAAAAGTGTGGATCATAGACACCCACTCAGCAGGACTATGGGGAGAGGAGAAACTCTGCTGTGGGAGTGCGATATGTTTCGTCTTAGGTGTTCAAAGGGCCAAACGTGAATATTAAAAAGCTAGCAATTAAGTTTTAATTTGAAATGGTTGAATTTAGTACATTCTGTATCAGACAGAGCCATTATTCATGCTTAAGAATAGCAATAGGGCAAAATTATAAGCAGTGCATATGACAGGTTTGGGCCATATCTTATTCAAATCAGTTCCATCATTGCTCAGGGGGAAGTATTGTAATTGTGTGAATGTGTGTGTGTGTGTGTGTGTGTGTGTGTGTGAATATGCAAGTTTAACTATATCAGTAAATTATTATTGGATGACTTGAATAAATTCATCTGATTAAATAATTAATCAAATGCATTTTTCATATTTAATACAGGTGAATTTATGTCTTATGTTGATAATGACAAATACACAGTTTATAGATCACAGTTAAAGGGGATTCCAATGTTCAACTCTTGGGGGCAAATATAAGATAAGATAAGATAAGACAACCTTTATTCGTCTCACAGTGGAGAAATGTCAGTGTCATCGTTGTGCACATTATAGCAGAGAGAGGAAATAAGAGCACTCAGATTGCACACATCAAATTGAGTCTATTATTTAAGATAACAGACTATATAATTAAAATCAGAATAAAATAAAATAATCTCTGGTGAAATAATCCCTGTAAGTATTTACAGGTGTCTACAGTATATTGTATATTAGCAGCGGAGAATAAACATCAGAAATAATATCATCAGGTAAAGTGACTGGTGAATGGCAGAAATATCAGATGGATATGTAATAATGCAGTAATACTAATAACAGGTAAAGTGACTAGTGACAAAGTTACTAGTTAATTATCAGTGACACTTGTACAGACTCAGCAGTTCTTGTTACACATTCTCATTGTACAGCCTGACAGCAGCAGGAAGGAAGGACCTGCGGAACCTATCAAATGCTCAAAGGGCGCCATTCTCAGAGTCAGAGTCATAGTATGGATAAATTACCAAAATGCGACACCCACTGTGGCTTTGCAATTAATCAAGTTCATCATCATAATTTCTATAAAAGCTGTACTCGAATTACAGCAGTAAATGCAGCGGTAAGTACATTACAATACAATATTCAAAATGGTGTTAGCTCTAGAGATATGCATTTTTAATCCTTATTCAGTATTGAAGCATTTAAGTACTTGAAATCGGTGCTGTTTGGACACTGTCTTTCTGCTGTTACAGATAGGATCTTTCGGGCCTTAGAGATTACTTTGATACACATAAATCTTTCATTTTGTCAGTCATGTTGTGTATACATGCCATGAGTGTGGGGATAAATACATAAACACAGAATATCTACAGTATAGGCTATAGCAAACTTAATTGAGGCATTTTAGTGGTCTTACATTGCTGTTGACATCCGGCCTTTCATAGCTCTCCTCAGTTATAGATACTTCTCTGGGGGATAAAAAAACAAATGTATGGGCTTTATAGTTTGAATGCACTTGCACACGTTGTACCTGTGGGAGAAGCGGCCCGGGCCCTGCTGGCTGAGCTCCTGCAGCTGATGTGGAGATTCATCCACACTCGGCAGGGGTCGGATCATCTTCAGGCTGCTCCTGCGGCTGCTGGTCAGGTCATTTGCCCCCAGAAAACTGCCCCCAGAGATCAGGGATCTGTGTGTAACCTTTTATGTTTACATTATTTGATAACAGTTGCACACTGCTATTCACTTAACAAACACAAGTACACAGTTTACCTGCCCGCAGCAGTGATAATAATAATAACTGCTTCTAAAAGGTACTGTGGTACTCACGCAGAGCTGTCCAGAGAGAAGCTTCTTTTCTTGAAACTCATTCAGCCTTTGTTCACCTCTGAGGCTGCAGCTCAGTTCATCTCATCCAAGTTAAAAGTGATTATGACTCATCTGAAGATCAACATATCCACGCGCTGAGAGACTGAAGGGAGGGGCGCGGCCTGACTCCATCTGACCAATCATGAGTGCGGCTGAGTGCACGCGCACAGACACGCGCACGCCTGATTGGCACGGGACCATACACAGGTGACAGGTGTCTGTTGGGGTCACGTGTCTGTGGCAGACAGGGGAGAAGTCATGGATTTAGAGTGCGCACAGGGCGCGGTACAAACCCTTTCTCTGTTGTTTGGCTCGTTTACACAGATGTGCAATAATGTAATGTGCATTGCATACAACTTTAGATGGAACTCAAACCACATGTTAGACAAATCCTATCTGATGCACTCGTAGAGCGCAGACCTCTGCCTTGACACGCAGTTAAGTTCTTACTAAAAAAAAATGTATCGAGACGGTGATTTGGATCATCCCCCCCGAGTTAAACTTTTGACAAACGCCAGTGATCACATCACCTCCTGGGCTGGGGTAATTACTGTAGTGTCACTCCGTATCTACTAGTACACATTCAGAACTGGCCTTGGCATTCCAACGCCTGCTTCAGTGTTGAAGTATTGAAAACCTATAGGTCCTGATGAATAGTGCACAATAAGAATGCAGATGTCCTTAAAGGTCATTCCTCTTGTTGCTGGAGAACAGGCCTCTTCCATTGAACATCTGCGGTCAATGTAAACCCAGAGCCAATGACTGATTATGCCCTTTACATCTCTGCAGCAGTTCAATTTACCTGCCCCTATGGGTACAAACAAGAGAATATGTTTGTATAATTTATACAACATATGGAGAACAATGTTCAGGTGCACAACCTGATGATTCTATAGTGGGAGATTTGTGTGTGTTTACTGGAAGTAACTGTGATTGAGGAAAACAGGTTTCTGTGATCACACACATGGTTGAACAATGGGAAAGATGTGTCTAATCTGTGCTCGTTGGTTGGTGTGCAGGTGCGGCATTGAATTTCACATTGAACTTTGTCCAACAATGACAAACACAAAGGATTAACCTTATTCTTTTCTTTGATCAGATAAACTCTCAGATCTTGTGCAACCAATTTTTGGTTCACGACTCAAACTGTCTTTCTTTGCTTTATCTGAATACACTTTCAGAGCAGAGGCACTAACCTCACCGCACAGTAAAGATATCCTTAGATTTCTGATAAATATTATATATTACTTTATATGTGCCTATTAGTCTGAGAATATCCTTGTCTGTGTTTAATATTTTTGTCTACTTTTTTGTGATCCTTTGAGTATTTGAAACATGCATGGTCTTGAAATTTGACCCCATCTTGTGGCCAATAAATGAACAACACCCAAAGACACAGGTATGATGCTGTATACCCAACCATCCTGCTTTTAATACAAAGTCCAGTTACAATATCTACATCCATGGTTGAAAGGAAAGAACAGGTACAGAAGTGAACGGGATGGCATCACCAGAGTTGGCCCTCCACACATCATTTATGCAGCTTGTATGTGTGCGCGCCACAACATTTCTCTTGACACAATAATTATTAGAAATTTAAGAGATAACATATTTGATATATGTCACACACGGTCAAGACTTCTGGACCACACACAGATTTATACTAGAATAATTTCAAATTTTAAACAAGGGATGTAAATGTGGGCACATCTCACTCTGTCTGTGCTCTTTCAGAAAAATACACTTGCTACCATGTGCTTCCCAGCGAAAACTAAAGATTAAACATCTTGAATAGGTTTTTGACCAACAAGTCTCTAAGTAACTAACTTTTCTGATGCCCAAGAACACCTCAGGTAGTTGTGAAGCAAGGTCAAGAGCAGTCCTTACCGGCACCATTGTAAACTACGGCATATACCTCCTTCTATTGTACATCTCTTGCTATCTAAACAAACATTAGTATCAAATAGCACCCTGCACAGAGGGCATAGCAAATAAAAAAGCACTAAAACTAGTCAATAAAAATGATAATTAAAAAAACATCAATGACAGTACACTTCAACAATGGCTCTTCAACTAAACAACATCTTGGTTATATTTGCTATATTTTGAAAAGAAAATACAGAAAAGAATAACATTAGTATAAACAAAAAAAACGAACAAATTCATAAATATATTAAAAGACATCAAATAAATATGACGAAGATAACAATAAGGCTTTTTTGAGACGAATTTTAACTACGACACATCTGATCCCCATGTACGGACATCTTGTGCTCGGACGGTACTTGTACTGAAAGGGACTGAATGGCCAATTTTTACGGACAAAATCTGACCAATGTGCTCCTATAACACCACATGGGACCAACCGCACACGATCAGGCAAAACATTGTGGACACCAGCAGAACCGATCATCCTCTAACCATCTAAAAATAGGTTGTACCATCAATATTATTAATAAAGAAGAATTATTGACTTGTGCATCCATCCTTCTCATTGCTTGCTGTAGATATGTAGTCACAATGTTATGCCTGATCTCTGTGTGTGTGTGTGTGTGTGTAATAAAGACATTTAGCAAAAGCATTGTGCAGTGGTTCTAGTAATCAAAGGACACATCACCGACTCTGGATGAATATTCGGGAGGGTAGGTCAGGAGAGTAGAGTTTGCAATTGCTGATAAATGTCATAAAAGTGGCTATGCTTCATGACAAAAAGACCTATTGCAGTTTTTTCTCAAATCGACAACAATGTCTGAGGAAAAATATTGCACACGACACGGGAAATCCAGTAAGCAGCATGTAAACAAATAACAAACAAAAAAAGTCGGCGTAAGGCAAACGCAAAACCGTTGTTTCAATCCTTATAGGCTGAAGTGCTTTTTAAGATTCGTAAAGAAAATGTTTATAATGTTTTGCTGGATTGGTCCTTTTCTTTTCTCCTCCGTCCGCATCTTTCAATGACACGATGAGACTGACATCAAGAGCAGGGCAAGGACTGGGGGCGCAAAATAGCAAGCAAAAGCGCATGACCGGGCGGCAAATCTGAGCCTGTCGAGGAGTACAATGGACTTTTAACAGGTCTTCCGTGGCCAGAGACTTGTGTGAAGTGATTGCGGGCCAGCTCGAGTTGCTGTAGTCTGGCTGCCGGAGTTGTTACGCTGGGGTGAAAGGGGGTGGGGGTGGCATCTCTCCTCATAGGCCACAGTTCATAGTTTGGGTTTCTCTTGGCACTGTGCTGTAAGTAAGCATTGTATGTCTTTACCGAGAGGCAAGATCTCGTTCTCAGCCTGTTCGAACCAGCCAAAGACGCAAGGACACAGATAGAAATGTTCACCCCTCAGTACACCATAGATACAAAGGATAAAAAGCCCATTTAGGGTGCAGCAAATATCCAGGCTCTTTGTGTTTTTTGTTTGCTTTTTTTACACACACATATATTTCCTGTTCTGAAGCCGCTTGTAATTTCACTGTTTCATATTGTAGATAGCTGACCACAACACACATGTATTATAGTAAGTCCTTCACACTGGAACACTGAGGTAAGTATATGGATTACACATGACAGTCTTGGCACCCACAAAAACTCCTCAGTGGGGCCCCCTAGAGGAAGCTGTCTGATGAGTGTGGGTGCGACGCAGAAATCTGGTGGTGTTTGTGTTGCTGTTTGTCCTTGGTTGGTGTAGGATTCATCTTTGATTCGTTGCTCTGAGAAGTGTTTGCCAATGGTTCGAGTTGCCTTCCTTCCTTCGCTCTTTCACAATCTGTTGTTTTTCTTCGGTGCGGAAAGATAGATGGGATAGTGATCTGTTCGCTTACGTTGCATAGTGGTCAAAGCTACCCAGGTACTCCAGGGCGGCCTGGTAGCAGAATTGGTATTCATCCTGCGGGGACAGAGGGAGAATTTAACTATTTAACAGTCTTTTTATAATTAATATGTATGGCCATGTATATTTATACGTGTTGAATGTAAATTGGAGTGTGATCTATATTTGATGATATTGTGATGATAAAAGGTATAAACAAATGCTCTAAGCATTGGAAATATTCATATTTTGGTTGCAAACAATGCAGTTTCGTGCTCAATTACACTAAAAAGCTAGATTTTCCTAGGGCAATACATGAATACGCCATGTCGTGTGATAAATTGGACGCGTTCATGATCAAATATAGATGCTTTACTCATGCAGTCACTGAATTGTAGAGGTGGAATCGGAATCAGAATATTGTTCAAAAGTCCTTTTACTTCAGTAATTCAACTTACAATATAAAACTAATACACACCAGGCTCCTTACATGCAGATATGTCAAGCCTTTTTGTGTTATAATGCTGATACACCTTGTAAGAACGCAAAGTACAAGTTTTAATTGTCATTGTAAGCTACAGGAAGGCACTAACTAGGAATTAGGCATATTAGGCATATGGAGCAATAGAATATAGAATGAAAGAACAAAAGCTTGACATATGTCACTTTGCATGTAACCAGTCTATATCATATATTGGTGTCACATTTAATTGCTTGACTTGAACGATTATCACATTTCTTACATTTCTAAAAAGATTTGTATTTACCTCTGTCTGCACCATCGCTGGTCTCTGAGTGCGCAGCATTTTGACAGTCTGAAAGATGTCCACGGCCCCTTCATAGCGCATCCTCTCCAGAACAATACTCAGAGTGATGAAGACGCCTGTCCGCCCTACGCCAGCGCTGAGGGAAACATCAAAAGTATCAGCGACTGTGGGATTTGGGGATATATGATGCGCTTGTCTTTGTAGTTACCTGCAATGGACAGTGATGGGTCCGTCCTGCCCAAACTGCTCCTTTGTTTTATGCACCTGGCCAATGAAATCTATGAAGCCTTCTCCAGACTTAGGTACACCTTGCTCTGGCCAATCGGTGAACTGGAATTGTCGTACTGTGCGAGATTGGCCGTCCTGAAAGATTAGGAAAAGTAGTTACCATCAATAACTTTTGTAGACAAAAAAATAATTCTCCTTTGGGACATTTATATTATTCATTACAAAAACACTAGTACATCTTGTAAGCAGCTGTGTAAAACCAACTTATTTTTATGGGAGGTAATTATAGCAAAAGACTATTGAAAGAGCTTTTTCTTGGCCTATTGACAGAGAGAAGGACTGCCAGGCAATATCCCTGCTTCATCTAATGATTACTGTTATCTGACCCTGAATCAGTGGCTGTGGTTAACTCTGAGCTGTAACGTCTCTGGGTCTGGTACTGTCAACCACTCAGTAAGCAATTACATTTCTTCTTTTCTGTGCAGCCTTTCTGACTCCCTTTTAATGTGGATCAATACAGCATCTGTCGAAGTGGCGTCAGGACAGGCCTGGCTTAGCTTGAGTTATCTATGACTGCCGTATGGCACGCATCAGCAAACACATGCACAAGGTTTTCTGGACACAGCACAAAGGAAGAGTGATGTGGGCGAAGGCTTGTCAATAGTGTGCGGCTAACCTGGTACACGCATATTCACATAAATAACTGATCACACTATTGGTCGGAATGGGATAGGAGCAGGATGTCAGCCTGTGTTATGTTCCAAGCAGAGGCTTAAAACACACTGAACTTACTCTTGCATCTGTAACTTTGAACTCCCGCAAGATGTACTGAGGCATGTTGTACTCCGCCATGGGATCCACCACAAAGTACTGGTAACGGGCTGAGCGCTCTGCAGGCCAGTACTGGTGACACTTCTCCTGAGAGACCACAACAGAAAGCCTCATTAGGAACCAGCGTCGTAAGGGAAATGCAGAATGTTTTTGTGTATACGTACTCGTCCCATCTCCCTCAGCTTAGTGAGCATGACCACTATTGTGGAGTTGTGTTCCCACAGCATCCTCCAGAAGTCCTCTGTGGTCTCAGCCAGTGGACCTTGCGTGGCGATGTAACCTCTTTGTTGCCTGTCCACACATAAGAAAGCGAGTATCAAGCAACCTACTTCTTACTTCTTAGTCAACACTGAAACTCCACCAGAGTTAGGCCTGAAGCCAAATACAGGAGCAGTCAAAACACGTGCATGTATAACTGTTCTGAGGAGCTGAATCATCACAAGCAATGCCCCATACGTCCCTTCACTGAGACCACAGCAGTGGGGGTGTGTACACAGAGATGACAGACGTGATCGGACAAGACAGGTGGGGGCATTGCAGTGAAAACCTATCCAATCCGGTCACTCATCAAGCCATCATAAGAGGAGTTAAGGGTCAGGTCATATTAGCGTTTGCAACATACCTGTATCCATCTATATAACTGGCGTTGACATAGTCCGATCCCTCCAGGCCCCTGATTGGCTGCAGACAGACTCGGGTGGTCTCGTAGGGCATGATGTTGACTAGCCGGTTCTTGAATTTGTTGCAAGGCAGGTTGGCTGTGACAAAACGAGATGTGTGGGCTTTGGTGTTCGCCAGACGCTGCAAATTGGATAGAGAACAAGCGTGTGTGATCAGTGGCTCAGTGGAAAAACTGATTATGCTTGTTGAGATGCAGGTTACATTAGGCTCATTTGCATGTGTTGGCTAATGTAAAATGGGGCAATACATCCAAGGGCTCGGAAAATGATTGAAAACAAACTGTTTAAAAATCACATTATGTAATCATATAATATTTAGCACTTCAAAGGATGAGCATAATGAGTGAAACGAATTGCGATCTGAAATATTAACAGCATGTGTTAATTTCATGACCATGACCAATCCACTAGCAAGCTGTTATTTACTCTCTGTATATGTATAATGCATATTTAAGGAGCTGGCATTGGTTTGTTTTTACTTTTTCATTATTTAGCTGAAGATCTTGAATGATTCATTCCATGATTTTTTAAAGAAGAAAAACCGCATTTGGAGGAATTTGCCAACTAAACTAAACTAAATCAGACCACAATAATAACTCTTTCAAACCAGAATAAAATTTAACTTTGTATCACTAGTTTTCACATACATGTATCTAGTGGTCTCGCATATCTTTAGAGATTTCAGACAGAAAATGCTGAAATTTGTGTCTGTATTTGTCTGTGCACACTGGAGACTTTTCGCTAATGTATTCCAATGTGGTTTTTTTACTGCAAATGGCAAATAAACTGAATCTGAATCTGAGAAAAGTGAAAAAGCCGATTATAGCCATCAATAGTGACTCTTACTCTCCACAAACATTACTTACAGTTTGGAATGGAAATGTTCTTGCTTTGGTTGTAATCGTCTGTTAGAAAATGTTCCACAGTTTGGTTTTGACTTTTTATTTACATCTTTAAAGGAATAGTTCACCGTTTTTACATACTGACATATGTTCTTACCTTACCTTAGACTAGTTAATACGTACCTGTCTGGTCTTAGTCCGTGCGCTCTGTCATGCAAACGGAGCAAAAACGGGAGCACAACCGCAGCCTCCTCTGTATATTTTGTAGCACCAAAAGGTAGCTCCCGCTAGAAGCTACCAAACTCTTCCAAGTGTTCCCTATTAAATGTATATAGTTACGTGACGTGTTACACTGCAAAGTATAGTAACACAGAAATGTAACAGTCGATTTTCTCAGCGGATAAAACGGGTACTATATTGTGAGGCGTAGTAATCTGAGGGGCGCTACGTCCGCGCACTAACTTCTTTCCGGAGACTTCTCTCTCGCTCACTTCCGTCAATAGAAGCAGCGTGACTTGTAATACACACAGTAGCAGCGAGAGAGAAGTCTCCGGAGAGAAGTTAGTGCGCGGACGTAGCGCTCCTAACTTCTCTGTGCACTAACTTCTCTCCGGAGACTTCTCTCTCGCTGCTACTGTGTGTATTACAAGTCACGCTGCTTCTATTGACGGAAGTGAGCGAGAGAGAAGTCTCCGGAGAGAAGTTAGTGCGCGGACGTAGCGCCCCTCAGATTACTACGCCTCACAATATAGTACCCGTTTTATCCGCTGAGAAAATCGACTGTTACATTTCTGTGTTACTATACTTTGCAGTCTAACACGTCACGTAACTATATACATTTAATAGGGAACACTTGGAAGAGTTTGGTAGCTTCTAGCGGGAGCTACCTTTTGGTGCTACAAAATATACAAAGGAGGCTGCGGTTGTGCTCCCGTTTTTGCTCCGTTTGCATGACAGAGCGCACGGACTAAGACCAGACAGGTACGTATTAACTAGTCTAAGGTAAGGTAAGAACATTTGTCAGTATGTAAAAACGGTGAACTATTCCTTTAAGTAAAGAGGATGGGGAATAGGTGGGTCCATGTGATATACAACGTTCTATTGAGCCTATAGTTTAACATTGTGGTGCAGAGCGACTGAAACATATTCCATGGTAACGATGGTAACCGTCAAAACTCTAATTTCTCTCCTAATTTCTTTGTAATTCCTGTAATTCACAAAGTCTTTCTTTGTCAGTCAACAACTATACTCTCAATTTGTTCTAATAAAAGGTGTCTCAAAGTGGTGACAAAATCAAAATCATGCATGGTGGCCAATAAAAAAGACTAAGATATAAGAATAATATGACAAGTTTTTTAATCTAATGATTATCAAATAATGATCTAGGAAAAAAATTGGTTATTTTCTTTTTTTAAATGTCTTTTACAAACAACTTCCTCCCCATCGAGTTCTGAATATTCTAGAATTCTAGAACCTGAAGGCAAGCTTTTCATAAATCAGACTTTAATTGGGCGGTCGTGGACTAAAGATTGATATGTCGACTGAAAAGGAAGCTCTTAAATCAATGTATTTGACCTTAACTGTACTCAGAAAACATCCACTTCATGGTCTTTCCAAAAGTCTCATGAAATGATATAAAAAATGATTGATCTGACATGAAGTAAATACTAAATAGTTTTATTTTCTAGCTTGCTCCTAAACATAATTAACTAACCCAGTTTTGCGGATTTCTCATAGAAATCCTAGTAATTTAAATAAAACAATGGATCTTCTAAACATCTAAAGCCCGAGACGACCTACATCCTTACCTTGAACTCGAGCTCCATGCCGGTGACGTGCTCGCCGCTCTCCACTTTGGAAAGCTTCTGCATGTAGGAGTACAGGCTCCTGGCTGCTACCTCCGTGTTGCCACAGGCCACTGCCTCCAGCAGGGCCTCGTGGATGAAGCTGTACTGGTCCTCTGTCTGCACCATGTAGTTCCTCTGTGACCTCATCAGAGTCACATGACCGTAGATGTCCACCGTGCGCTCGTGCCGAATGCGCTCCAACATGGCGTCGATGACAATGAAGCATCCGGTCCGACCGACACCGGCGCTGCAGGAGCAAAGGTTGTCAAGTATTGTGAACTATGCTATAATACAAAAATGAGGAGCACAGGGACTGGTCTCCTGCGGATGCCTAGAGTCAAGACTAAACATGGGGAGGCAATTTCTAAGATTTTTTGAATAGTTTTCCTGAAAATGTGAGACAGGCTTCTTCTCTGACAATGTTCAAATCCAGGTTAAAATCAGTTCTGTTCATCTGTGCATATGACTGAGGGATTTTATCTAATGTACTGTTATTATTCATTTACTTATGTGTATTTTAATGCCTGGTGTGATTGTTTCTATCTTGTTTTCTTAAGCACTTGTGTATGAACTGTGCTACAAATAAAAATACAATTGCCTTGCCTGACTTCATGGTTATATGCTGAAAAGGCTGTTACTGTACCTGCAGTGAGCAACAATGGGTCCGGCATCAGGAGGGTTACAGGATTTAACTCTACGGAGGAAGTTGAGGAAAGGCGTGGGGTATTCTGGGACGCCATGGTCGGGCCAGGCGGTGAACTGGAACTGACGCACTTCTCGTCGTTCACTACTGCCATTCTAAAGAAACAACCAGAGAAACGTCAAGTCAGAATATAAAAAAGAAACATGACCTTAAAATCAATCACGGTACTTAAAGGTGATGTCAGCAGCTAAGATTTGCTGCAGGAGAACAGTAAAATCAATGAAAAAGGATTGGAATTCCTTTTGACCAATCAGGAAGCTTTGACGGTGAGCATGGGCGGGTCTACCAGTGGTGTCTTCAAAAAGATTTACTCTCTTCACAGTTTGAAAAGTAACTTAAGATTGTAAAAGGAGTACATTTTATGTTAATCCTTGGCTGCAGATAAGTAATTACCACCATTGCATTTGGAGGATCGCAAATCTCCCTTTCCTCACCTAAACGTGTATTTTCATGTGTTCTGTTTATGTTTATGCAACTTATGTTAATATGGCTCTGAATAGTTCTTCCCCTGTGCATATGATTAATCCTCTACAAACCTTGTCTTTAAAATAGACTATTTATGTATTGTTAAGTTTGCATTGTGATGTTCATTCACCTCGGCTTCACCTGCTGAAAGTGTTTGGAAGTTTTTCTATTGTGTGAGAAAATAATCAGGGCAAGATAATATATGCATCGTTAAATGCATTGTCGAGAATAAAAAATACCAAATTTCATAAACTTCATAAACCAAGCTCCACTTGGCCTAGTTTTAGCTTGTGTAAGTAGGCCACAGCCTGACGGACCTAGATTAGCCCTGGTCTATGTGAAACGGCTGTGCCTCCAACAGTTATCCAATCTCAGGCCAACACAGGGCGGTCTGTCTGCTTTGAGGGCTGCGATAGCACAAATCAGTATATGAGGCCACGTAATGTATCGGAACAGCTAAGACTTTTACCTTGTGCAGAGAAAACGTGCGAATACAGAACGTGGCAAGCTCCATTGTGTCCAGCAAAGTGACTTGGATCATGCCGTAGGTCTCTGTGCCTCGACTCGGCCAGTATTGATCACACTTTATCTAAAAAAACAAGAAAAAACATTACATTTTTGTTACATTTCTTAACATCATAATCCAGCAGCATCAGATTAGAACAATAGGTAACAAGCCACTTCTTTACCCTGGACTTCTCCTCCAAACGTGTCATCATCACCACAGAGGCCGCTCTTTGCTCCCACACCATCCTCCAGAAATCTCCAAAGGTTTCGGCGAGCGGCCCCTGTGTGGCGATGTAGGCGTTCTGCTTCCTGTAGCCGTCGATGTAGTTGGCATTGATATAGTCGCTGCCCAAGATACCTGCAAATGAGACGTGTGTAAGGACTCCAGATGCAACTTAACCTCGGTGCAGGGCTTGAAACAGCTTAATGGACTGACAGTGACACCACACACACACACACACACACAAACAAACAAACAGGAGAGTGTGTCATGGCGTGGAAGGGATTTTTTGTTATTTGGTGCTTGGTTTTATTTTGACTTCTGGTTTCTGTGGTTTTGTTTTAATTTGACTTCCTGTCCTGTTTCCCTGTGTTGATTGTTTGCCCTGCCCTAATGTGTTTCACTTTGTCTCTATATGTACCCTGGGCTCTTCCCCATGTGTTACTGGTCCATTGTCTTTGTGCGTCTATTTTCATGGTTTCCGAGTTTCGTTTGGATTTTTGGTTTGTTTTTCCCCCAGAGTTTTATTTAATTCCTTCAGTAAATCAATCAATGCAATCCTGCTTTTTGGGTCCTTCCTTGATGTCTCCCCGTGACAGAGTGGGTATAATTTCATGAGCTCCACATCAAACTCGTTCTTTCTCGTTGCTGTCGGAGCCCTGGCTGCTCTTGAATGCGTTTGTGTTTTCCTCGGTTACATGCCAGCGCACACAGGGGCAGCACAACACGCTTTCTGTTTCGGAGCCGTCACTGTGGCTTCCTTCTCCACTCTGCCTCTGGGGTGACCAAACATGCAAACAAGTCTGACTAGGATCAATAATCAGGATTTTATAACGGTAGAAACACTCTAAACTTTACCCTATCCATTTCCACAGAGATCGTATAGTGTCTCTGTGTAACCATGGAGACAACACTGACAAATACATGCATTTTGTCGTCCTGCTTAATTCCCTCGGTACATGTTGACATTTTATATCAAGGGTCTTCAATCTTTTTCCTCCAGAGAAATTGTTTAGGAGAAAAAAGGACAGCGACTACTCCTTTTAACGATCGGGGGAAAGTATTTGTGAGCGAGCCTCAGAAGGGTTGCAGTTAGAGGCCCATGAAAAATTCTATTATTCATTCGTTAGGGCACAAAGTGAAAGTGTTAATTTACAATAATTCTAATCAATGATTGATTTGACAAGAACAGTGATAATCCAGGACATGTACTGTATGAATATTTACAGGTATTGGTCTTCCCGCTACAATTGTTTGATTTTCATGTTGGATTGTCTCATCAATAATTGTCTTCTGATGTGAGAGTACAGAGAGATGGCACTTTGGATGATGAGCTTCTGTTAGCTCCCAATATATTGGTTGGAGACTCCAGTTTTCTATGGGTTCTTCTTAACAAAATCTCAATATAATAGGAAGAATTACAGGTGAAACAGAAATTTATAATATCATTCAAAAAATTTCTGTAATTCAACACAGAAACCAATATAAGATATGGACTCATTACATGAAAAGGGACATATGTATAAGTCTTTGGTATAATGTTGATGAGCCAATAATCAACATTATAACAAATAAAGTTGTTATATCTCACTTTGCTTCTGAGTCTATAGTATATTAGTTTCAAGTAAATGGATATATGAAGGATAATTTTCTGAGTTTCACATGTGTATTGAGAACATTTATACATTTGTTTGTGAATGTAACTGGGAGTAATCTGAAACCACTGCTCACCGTCGATGTGCGCCAGGACCACTCGGGTGTGGTCGTAGGCGATGACGTTGGCGTAGCGGTTCTTGGGCTTGTTGACCTCCAGGTTGGAGTGCTCCCAGGTGAACTGCTGTCCCGGATCGATGGACTGGAGGAGAAACAAGAGCAGAGTGTGTAGGAGCTATTAAGCGGTGCATTTGCAGATAATGGATCGTCTGCTCCTGCTCCATAACGTAGACAAGTTATACAGCAATAAATTGTAGTGCTGAATTAATCATGAACATATAATCAGCACGCGGATAAACAAAAGTTAAATCACATTTGCGTTATGAAGCGAAGACTTAGCAGCTATAAAAATGCGTCTCGCTCCGTTCACTCATACAGAATAGTAATGCATTCCAACCTCGTACTCCTGCGAGAGTCTCAGGTTGTCATTGGCCTTCAGCAGCTCTATGTGCTCGGCCAGCTCGGTGACGGGGATCGGAGGATGGCTCATCATTCCTGCATGATAACGAGGATCACAGAAAGAAAAGAGTAAAGATCAAAAGGTGAAGCCGGCTCGCGCTGAACAGCCTCAAATCACTGCCGCTTGACATCGCTCACGTGCAAAAGGTGGCCTGATAACTACACAATCATGCGCAGTTGCATGATATTAAGAAAGACATCGAGGCGGATAATCAATTTTGATCCATGTGTTCGGGTAAAGCGAGGCGAGGCGCGTTTTTTAGTAAATGTTTTTCTTTGATAAATCGCTGGCGGTGTGATCAGAGAAGCGACTTGGAGAATACAAACACAGACAAACACTAATTAGGAGGGCAGCACATACAGGAGCAAGCACAGGAGAAGAACCCTGTGCTTGCAACAACAGTTTCTCTTCACAGCAGGAGGGAAAGGAAAAGGCAAAACCTCCATGAGGATAAATCAAAGGGCCTGAAGTAACAGTGCGTAGAGTGAAAGGGAAACAAACCACACAGGGCAAAAGGGAGAAGTCTTAAGTAACAGTGTGCCTTGGTGTTCCATGGCTATAATCAATTGTGCTGCGGTAAAATAACATCTCTCCAAATACATTTAACATTAAGGAAAAGGTCTAGTTATTGCCTTGTAGCCAGCGGCCCTTTTGCTCACACAGATTAGACAGCTGTTGTACATACATAACATTCTTCACCATTTATTAAAGGTGATATCTACAACTGTTGTATAATTTTTTATTTTTGACCATATGATCCTGTAGTATCATCTGTATAAAGTATTTTTCATAATACATTTATTCGAAACAGTCCGTCTCCTTGGAATAAGAATCACCAGTAAGATTTCCTGGAGAAGAATAGTTAGATGGGGAGGGGCCTCAGCTGTCTATCAAGAATTAGAATTAGTTTGTGTCCAATCAGGAACATGTGGGGGCGGGTCGAACTGGCGCTTGCGTTCCAAAAATTTCACAAAGTAGCTTTATCAATACAATATACAACTATATCTACATACATACATATACAGTAAAAACATCGGGACTATAGTAAGCACTCAAAACCCTATTAATATCTATAAAAGTATTAGGAAAATAAACCAGCCCATTCTCCCTGTTATCCCAGCTCATTCCTTTCTGTATGTTACACAACTTTTAAGAATAGCATAATATAGCGTGTTTGCCACCCACGAACAGGTGCCATAAGATATACTGTTAGATTTTTGAACCTTTCTATTTGAAAAGAACCAATTGCGCTACAATAAAACAACTTCTATTTTTGACCTGCCAAATGTGGGCTTAAAAGATTTTCTGCAGCACAGCACCCACAGGTAATCACGACAGAGCACTACTGTCACGACCGCAACGACCTCAGAATGCATCAGGCAGGATTTTCATCTTTACTGAGCATCTCAAGAAAACACATCTCTGGGGAGAAGAAGTGGGCTTCAAGGTTGCTGCCACCAGAGAGAGGGAGAATGTATGATAAAAGAAAAGCAGCTGAGGTTTTCGCTGGGTTTACTCTGCTTTCCCAGGATCATGCACTTTCATCTTGGGATTAAAATGGTTCCGGCTGTGACAGGTAAAAACTAAATCCTTTATGCGAGGGTAGTCATGATACACCGTTTCCAATGCTGCCCCATAAACTGCAGGCTTATACTGCCATGAGTAAATTGTCGCAGAATTAATGCAACATCTGTTAATCAAATGAGGGGGAACAAATAAATAAAAGCAATGCAGCATTAGCCTGGTGCCGTGACCAGAACAGCTGTGTTGTTAGAAGCGCAAAATCATGTTGTTAGTCCACAGTGGGGGGTTTCAGCTGGCAGGAAGAGAGTCACACAAACACTCTTTCATGCCGTTTTTTGACCACATTCAAGATTTACCAGACAAATGTGGTTAATGGGCATCTTGTGTTGTCTGTAATATCAAGCTGGGAATGTGGGTGAGCGGAAAAGATCAGATTTTGTCGGCTATGACTAAAGTGTGACCAAGCACTGACTGTACCCCGACAAGCAGCCATTTTGATCTGAGAGACAGGAAGCAGCCAGCCAGGTGCCTGTTGTTTGCTTGCTTGGATCTATTATAATAACTGGATAGGGTAAAGGATGAGTGCACTGACCACTATATTGGAGAAACCAAACAAACTCTACAGAAACGACTTTACCAACATCGTAGAGAAAACTCTAGTGGGCCACAGTCGGCTGTTCATCTCCACCTCAAGGCCTCCAACCACACGGTGGATGACACAGAGGTTAAAATTCTGGCTCGGGAGAAGAATTGGTTTGAGAGAGGGGTGAAAGAAGCCATTTGTGAGGAAACAAAAACCTTCTCGTAACAGAGGAGGAGGGTTAAGATTTGTTTTGCCTCGCATCTATGACGACATCCTAAAAACAACGCCCTAACTTGGGACAAGGTCAGTGACATGCTAATGAGTTAGGAGGGGTGAGACCTGCACTCCACTTGAGCATCCCAGCAGACAATAGGTCTGTGACATGCTAATGAGTTAGGGTCGTTAGCCTCAGCAGGGTCGTTAGATCTGCTCCCTTCTACATCAAGCAGACCTTAGATTGTTTATGAGTTAGTATCAGGATTAGGGTGTGGCTTACCACACCCATAGGTTATAAATCTCCAACGCGCGGTCCGAGAATTCATTCCCTGAAGAAGTCCCCAGGTTGAGGACGAAACGTCGGGAAAACTTGCTAAGAAGTACAGATGATGGGTGAGAAACCTTACTTTGCTTTGACTAATCTCTGTACGACTGAGGGCTTACACAAACTTATAACTGGATAGGGTATTACTAGCTTGGAGTTGAAGGACCCATGTGCTCGGGGATTCTTGTGGTACTGCAGACTGAACAAGACTAAATTCCCGTGGGCTACCCAGAAATTTTCCCCATAGAACTCAATGTAAACTAAAACAGCTCGACCTCAGCTGACAGAGAACCTATACAGCTTTCACAAAGGTCGGATTTTGTGGGGATTTTAGTGTCCCTTCAACTTTTATTCTTATATCCTTCAGTTTTTTTTAAATCCACACTTCAGTGCAACAAACTCTGTTCAATCGTCTCCTGGTCTAACTCCTGCACTAGCTCTGCTCTGATCAGCAGGGTCTGATCGGTCAGAGCGCGGCCTTGGCCCTCTGTGCACGTCCATCAGAGCCACACATGTGTATTTGGGGCAAAGCATCATGGGATCTCAACCACTGCGCAGAACCGGGAGGACCAGACAATGCCCACAATATATGTGAGTTCCGCTAATCTTTTGATGCCCATGGTGGCACATGCACTACTGAGCACAAGCCATTGATTTGAACAGGACGCCATCTTGGATCGCCAGGGCTTGGTTGTTTGGCCTGTAGTGTGACTTTGAGCTTGTATTGTTGTATTACTGTGTTTGTATGGCCTCCACTTTCACTTGAGGTAATTTTTGCATGTGAAAGCCAGATCCCGTCAGACCTGATCTGAAGCTAAGCAGAGCAGGGCCTGGATAGTACTGTAATGGGAGACCTCTGGGAACACCAAGTGCCACAGTGGGGCACACTTCACCCACATTGCCTAGAATGAGTCTGGTGTGTGTGTGAATGGCTGGCGGTGGTTGGAAGGGCTGATGGCACATACTGTTCCCCAGGGCAGCTGTGGCGACAGTAGCAGTTTATCATCACCATGTATGAGTGTCCAAAAAGGGCTATATAAATGCATTATTGTTACTTCATATTGATTAGGTACAGTAAGTAGTTTGAATCTGAATGTGAATACAATTCGTTTGGCGATTTACTCTGCGTGGGTTTATTTCCACAACCGTTATGGCATAATTTCAGCAGGTTTAAAATTAGCCTAATGAATATTTTCAGTGTCAAATCCTGAGCGATTAGTAGGACACCTCCGTATGCTAATGTGCTGCGTTTGGGTGCATTGTGTAACGTACCAGGAGTCTGAAAGTTAATGCGCCTCATCTCCACGGGGTCTGTGGGGTGGTGCGCCATCATCTCTGCGTTGCTCAGGAGACTTTTAGTTCCTGGTTCAGAGTCTTTTCGCTTGCTGCTTGATAGAACAAAGACAGAGCACGTGTTGATAATCAGACACACCTCAAATCTCTATATTTAGACCCAAAGTGTTGAGCACAGCTACAGTCGCATGCATCTTATGGATTGAGCTCTACAATGCAAAATGTTCTTTATAAACGGTATAAAACTCTGAAAATTGTTTCTGAAGGTGTCCATACCTGTATCTATTTTGGGCTGTTTAATGTTTATAGTCTACTGTGGTGTATGCAAATGTATGTGATGTAAAGCATGTGAATCCCTGTCCCAAGGCGAATTTCTCCTATGGGAGACGAAAACGTAGTATCTTATCTTAATAATAAATGTGTGAAAAGGCCCTTGTATGTAAAACTAATTAATTATACTGCATATTATCTGTATTTTTTTAATTTACAGACTTATGACTCTTATAATTCTATAATGACTGCAGAAGTTGAGCTTTGTTATGGTCAAACAAATCCCATATTCACTGACTTTTCAGGATTTAAACAACTAATCAATTAATCAAAGAATGATCTGCTAAATAATAATAATCAAAATAATTAATTACAGCCCTATACAGTATGACAAAATAATACACTATTTCTGTTTTGTAATTAGGCAAGCTATTGAAGGCCCATTACATTCAGTCCAAAAATAGTCAAATAAAAGACTTTTTAGACATTTTTTTTAACAAAACCTCATGTTAGCCGTGTATGTTCAAATATCATTCTGCCGGTTTTCTCCTTCTTTCTTTCCCCCTTTTTTTACTGATCTAATCCTACATCAACATTTAACGTCACTCACTTCCAGGATGTCTCTAGTTTGACCACAAAAAAAGCAGTTTAATTATAAACTGAAAATAAATACATTCATGCCCCAACTTAAAATCTACAAATGACCCTAACTCTAAAAGAAACGGGATCCTCAGTTTGAGCAGAGACGATGGACATCCTGACAATGTTCGTACTAAAGAGAACACATTACCAGCACTACTACTATTAGTGCCTTCAAATCCCCATCTGAGGATTGTAAGATCCAATGAACAAAGAAGTCGTCACTGGTTTAATCTTACCTGTCAGGTTGGCTGCTTCCAGTGAAACAGGAAGGAGGAAGAAATAATTAGGGGCAGAGAGGGAAGAAAAGAAGAAGAACAGATTGTTAGAGAGAAATCAATATATTGCATTAGTATTCAAAAGGTCGATGGCTTTTGCAGATATGCGAGGCCTGGTGCAGGGTCAGACTGTCTGATAGCTGTCTGAGGGAGAGCAAAGTCTAAAGTGGAACAAATTAACGGAGCATCATCCTTAAATGTCGCCGTAAATCCAGGCTTCCTATTTTGTAAAAAAAACAAAACAATGTGAACTTGTTTGTGTATTCTTCTGCAGCACTCACTTTTTGTACAGAAGGATCGCAATCACAATGCAAATGATGAAGACCACGGCTAAGACAGGTCCCACCACCCAGATCAGCCCGTCGCCCGCATCCAGGGGCTGGGGGTCCGAGTCCGGAGCGATGACTGGGTCTGTGTAAGGGCTGGCCACGTACATTTTCTACAACAAACAAGTACATGTGTGATTACCATTCCACTCGGATGGGATTGTTCATTTGTTTTATTGATGTTGTAAATATTACTCTTGTATTGTCATATTAAAAAAATAATTATTAAGCTGGTTTTCTCCTTCTTCCTTCCTCTTTTTTTTTTTTTACAGATCTAATTCTACATGAAATTGTATAAAAATTTACTTCCAGGACGTTTCTTGTTTGACCGTTCCAAAATAGTTTTAAAAGCAAGAAATATTACATTAGAAATCACACTGAGACTTTTTACCATACTGAAATAATATCTTAAATATAAAATGCAGTACAGTTCATGCTGAAATACAGTAAAAAAGAAGCTTTTCGCCTGTAACTTATTGCTTTGATCAGAGGGTGAAGTTTCATTTGTTTTCTATCAATGTTTTTTTTGTTTAAATTTTGAAAATGACCAGCTACAAACACAGCTGTGATTCTAAAACCAAAACTAAAAGCAAAAAACGGCTTTGAGCGTGATGTTATAGTGGTACACTGCCATCATACTATTACAAGAGAAAGACAGGAGCCTTTAAACAGAAGGGGTGGAGTTAGCGTGGATGGTGGTCTAAAAACAACCCCAGGTCTGTTGTTTAGCAATGTTATAACATTATACGTCAACGTTAAAGAGAGTGAATTACAACAATGATTATGTAATGATTTAGACCCTCTTTGGACTTGCCGAGTTATAAATGTCCAACTGGAACTGAAAAAATACAATATATGTTTGTTGGAACATCTGCGCTGATATTTATGTGAGATTGAATTTCCATGCAACAAATTGCTGATGTAGAGAAAAGCATCTCCTCCCACAGTTCTTAGCGAGCTCAACTCTTTATTACCATCAGTGATGAAACTACGCGGGTGATTGCCTTTTGCCTACAACACTTTGACTGACGTGAATGTTATTATTTTAGCTGCAGGGCTGAGAAAAGACAGGTTTTATAAGACTTTGAACGATGGAAGGTGTATCAACACGTGCACACAAATATTTATGATTTATTTTAAGAAGCTTTCCAGAAAACGATAAGCCAACACACTGAAAAACAATATTTTTAAGTTAATTAGATCTAGAAAAAATGATTTGTGCTAAAACAAGAGGATTGCTAAAGTAAAGTGCCTGGCTGGTACTTCACCTTTAAAGCTGAAGTACCAGCCTTTGAAACCCTAAAGACATAACAATCTAATAATCTAATTTGTTCCTCGCTCTGGTTCTTTAAACCAGCCATTTTCAGTAAAAAGAGAGTACTATCCCTCATTAAAACAATCATCCAATCAGCGCTCAGTATGTAAATCATCTAATAAGATAAGGCAACTTGTTCACAAAATGACCCGAGCTGCAGTATGTCAAAAACTCAGCAGCTTGAGTCCTGACTAAAACCAGGAAGTACAATCACAACAGTGCAGTTCTCAGGTCTCTGCACTGGCTTCCTGTGGCTCAGAGAATAGACTTTAAATCAGCTTTGTTTGTTACAAGTCTCTCCATGGCCTCGCACCAATCTTCATCCGAGACATGTTAGTGCCATATGAACCAACACGGACTCTGAGAAGCACAGGGACAGGCCTCCTGCTGGTGCCCAGAGTCAGATGGGATGGGATAAATATGGGGAGGCAGCATTTCAGATTCATGCATCTAAAATCTGGAACAGTCTTCTCTGACAATGTTCAAATCCTGGTTAAAAACGGTTCTGTTGAGCTGTGCGGACAACTGAGGGATTTCATCTTCACTCTTTTTAATATTCTGTGATTATTTAGGATTTTAATGCCTTATATTGTTTCTATCTGGTTTTGTTAAGCACTTTTAGTTGTCTTGTGTATGCTATACAGATAAACTTGTAATGCCTTTCTGTTTTTTTTTTTTGCATCTATTCTTATCAATATGCCTATCTCTACTCCTACTAATCTTGCATCTGACTTTGATTATGTAACAAATCCTCTGAACAATAGCAGCGTGTGCGTCTGTCATACCCCAGTTGTAGAGTTGAGTTCAGCCAAAATGAAGAAGACGTATTCCTGGCCGGGCTCGAGCGCACGGTTCTCGAAGCCGCCGTAGTCCAGCTGGTCCCCCAGGGTGAAGAAGGCCGGCAGAGTGGCAGGTGTGAATCGGGCTGTTATGTACGCCCGCCGCAGGTCCACCGTCTTCTGCTGCCTGGAATCTCTCTGCTTTTGACTGATATCCTTCAATAGCTGTGGGGAATAGAGCGCGGAGACAGACAAGGAAACGCGTGACTGATACTGGAAAAAATATGCAAAATTAGAAAAGGGTAAGGATTGCCAGGAGTTGCTAACGGTGATAATATTCTGTTGTGTTTATAGGTCTTCTGCTGCTTTGAGGCACAGACAAACAGTGGTTTCTCTCACCTCCTCAAGGTCCATTTCGTCTGGGCTCTTGAGGTGTCTGATGACGCCACGGGCTCTTCTTAATGGGACCACCACCACATAAACGTTTCTGTTCAACCCAATCAAGACACATGTATTAGATGCAGTTCTTACTACAACTGTTGTAGTTTATCCAATGATGCAACAGTCAAAGGTTCTCACAAATCCTTTGCATCATATAAACCAACTATGAACACTGTATTTCAGCACAGCACTAGAATGATAGTAGTATAGAAATAACAAGGTAGGGACTCTTTGTCAATTATTTTCTCTGGCCACATTGGGTTTGTTGTGGAGGGCAGGGCTTGTTTGCACATGGCTAACTTCATTTTAATTTTGTAAAACACAATTTGCAAAACACATGTATATTATTCTAACATGAATTGATGGGAAGAGTCCGTGGGCTTGTACAATAAAGAAATAAGCTTTCAATTTTTGTCCAGAAAAGGCCAAAAGTGGTTTGTACAGTTGCAGAAAGACTGGTTTTGTAAACGTTTTTTAATTAGTAACAAGAGATAGCGATGCATTTCAACCATGTCTGATTTGTACATGTTGACCGATTATCTGGGGAAACATGTAAAAGTTGTAACTGTAATCTAAAATGTAAATCTTACATACAGCCTTTTTGAAAGTCTGTCCTGAAAAGTACATGCAAGAACTTTTCAACCATCAGTGACATACTTTACTGGCGTCCTTGTTTCCAGTGATGGCAGTATGATGGTGACTGTGGCTTCTGTGTCGCGGGTGTGGTCGATCTCGGGGCGCCGAATGGTGATTGGTGGAGAGGTTTTTGCGGTGATGCGGTGACGGAGACCTCCCATGTTTCCTTCTGGAGCAGTGATCATGAAGTCGTAGCTGGTGTCGGGCTGCAGGTCTGGGATCATAGCTTTTCTGAGGCGCGCGTCCACCTCCATCTTCCTCTGATTATACTCCACCTGAAGAGAAATGGTTAACATTGGTGAATCTCAGATTGTTGTTCAAAATGTGTGTTGAATTATTTGAAGTAAAAAAACCACTGATAAATCTTATACAATGGTAAAAACAGACTCCAGAATTATTATTAGGAAAATTATGTTGGAGTCAGATGCTAAAGTAAAAAAAAAAATATATATATATATATATATATAACTTTGTCAGTGTTTATTTGACTAGTGTGTATAACATGCTGAACCATTGTTCTGGGTCCATTGGTGGACCCAGAAGAAGAATTAGCCTCTCGAAAACGTCTTTACGGGATGGACCAAAAGTTGGCTCTTGGCCCAAAGCTCCGTTCCACATGTGTGTCAATGCTGAGGGGGGTGGATTTTTTTGGACCAGTCTAGTTTACTTGTTGTGAATTTTTGAAGTCTCTCGTTCAAATGAATGGAGCTGCTCCGGCTGACGCATGCGCAGATGCGTTTTTTCACATTTTTCTTGTGGGCGGGACCACTCGCAGCCATTTTGGATTGCTCCAGTAGAGCTAATTTTTTGGCCCATTAGTTAGAACGGCGGAGATAGGCGTGACTCTGTCACGCCTGAATTTTTGTTTAATTCATAAACTGAGAACTTGTACATACTGTGAAGCGATAGGAGTTACTGCTCTCTGGAAACTCCCAAATCAAAAGCACACTAGTCTTTGTGGCCAAGTTGACAGAGAAATTCCTTGGAACATCTGAAATGAGGACAGATAAGAACACACATAAGTCACTCGTGTGGAGGGCTTTTGTTTGTGTCTGCAGCTCCTCAGGTTTCCACAGCAACCCTGGTGAACACATGACGTTTGAGGAGCAAAGGTTGATGCTGAGGAGGATGAGCAGGTGAGCAGGAGAGTGGACGTCAGAACAGATCAAAGACAGGAATGTGACATGCGCCATTCTCACAGTGTTAGTGTTTGTATGACTCTGAATCCAGCATGTCAGCGCAAAGCTTAGTAAAGGTGGCTGAGGAGCTCTATTAGATAAAACACACTTACCTGCAGAAATTGGCCCAGATGTACCTGTTTCCTTCATTTACTTTCTCCACTTACCTTTTGTAATAGATTCTGCATGTACATGCCTTGTTTGGACTTTTACCTGAGAGTTGTGATAAGCTGTGTTCTTTGAGCAGACACCCATTAACATTCAGCTTGTTCCACTGGTGTGAGGGGGAGGTGATGGAGGTAAGTGAGTGAGGAGGACAGGGGAGCACATGCTCCTCTGAATGTGCAGCTCTCAGCCTCAATGAGGTGCACAGGTTTGACCTGAAACAACTGGTCCACACTTGATTTGGTGGTTGGATGTGAAACTTCACAGGAAGAAGGGGAGCAGAGGCCAGTGCTAAGGAGGTAACATGTGCTTTGAACTGCCCTACCTGTTTCAAAGGCCAGTGTCTGGCACAGCCGAGGTGAGCTAAATGGCCCTGGACCTGCCTTGTTGTGGGCTCTGAGCTGCACCTCGTAGGCTGTGCTGTGATTGAGGCCAACTATGATGTAGCTGGACAGCGTGGACGAGAGTGTGACATGCCATGGAGGAGCAGAGGGGGCTGGTCCTGAAGAGGCATCAGGGATAACAGGGGGTTTCTGGCTCACTGCCTTTTTATAAGCAATGGTGTACTCAGTGATAGCACCATTACAGTCTTCTGAGACAGGAGGCTGCCAGGAGATGTGCAGCGAACAGCAAGTGGCATTAACAAAGTCAGATATTTCGGGGGGTCCCGAGGGTGGGCACATTGGAAGGGTTATTTCCTGCTGTGACACAGCTCCAAAGCCTGCCTTACTCTTAGCAGAGAGGACAAACACATACGAAGTTCCCGGGGAGAGGTTACTGAGGGAGTAGTTCCTCTCTTGGGGAGAAAAATCGACAGAACTGTTCAGGGAGCTGTTCTTCTGGCCAAACTGCAGTCGGTATCCCAGGATTTCTACAGGCCGTCCCTTTTTGTCAGTCTCAGAAGTAACCGCTGGAGGAGTCCACTGAATAACCACTGACGTACCCCCTCCAAGGCGTACCCGGAAAGATGGATGACCAGGAACTGGAGAGAGAGAACATGATTAAGTCTACAAAAGTATGAATTTCTTATATCCTATTAATTCATTAGTGTATTAATATTGTATAATGTAGGTATTTTAAGCACATCATATGAATGATCTTACCGATTCCTGTGGTCTGCACCATCCTAGCTTTACTGTGCGCACCATCCCCTTTGGTGGTGTATGCAGCAACTGAGACAGAGTACACAGTCTCTGCTTTCAGCCCACCCAAAACCATCTCCTAGGACAAAAAAGATAGAGATACCTCATAGTTTATTTTTTTCAATATTTAAACTATTGTGTAACCAGTAAATGTCAGCAAATCTCAGGTGGGGAACTTTCCTAAATATAGAAAGGGAGCAAACTCACATAGTGAGTGGAGTCAGTCTCCTCCATCTTATCCACAGACACAACGTTCAGCAGGCAGCGCAGACGAGACAAGAGAGCACCAAAAGAGAAAAGCTGTCTGAGGATTAAATGCACATTAAACCCTATTTAAATATTCAGACAGTCACCTGGGACTCGTCCAATAGAAGGTCTTTGATCCGGGGCAGATTTCGAGAATCACTGCCTCCAGTGTTGCTGTAGTGCACCTGGTAACCCCGGATCTGGCCTTGGCGGAGCCGCGGTGACACAGGGCGCCAGGTGACACGCAGGGCTGAAGAGTTGAGAGGCTGAACATCCACCTGACGAGGTGCTGCTCCTGGAACTAAACACTCGAGTAATTAAATGACCAGCAGACAGGCAGTAAATAATCAACTAAACAATCAATGCTGATTAGCTGAAAGCTACAGCTCGGTACTTACCGTCTGCATCAGTTCTGCACAGTACAGCTTGGCTTTGAGGGCCGGTCCCGCGCGCCGTCGAGGCGGCCATTGTTACGTTATACCAGCTCCATTTGTCCAGCCCTTCTACCACTGTGTGCCTTTGCTGAGGAGGGACTGCCAGCTCCATGAACTGGGCCTGACCGCCACCTTCGGCTCCAGAGACTTTCTGATAGCTCAGCTCATAACCGGCTAACTGTCCATGCTGCTCCTCCACAGGAGGAGGCCTCCAACTTACTCTGAGTGCGGTGGAGCTGACACTCTCACAGGACACCCCCTCAGGTGGGGCAGAGGGCTCTGGTTGGACAGGGATAATGGTTTAGGAACAACCAGAGAATAGGGCAAGAAAATCCAGGGGAGGATGCAAGCCAAAGGAGAAAAGTTAGGAAAAAGGGAGACAAAAAGAAACTGAACTGAAAATGCTCAAACAACAATCAATGACTTAGGCAGAATGGGAGCAACCACATAAAGTAAATAGACAGTGTTAGGCACCGAGCCTAATGAAATAGAACAGAGACAAGAATATTGACCTGATGTGGGCAATGTAATTATAGTGGAGAGACCTTTGCCTCTCATACACAGCTGCTTTACATTTTAGCATATTCATTTAAGAATTCAAAAGAGAGGACTTGGTTTCAGGGGCTTCAACCTATTTCTGAATATAATGAAATATAATGCACTGTAGTAACAAATGTACAGATCATAGACTCTGCCTGCTGACAAGGAGAAGGTCTTCGGCTCCAAAGGGACAAAGACAAACAAAACTGAAACAGATCTTACACAGTGCAGGATTTAGGAGGCAATAAAAGAGACACAGGAGCCTCGGGAGAGAAAGGCACTCAGATGGATATTGGGAAGTCAAACTGGAATGATGAAGTGAAGACAAGAATTGAATCAAGGACAGTTCTAGTCTAGCTGGAGAGTTTTAAACTATATGCAAAAGAAAACTTATGTCATACCTGTAAAATAACCATTGTGAATACGGCATCTGGACCATGTGTGCGCTGCCGGGACTTTATAAAGTTCTGTGCGTGTGGGGGTGTAATAGTCATAGCTGACAGGTTCAAGTATCTCTCCACTCAGCCATACAGCCAGTGTTCAGCCGGCCTCAGGGGACAATCTAGATGTGCACCAAAGCTTGCCGATAACAAAGCAACACACATTACCTCCACAGGAAATGAATCATGCTGCATGAAATAGCTACCTTGGATGCCACTTCATTTTGGTTGAAGAAGAGAACCACTCAGAGAGCAGTTTGTAATCAGACTTACAACAGATCTGGTGACACGGATCCCCTATGTGATTGCGGTTGCTTACCTCTGAACAACAACCGGCTGAACTCGATCTTACTCCTGGTTAGAAACATGCACCTTTGTCTCTGCTATGTCTTAGACATAAATTTATGTATTTTAATTAAAAAGCTAGTAAATTTGTGTTGTTCCAAGCCTAGGTATACAACAAAAATTTTGCAGAATAAGATTTACAGAAGACATATTGTGCAAAATCTACTGTATTGAGCTTTTAACCGCCTCATCAAAAACAAAGAGCTGTTTTTGGATCCATGCACGTTTAAACAAAGGCCCCTAAATTTGTGTTGGCAATTTCTCAGGCAAAATGACAATCTTTTCAAATGCATGGCTGGGTTTGGATACCATTTGGTGAAATATAAATTCAACTCCTCGCTCTGGTGGTGACCTTAGTTACAGGTAATCACTTTTTTCTCCCTCCATATATGTTTTTTACCCATATATATACTAAATATGTTATTCTACATTCTAAAACATGACTTTATAAAGTAAATAGTGTCACTATTATTTTCAATGGTCAAAAATAACGCATAATATTTCTTCTTTAAATCATGCAGACAGAGAAGCTTGTGATTTGTTTGTTTTTTTAGGAACGAGCCAATTATATTTAAAATATTTTTTTATATTTTGTTTGTTGAATTAGTAAGACATAGCTAAAGAAAAAAGGCTGAGCACTGATCATGCTGGTGCTTACTTACCTGTCCACACAGCAGCAAACTGCCATCCTCTATCGCTCCTCTCTATTGGCTGTTAGCCAATAAGTGGCACACACTTTTGCCCTTTCAAAGACATTAGACACTGATAGAGTGGAAAAAGTGAAAGGAGGGCAAGGAAAAGAAGAAGTGAAACATTATTCGCCGCTCTGTCTCCATCTGTCAGCATGCCCTGCTCCAGGAGAGAAGCCATGAGAAAGGCACAGTCAGACAGCAATGGATGCTTAGGAGAAGGATGATGTACGGTTTGATAAACAAGATAGATGGAGCGATATGAGGATGAATTCTGCTGGAGCCAATAAGTAAAGCTGATACGTGGGTTAGGTAATCACACCCTATAATTTTCAGTACAATTCAATCTGGGTATAGCTGGAGGCCCACAGGGATAATACAGTGAAATTGAGACGTACTGGCTTGTGACGTCCTCTGCACCAGTTCATTGGTGAAGGCGCCCAGGCCTTTGTTGGACGTGGCAGCCAGGGAAAAGGTGTATTCGGTGTCTGCCTGGAGGCCGACCACTGTGTACGAACTCCTGGGCCCGAAGGTCAGTTTCTCCTGTGAGAGCAGTGGAGAGGAGCAGAGGACAGAGACGCTGAGTGCACACAGACACACGGCTGCTGATAAGACAGTCACCACGCACTGCTGAAGCTCTGGACACTAGCATTAATCTTTCAAAGTCCTCTTTTTATCTGCCCTTTTATCACTCCACCTTGTTAAGCGGACTCTCCACACACACACACCACACACACACACAAAAAAGAGAGGAAAATGTCTTACCAATCTACCCAACTTTACAGGTCCGTAAAGGAGTTCGTAGTTGACTATGCTCTCCTTTGTGATCGCTGGCACCCATATCAGCTCTATGTTCGTGTCCGTCACTTTACCCACTCGGAATTTCCCTGGTTGCCCTGGTACTAAACACAGAAAAATACATAAATACATGACATTAATTATTCTGTGGTGAGAGCAAGGTAGAAGGATGCAGAGTCTCATGTTTCGTTTTGGATCTGCTGTTTTTAGTACCGCTGTAGATCATGGCTTTAAGAGGATTTAAGACATTTCCAATTCCTTTTGTTGAATCATCGAGGAAAGAAATAAATAAATCAAAATCCCCCATATTTGCACTTCCTCGATACAAAACCGCTGTCACACTGTCATGAGCAGCGGAGGAGTAGGGCATTTTTAGCTCTTAATCGCTACTCTGTTTACACCAATAGGATTGAGTCCAAACAGGTGGAATTAGTTCATTTAAATGGATTAATGTTGTTCTGACAGGATGAGCTGATTCACAATCCAGTGCTTTAAACAACTTGATGTAAGTCGCTCAAATTAGAAGCTTAGTAGATTATGACCAAATGTTGTAGTGCTTATTATTGCTTGAGCGTGCAGACAATATTGTATGTTTAAACACTTTGACTTGTTTTTAAATGTCATATGTCAAAACCACTGCTAACACGTTTTGGCTTCCATATTTTGGGACATTTTATTGGATGTATATAAAGGATTATTAAAACAAGAGATACCCCACACACTGGCATGAGTTTGTGGTGAAATGTATTTACATAAGAGCAACATTTTGACAACCAGGCCCTCATCAGGGAAATGCTGGATTTCAAAATAAAAAGGTTTGTTTCATGAAAAAGAGCAGTCAATTTTACAGCTTTTAGCTTTGGACGTGTAATTACTCTGCATATGTAAGTTTTGGTCTTCATAACTTTGTGACTTTTTTTTGTATCTACAGAAATGTGAGTAGTTAGAGAGTTTGTTACCATAGCAACACACTGTTTGCTGTCAGAATTTGGTCGCCTTTCAAAAAGGGTGTATTGTTTTGCTGTAATTCAAGTTAAATTCACCAGTTTTAGCACTAATTAAAAGTGATAAAAGAAAAAATAAACTTAAGTTTTTACTTACTTTTAATAGAACTGGATAAAAACATTTTTTGGGGGGAATTTTTCCAAATGCCATTGGTTGGAATGGGAGCAGCCAAATGATGACTCTGGGAGTCTTAGTGTTAATCTTAGTATTGAAATGAAGGTGAATTAAAATTTCAATAAGAAGAATATGAGTAGATCAATAAATCAGACACCAAAATGTGCTATACATAAAATAAATGCGTGTTATCTAAGATTTGAGCAGGTGTGCCGTCATAGGCCAGTTGTAAATACTTGTGTGTTGTATTTATTGTGTCTCTTTGTGGTTAAGGATATTTTATATTTTAATGAGACCATTTTATTCATTCATTTATTATACACTGCTGTTACTTTTCCTTAGCAAATAATAGATTAATAATCAAACTGACTGTTATACTTTTTTGTAATTTATAGTTCAAATCATCCAATGATTTATCAAGGATTTCAAAAAAGTTCTTTGTGTGGCTATTAATAAAGATTCTAACATTCTGGTTCTGTATAAAGGAGTGGAAAATTGGCTGGTTTGTAATCTATTCAGTTCACACTAACGTTTACATTTTATTTCAGACCATTTAAATTAAAAAATCAGTTATACTCATCACTGATTCGCATTTGAGTAGCATTTTCTCTACAGTTGAAACTATTTGTGTCACTTTGAATATCGCATATAAATGATAACTAGAAGCACAAACCTCCTGGTGTGACTTTGACGTGGACTGGGTCAGAGGCGGGCCCATCTCCCACTGAGGTGAAGGCCAGGACTTGGATCGTGTACGTCTCGGTGGCCACCAGGTTCTGAACGGTGGTGATGAGGCTGTCCTGGACGTTGTGGATCTGCCATTCATTCATGGGGCGGGAGGGGTCCATGGTGTAGTAGACACGATACCCTTTCACCTACAGAGACCCAGACAAACACGTCGTGATCAGTGAGAAAACAATTCACTTTGCAGAATTGAAAATGGATTTGAGTGTTCCTCTGTGACTGGGGAGGAATTATGTGGTCGTTCACGTAATCCCACTGTCCCAAATGTCCAATAATCCTTAATATCTTCTTACAACGCATAACCATAAGAGTTGATAACAGCCAAGGTCATCAAGTATAAATTACAGTTTTGCTTGGATGCAGATGGAACAGGAGATTAGATTTGGTGGAGGTCAACATCCCAAAGTGAAGTCCCTGGATCTGATGTGGCCGACCTTTATGAACAAAGTCCTTTTGTTCCAACATTTTGTGGCAACATTATGATTGCCTTTCCGGCTTAGTATGCAGAGACTACACAGATTTACACACAAACTAAATGTGATCAACAGCCATTTGAAAAAGCTGTCAAATCACCTGTCACAGTCCACCACCAATACACAGAGCATCAGCTTATGATTTCAATAATAACACAACATTTATATAATCTCTCTCTTACTATAATCTTTAATACATGTAATTCCCATATGCGACTAATTCAATTGCACTTATGTGTGCATTTCACTCGATAGTGATGGCCAGGTGGCTCATCCTCAGAAGGGAGCACTTTCACTTGGAGAGGACAGTCCAATTACCCTGTCTTTCTTTAGAGTGAGAGAGAGTGGTCTGGGAGTTACAGCAGGGAAATCTCTCTTGCAAGGCAAAAAGCAGCAAAGGACACAGACCTGTTCACTGGAAAAGTGCTCCCGCTGGAGGCTTTTATTAAGTTTTAACCTCTCAGGGCCTTCATCAGAATGACTCTCATAATGCTATTTTAAAGTATCATCCCTTCTACAGCAGCATGGGCCCTACAGATACAACATATTAGGTATAGAATTTCAAAAAGCCTTTACAGACGTAGAAGCTCAGGGCCTGGAGGAGAAAAGGTGTCAGAATGGGTCAAGATCCTTCGCCTGCTTAGTAAGAAAGTGGTGGTCGAAGCAGGCAATCGCAATGAATGACAGAAAAAGCTGTGACCAGGCCTCTCTAGATATAGACATTTTAAATACAACGGAATATACAAATACAACAGATACATAGTGTTAAAGACAAGCAGTCAATAATAATAACATTGATGTTTAGGTAGCTTTACAATGAAAAGATTTGAATAATTTTTTTCTCAGGGATATTTTGGAAACCAGTTACTATGTACTTATAAATGATATGAACCTGAATCAAATCAAATCCACTCAGTTAACTAGTTAGTACAAAGTGAACTAGCTTGCACCCACCTGTCCATTGGGCTCCTCTGGCTCCTCCCAGCGCACCAGCACAGTGTTGTCAGATACGATGTGAGCCTGGACGTTGCGTGGGGGGCTGGCTGGGGCCTGTTCCCCAGTGCGAGCGTGCACTTGGGTGGAGGGGGGCCCCTGACCTATACTGTTGACTGCAGACACACGGATCTCGTACTCAGTGTTGGGGTAGAGGCCTCCGATGCTGTAGCGCGTGGTGGTGATGCTCTCCACGGTCTCGTACTTGTTGTCTGGTCCTTTGGCTTTGTACTGGATGATGTAATGAGAGACTGGGTCTGGGTTCCCAGAGTCCCAGGTGATGGTTACACTGGTGGCTGTGGTCTCTGTCACTTGCAGAGTGCCAGGGGCGTTGGGCAGGGCTGGAGAGGGAGACACAAGAGAGTTCTGGCTCAATTTGAACACAGAATTAGAATTCAAATAAATTGCCAGACAATTTCTACTTTTGGGCTGCTGTCTGAGCAGTTTACAAACAAATTATTCTAACCTCATCGAGTTTAATCTCAAATAAAGTCTTCCAATAGTTTTTCCCCAACATTTTTCTCACACCGTTTATTTCTTTCTGTTTGTAATTATGATAGTCCTCAACCTCAATTTCAGCCAATTTCTAAGGTTAATTCATTTACTATTGCCATATTATTGTCTATGCCAGGTGTAAGAGAACAATGATTCAAAACACACACACTCTTTTGTGTGTATAATAGTTTGGTTTTTCAACTGCACTTGTGTGAAACCATAGAAAAATGCAGACTATAAAACTAACAAGGTGAAACAAATTGAGTCCTGGATAGATTTATGTGTCATTTGTCTGCGTCAAAACAATTTTTTAGACAAATCTTTCCTCCTGTTTTATTTAATGTCTTGTGTAAATAATACAGACAGCAACTAACTGGGCCATATGCCTTAACATATATTAACACAATACCAACAAATTATGTTGACTACAGACTTTCACGAGTGTGTTGATAAATAATCGTATACATTACGTAAATTACAGAAATAGGATCTTTGGCCTGATGTGGCCTGTGTTGGCCTATGACTGTAGATACAACATTGATTTTTTATTAAGTTGTATAGCTTGATGTTTTAGATATATCCTTTTTTTTCCATAACAGAAGCATGAAGCTGTTCCTAAAATCAGCTTTCAATAAAAGGAATGCATCTATAATGAGCATAATGTCTGGGAACAAAAGCCTTTACTTTTGACTAAATTGTATGAAATTGCTTGGAATTTTTTTTTTATTCATTTTTGTTATCTATTTTTATTTAACCTTTATTTAGCCAGATACATCCCATTGAGATTAAGAACCACTTTTTCAAGGGAGAATCATTATATGCAAACTCGACCTCTTACATTTGACCAGGACCTGGGCGGTGGCCTCGATGATGCCCAGGCTGCTCATGGCGACACAGGTGTAGTTGGCCGACTCCCTGACTCCGTTCAGCTCGAGCACGTTCCTCCCGATGGGCATCTCGTCTTCTGTGGTCAGGTCCTCGCTGCCCAGCATCCACTTTACGTAAGGCATCGGCGAGCCCACCGCCACGCAGGTGATGTTGACGCTCCCGTGCGGCATGATCTCGTGGTTGGAGGGGAGGATGGAGAAGCGAGGGGGCACACGGCGCACTGGGAGAGGAAGTTGGGGAGGACAGAGCGGGACAGGGGGAAAGGGCCACGGGGAGAAAAACAAGGAGTGAGGGGAGAGAGAGAAAGAAGGCAAAAGAAATAGATAGAGTAGAGAGAGAAGAGGTAACAGGAAGGGGGAGAATGAACTTCAGGGTTTTGTACAGAAAATTACAAAAGGGATATTTCAAGTTTAGTTCCAATTACTTTATGGTACTGATGATTCCAACAAAAAGACACAAATCTTGTGTTGAGCTCAAGACATGAGCCTCATCATCAAAACAATAAGTGACAAACTCTTGAGTGTTCCACAGACCAGGACATGACACCTATAGTCAGTTTCTCAAACAAATATTGTCAGTTTTGATGTGATTAATACAATTACTGTTCAAGATAAACTTTGGTATAATTTCTTTGCCTTTCAGAGAAGACAACACAGTTCAATCATTAAGCTCTGTGTTACTATCTGTGTGCTTTGAGAAAATACAAGCAAACTCTTAATATTAAATTCTATGGTGTATGTGCCAGAATAAGTATTTTGAAAGCCGTGGTGCATCGAGAGACTGGACCTATAGGTAACTTGCATGCCTGGGTGTCTCAAGAGGGATAAAATGGTGGGAAACACAAAGAAGAGAGCGGAGAACTGAAGGCTTAAAGGGACAGCGAGAGAGCAGCCAGAGACAGCCAAGGAGGACGACAGGCAGAAATAGAGGCAGCTCTGGTTCTCTTCAAGACAATGACAGGCAATGTAGCAAAGGACAGCCACATTGTACAACAACGTACTGTACATATAGGACCCAGAACTAACACAGTGTTGTCAGGAATGAGAGATGTGGACAGGAAGTGTGGTTCTTATTGGGAGCAGTGGCAGTTACGGAGTGATCAGTCAGACACACACACGTAAGTAATCAAAAAAAACACCAAGACAATATGAAAGAGGCAGAACGGGAGAGTGCGGGCAAAAGATAGGTTCGTGAGGTAGTATGTGCATGTGGATAAGTGAATAAACTTATGTACATGTGTCTGTTGCTCCTACATCAGGGTGCGGACAGAATGCAAGAAGAAGAAGAAGAAGAGATAAACAAGGGAGAAGGGGAGTAACAGGGAAATAAGGAAGATAAAGAGAGGATTAGAAAAGGGTTCAAGGGGGAGGAGGGGAGAGGAGCCAGGAAGAAGAAAACACATGTATCTATTTAAAAACACTGCTATATCACCAAAGGCCCATTGAAAATAACGTATAGGAGAAACAAAACTTAGACGGGAACCAAGGGCTAAAGTTTGGATGTTAAAAACAGAAGAGGAAACAGAAGAAGCCCAGGGAACAGAGATAGACAGATAGAGATATGGCACAGACATCTCTGGATGAAAGGAATGTCAAGGGGGCAGAGCAGAAAAAGGCTAAATCTCAAACTAAAGAAACAAGGCTTAAGTAGGGAAAAAAGTACGATATTGAACAAAGAATAACAGAAAAGAAACATACAGACAAATAAACAAAACATAACCTGCACTTCTAAAGGAATCTTCCAAAAGCAACGCTCCTACTTGCAAAAAGTCAACACATAATTTAAGATTTCAAATTCAAAATGCAAATCTTCTCAAAAAAAATGCTTAATGCATTGGGGAAAGAGCCAAAAGATACCCAGAATTGGACACACAAGTTGAAGCCAAGAAAGAGACAGAGAGACAAAAACAGTACATCTGTTAGACATGGTTAGGCAGGCACCTGGGTCTGTCAGCATGCACAGGTCACACACACACACTGTCCATGCACGTGGCACACAGCACACAGCAGGTGCAATGCAGCATGATGCAACACTATCTGTTTCAGTCATTTGTTACAGTACACCCAACAACGCAGCCAAAAACAAAGGAAAGGGTCAATTAAGCACATGGATTAGTTTGGTAATATGAGCCACAACAGGATGGAGCTGAAGACTGGATGACTGTTAGAGGCTGAAATATGACCTTTGCTGTGTCAGTGCAGGTTATGAATGCACAAATGCCCAGAGACACAAAGTCAGACTGCCGGAACTTAGCACTTTACAATTAAGTGAGCTCATAACAAGCCCTAATCCTGCACACACTCTCAGAGCTACTAGCTTAGAGTTAATTGTACCGAGTCGCATCATTCCCTCCATTTTCTATGAAGCCAGCTTCCATCTTTATTTGAAAACTGGCCTCCTCTACGGGGAGTCCGAAGCTGCGGACAAGCGAGGTTTTGGCACAGTGGAGAGGATTACTGCGAATGTGAGCACACAAGTCCTTCTCTGTCCCTCACTGACATTTACGCAGCTCCACCCTGTCTGTCTCAAGGACACTGCTTTCATTAGGCACTGTAATAAGAAGGAATCATTAATATCTCCCTCGGTATCAAAAATACGCGTGGAGATGATTAATTTTAAATGTCAGACAGTACAACCATATTGGTCTGTTTGGAGGAGATAGGATACACTGAGATGTGTAACACTGTGGCCCTGGCATTTTGCTCCATCTAAGAATATACTGATTATTTAGAACATACATCTGGGTAATGTGATGGTGTGTTCTTATCGCTGCAGCTCACACAATGTCCCAACAGCAGACGTGTACAAGCATGACGGGTGTGAATTAACAAGTGCAAAAAGTAAAATCATTGCAGCGATGGACATCCTATGGCACGAAAGCATCACACGAGGACAGTAGCAAGACAAGACAAGACAAGAGGTCAATAACACATTGTGGAGAGGCCCTTAAACACACAATGTGCCATGCGCTCCTGTCAGCGGCTCCACACATGCAGCGGTGCTCCTCTCTCTTCTCTCTCACTCCTTCCATGCAAACATCGCTTTTTTAATCTTCCAATTCCTGGGTCTCCATGACAACAAGATCATACCATGCAGAAAACATTGATCAGGGAGTGAAGGCAATACCAGGGGTTCTGCACACAAGGCCTCACAATGCAGTCAATGCAATCTGCTGCGTATAGACAGACCACTCTATTAAACACTTCAGCTGTCTTCATTTTGGATCCATTTGACTTCTTATCTAGTCCACTTATCTTCATGGTTTCTTTCTGATTGAAAAAGTGAATCTTTCTGAAACAAAGGAGTAACAAAAGAAAAGAAAGAGCGCACCAACCTTCTCGAAGCTCTGAGGAATGGAAGGGGGTTGATGCGGAACACAATGACGTGAAGGAAAAGAGAGAACGAGGAAACACAGAGAATAAAAACAGCCAGCGCAAAGCCGCAACACCACTCTCTCAAATCATCTGCATCTCACTCATCTCCAGACATCTTCTTCAAACACTCTTTAAATGTGGACAAAGGAAGTCTTTAGCCGCTACTAAACCCTCTACACTTTGGACTAACAAATTGGATTTTTTTTCATTCGAATTTCTGTACTACAAAACAGCTAGTTCATGTTTTCAAAATGCACTAGGAGTCTGCCTCTTGTACAGAAACCATTTTTAGTAAACAGTGATGCATGCAGTTAAACCGAGGTGCCTGACCAACATCACGATTCGTCACTTCAGTAAGAATTGCCTTCATAGCACCAGGGTTTAAGTAAAGACCTATTGACACCACACAGTCGACATACAGTATACTTTAGACAATGAGTGGGTTAGTAATCGTAAGTTACAGTTAAAAGCACATAGAAAAGAGGTAGTTTGGCCTCATGGAAAGACTCCTCCGCTTGCTTTGCTGGCTCTTTGTGGGGGTGCATGTATGTGCGTGTGTGCGGGCCCTACCTCGCACGTAAAGGTTGGCAGGGGAAGAGTAGCGAACGCCCTGTGAGTTTGTGGCCACGCACTCGTACTTCCCTTGGTCCGTCTCCTCGCTGTTCTCAATCTGGAGGGCTCCTGCAAGTACAAATATCACACGAGTTAATTGCATCGTTTGGCCTCAAGTTCACGAATAAAGCTGGACAACCTCAGTTCTTATAGCTCTCAAACAGTTTTATTAACGATTAGGAGATCCTTTATTTGTCCCACAGTGGGGAAAGTTCAGTATTGCTTCACAAGTTATAGAAAAGTAGGAATGAAGATGAATGATGAATACTAAAATAAAATATAATCTCTATCCTTAGCATAATAAGGAAATAAGTCTTAAAATCTCCAGCTTTATTATGATGAAGAAGCAAGACTTAAAGGTACTGTGTATAGGGGGATTTTCTACTTCTCGGTGGATCATCAAGACTATTGGTCCTCCCAATTGTCAATCATTCTGCCGATACGTGATCGTCAAATCAAAGAGTTTTGATCCAAAAGTGAGAGAGGGTGGTTCTTTTCTAAAATTTGGGAAAATCCTCCTATATACCTTTACGTACAAAAACCCCTGACATAGCATAATAAGGAGCTAGTAATTCTTAGTTTTGTGTTTACATCTGTACATGTTAGCAGCATGAGGGTGACTCAGTAAAGTGACAGTAACACATGTGGTCCATATTGCACATTCTCTTTTCAAGTCTGACGAAGGGCCTCAGCCCGAAACGTTACTATTTTGTGTGGCATGTAAATAAATTACACTGTTTTTGGGAGCTACATAGCTGTGCGGATTATCTTTCACTGTTTTCTACGTCTTGCATTTTTTAATCCAGCACGCCAGCTCAGATTACAGGGATGTGCGGCCTTATTTGACATTTTCCCATATTGCACATTCTGACATTAATTTAAGCTATTGCACCGATCCATGACATGTAAGGTCAAGTTGACACAGGTCCGTTTGGTAAATCACTATTTTTACACATCATCTGTATAATGTAAAGGACAGATTTTGACATTGAGATAACTCATCTTTCAGCCCAAAGATTCATCCATAACTCTTACTGTGGCGTTAAACAGAATCCATCACATATGAAAAATTAAAAGTTGGTCCCGCAGCTTTGGCTCATGGGTTATAAATCACAACTTTTGATAGAAAAGAATACTATTTGGCCTTGATTTGTTAAATGCAACTCCTCCACAGTTTTCCATAACTCCGCAGTAGGAGTAAAGCTGCAGTAGGAGTGACGGAGGAGCCAGCAGGGGTTGTTTGCAAGGATTCAGAAGCAGCAGCATGTAACACGGAGCACGATGACGCTTCAATCAGGCTAAACATAGCAGCTGCTAACGCTGAAAGTGAAGAGAATGTGTGTGCATAAAAGATCAAAGCGAGTCTCATTAAATGTTCTGTGCTTTAGATGACACGGTGTGCTTTTGTTTGCCATGTAGTTATAATCTTGACAAATGCGAATCGTCATTAAACATTTTGAACTGTTTATGTCAATAATGATTAAAAACTATGTATATACAAGAAAAACATGTAAGATAAATGAGGCGCGGAAACAATAAAATGGCTAGAATCGGTTCAAAGTACATTTTGTCCAGCTTCTCTGAAAGTTTTGCCTCATGCAAAACTGAAAAAATGCATTGATCTTTTTCAGTTCAAATGGTTTTGTTTCTGTTTTGTCCATCCACTGGAAAATTCAATGTTTTTCTCTGATTTTTAGCAAATGTGCAAATAAAGTACCCTTTCTTTTATTCATTTAAAGTTTGTATCTAGTCTAATTAATGATATTGGGTCTGATTACCAGCTGATTCTTAAAAGGGTTTGAACTTAAACAAAAAATCTTTAGAGTGTTTGGCGCCGTGGCAAGAGCTCTGGTGTGTGCCGTCTTCTCTGTCTGGTGCACACTGGGGTCGTCTTGCACAGTTTTTCCAATGTGGTTTTACTGCAAATGGCAAATAAATTCTTGTATCTTGTTGTGTTTATTTCAGCGGCATGATGTTGGCTGAATGTTAATGAACTCTGATTTGGACAACTGACTTCAAAATCCAACGCTACATCGGGGATCCCTACTTTTGTGATACAGATTTGAGTTTATTTTTGTTTGTTTTTATCTTACTTTTGAGTGCTTCCTATTCGTCTTGTTTTGATTGCCTGCTATTCCCACTGCTATGTACCGTGCATCGACATTTCCCCACGGTGAGACAAATTATCCAGTCTTATTTTGTTATGAATAGAATCTCTGTGGCTATCATTTCCCAAGGATTCCATTCAATTCAATTTATTTTTGTATAGACCTAAAACACAACAGCGGTCGTCTCGGAGGACTTTACAAAGTTGTCGATTTGCCAACAACAGATCAGGCCGCACAACTAGGACTGAGGCTGTAGATCCGAGACTGTAAAGGCCACCAGAACGGGGGAGGGGGGTTAAGCCCATAAAGATACCGATATACATCACCCAAGCCCTATTTAATACATAATCTAATTCCATCTGATGTCATTTTTGACTATTTCTATTTCTATTTCAAAGTTTGCGAGAGCACAAGTCGTCTCGCTAAACTTAGATGACACCCTTTATAGTCAGAAGTGATTCACAATTGAAATCCAGTTCTGTCTCGCAGCCACAGTCACTGGCAAGAACAACACAAGAGTTCTCTTCCCTGCGGCAACGACCCACAGACGCTCTTTCACTTGTCAAACTCAGTCTTTTACCTGTTTTCTGAAACCTGTGAAATAAAAAAAAACTAGCCTTTTGTCTCGCAGAACACTATTTTGTGCATTGCTTTTTTTTTCAGTTGATGCTTTTGAGTTACGGGCTGTTATTTCCCTGCTTTTACAGCCTGTTGGGTCGCATTTATCTAATCCTAAAACGACTTTGACACAGAGCCTGAGGAAAACGTAAAAGAACTGACAAATTACGCGTAGCACAAAAGAGGGGAAAAAAAAGTATGGACAAAATCATGCAAGCAGAAAAAGACCGGGACATCAACTGGTAAGGGCATGTCACTTTGCATTTCATGTTGTATCGGGTTAACCGGAACACATTTTTAAACAGAACAGATATTAAGCATATTTTGTGTTAGTTCAGGCCAGGGGTGTCAAACTAGTGCCAAAAAGGTGCAGGATTTCATTCCAACCAAGCAGGAGAACACCAGACGCCGCCCGTTTACTCAAGTCTTAAGGTCATAACTGGACTCACTTGAGGAAATGGGTGGAGTCTGGCGTGCTCCTGCTTGGTTGGAACTAAAACCTTCAGCCTCACCGACGGTTTGAGGACCGGTTTGACACCCCTGGTTTAGGCCCAGAATTATTGTCTGTCATTAATTTGGTATTCCATATTCTACATATTTCATCCTATGTGAAAATATAAGGATAAACATAACACACTTAAAATCAAGTCTAGAATAAACTGTGTATAACCTATTTTTTTCTTCTTAATTTTTTCATATATTTTTTTATTTATTTCAAACCTGCACAATATTTTACATATATCATTATAACAGACATATAACTTGCACCGGGTTTGAAAAAGGGGTTGGAAGAAGCAAATGCTGTAGCTTGTTGCTCGCCACCCCCTTCCAAGTAGCTCCCCAAAGGCTTTAGAAATATAAAACATCTACATGATGTTTAAAATTGTAAATATTTAACTTTGTGCACTAATAAATGAATGTTATATTGATTACACATAACGAAACCCAAGGCATTTCACGATTATACAGTATTGACTCCATTTCCGCTTTAAGGAACAGCTCTCCGCAAATGTTGTGCTGAAAAAGTAATTCTCCTTTATCAGTACTGAGAGAAGTGGAAAATTACATTATGCTATATTTAGATCTAAATCTAACACAGCGGCCTCTAATTGAGGGCAGGCAGTTGTAAAGACGTATTTTCACTGGAGAAATTCACAAAACACAACTTAGAGACAATTGTACTCCTGGTTTGTCCTTGACGTCAGTGGGAGGATTCGTCATAGCTCAAGCTTGAAAAAGAAGCATTTGAACGAATGGAGCGTGAGGTGTTTGTGTTTAACGTGGATAAAAGCTCAAAGAAAACGGTTTTGCACAATATGTGTCCTTTAAAACTAACGGATGTGTGATCGTACTGTACATCTCTCTTTGGCAATTGCCGTAAATGGCCACCCACTTCAGTCTGCTCCTACAAACAGACAATGAACAGGGCAATTACATCCTGTAATGAGAGTACACACTTTAAATATTACACATGCAAATTGTTCAATAATAGCAATTTATTAATTCATTATGTTTGGGAAATTGATACTACTGCATGTACTGTCAACTCAAAACATAAAATACCTCAATAGGCCAGTACTGGAAGATTATATATGAATTTAAGCTTCAATACAAATATTCAGATTCAGATTCATTTATTTGCCATTTGCAGTAAAACCACATTGGAAAAACTGTGCAAGACTACCCCGGTGTGCACCAGACGACACACACCAGAGCTCTTGCCACGGCGCCATCTTTACGGCGCCATGCGATAATATAGTTGGGAATAGGACTTGGGATGTATGTTTGGATATCAAAATCTCTCGGTGCGATACAAATTCAATGTTGAACTCACGGTGCAATATTCATTAGATGTTGTGGAGAGGATCAATTTATTTTTCAAAGTTTTGTTTAAAAAAAGCCATGATATTGTGGTAATAGTGATAAAAAAAAAACTTGCTTATCATCAGGCCATTTACTTTTGTATTTATATTCAAGTTATGAAGCAACTAACATTGAGCCTAAATCACGTTCTGCGATGTACTTTGTGATTTCTTGTGTATTGTTATGTGCACTTTTTAAGATTTGACTGTTTTTTTGTGTTCCGTGCTGATTTATTCTCATTAAGATTCACAGTACATTGGTAAACCCGCTCCCTATGAACCAATTGATTTTGTTATTATTGCATTTCCGGTGTTCAACCTGTTTTTGCTTCTCTGATCTGTTATTGCCGAATCAACAACTTTGCTGAGTCCTACGAGACGACTGCTGTTGCGATTTACGGCTGTGCAAAAATAGATGTAATTGAATAAAAAAGATTTGTAAAGTTTGTGCTTGAGACCAAAGCCGTATCACAAAGCTTTAGCAAAATGTCTGTATATTGCCAATTTTTTCAACTAATCCCAAATTATTGACACAAAAATGTTGCCTGATATTATATCCCCGTGGTCTGCAGCACCATTGCAAACATCAGAAGCCAAAAAGTCAAGTGCTTTTGAGTTGTACATATTAACTCACTACATTTGAAGGAAAGTTGACGACAAGTACCATGGGTGCAATAAATGCTTAAAATGCCGTAGTAATGCTGGATCTCCATTAGCGCAGAAAATAACTTCCACTAAAATGACATTAGCTAAGTGTTAATGGACTTGAAAATGACAGCAGAATTCAGAGTAGAACGAAAACCGAAAGAAGCGCAGCCTCCAAAAAAGATGAAAGTGTTTTATTTATTTATCCTATATACAGTAGATTTGAGCCAAGTTGCAAAACTGATTGCTTTTCTATAGGATATTTATACAGCACTTGTCCAGTTATGAATACTAAGTGTGGCCTCCGAGCATGAAAATCTCTTGAATATATTATAAACAGCCGTAGATTATTACCACCACGTCGATAGTAGAAAAAAGGTGAGCCAGAGGAAAGACTGAGTGAAACAGAGATGAGGCTGGACAGCAGCTCTGATGACTAACTATCCACTCACATTTGAAATCTTTTTTTATGCAAAACATGGCGTTTCACACATTCCAAAGACAGATGTGGGGATTGAAAACAAGGAAAGGTCCACAGCAGTGTGCATAAACACACTGTGAAGTGGAAAAAATAATGAGCACTTGAAAAAACCGGACAAGATGTGCTTAAAAGAGAAAGTAGCACTGTATGCAGGCAGAGGAGCCGGCAGAGAAGGCAGCAGTTTGTTAGCAGCCACTGACAGACCCGGAATGAGATGTGACTTGGGTAAATTGAGCCGTTCTGAATCTGTGGCTGGTGTATTATGTGGGACGGGCCGCGGTCCAAATGATCGGATGACAACTGAAGCTGCAAACCTGAGAGCGCTGGCAGAGCATGTGGGTCAGACCCACCACCTGGAGTCCACCCAGGGATGAACCAGGAACTTACACAGACATCCACAGGGCCAGTTATGAAAACCGATATGATTGAATTATCAAAATGTCGTAGTGCTTATAAGTAGGGCGGAGGATTACAGCCGTTAAGATCAGACATTGCAACTGATACGTGGGAATCAATCAATGAACTGTTATCAATCTGTTATCTGTAATTGTCAATGTTTCGTTCAGAGGTGACAGCACATGGTGTTGAGCAGTGTACTGCAGAGAGCTACATTTGTGTTCAATGTGACTGATTTAAAGTGTATTGTTTGTAATAAAAAATATACATATTAAGTTAACGATTTTATTGTTTTTACTAGTTAAAGGAATAAAATGTGTTTTTCTAAAGCATGGGTCTGTAAAACAAAGGATAGATGTCCACACATTGCAAACTGAGAAATGAGGCTGAGAGGATTTCTCAACACCCAAAATCTTCAAACTGTGTTATACTTTTTGTTGAAATGGGACAGAGCAAATTGGTAAGAGGCCAAAAGTAATTCTTAACGGAATCGTAGCAAATGGTTAGGAATATATTGAATTGAAACATATTCAATGTATCTTGATGCGTGTCGTGCCATGTTTGTCTACACTGTGTTCACAGAGTGGCTGAGAAGTGAATGATTCAGATTAAGATTGAGAGATTCTTTATTCATCCCAGATTGAGGAAAGAGGAACACACACAAGATAAGTTCATTTTAAGTATAGCACAACTCTATACTTTAAAGAATAAGACAAAATCTCTATCTTTAGCTTAAAAGAAAAGTGTATAATACAGTGCACTCTAGTGCAAGAAATAGATGTGTTAATGTAAACACATGTAAATGATCTTAGATCCTGGAACAGGTCGAAAAGCGATATATCCGTGCCGGTGTGGTGTGCTCCTGTAGCCATAGCTGCCCTTTGAGGACCAGTTTGACACCTCTGCACTTCATAAAAGTGACAGTTTTTAAAATATAAAGTATCGGCAGGTTCTGAATGATTCCCAACCCTATCCTCAAGATGGACTTTTCAAAAGTGGCATCACTTAAAAGTCAATAAAGTAAAAAGATACACTTCTGAACCAGTGCAGGATCACTGGTAAAGTTGATGTCTGTCTATGTCTGTAATTATCTCTTCTTTTTTGCCTCTATGTTTTTTGCATGGATAATACATGATGGTGGTCTAGATTTTAGTCATAATTGGGTCATAACGACACAAACAGATTTCATCAACTACAGTATTTTGACCAAAAAAGCACCAACATAACTAGTCTGGGCACCGCGGCTCCCTCGCTGGCTAAAATGTTAAAATGCAAATTAATAACATCCATATCTAAACGAACGGGTTTAAGTGTAATCTCGAGAGAGAAGACATTAAAATATGGACCCACAGATATGGAGCCTGCCTCCAGCCAACACCGGTTACAAGGATTTTGCATAATTGTGTTGACTACAAATTTTAACCGAATGATAATCACATTAAGCAGCTGTGACAAATGCTAATGACACAAATATATTTTTCATAAAACATCTATCACCAAGAAACACACCCTGCACAGTGGAACAGAGGTCAGTGTTGTCACCTCACTGAAAAACAACCGTTGGTTCTTTTCCCACAGCAGATGGGATTGGATCAGTGTTTCTTCTATTTGTTGATTAACTTTCCGTTCATTTTAAAAGCTTTGGTGATGTTTAACCAATCTCCATATCGGTTTATATTCTACAAACAAGAGTGGATTTAGTTCATGCTGAGTGCTTTAAACAAGTCTTGTTTCCTTGATGTTAGACGTGACATTAAGAACCATCCCATAGTGTTTTTACCCAGACAGGTGTATCCATTAAAAGCACTCACCTTTTGGTCTCTCATTGCCTGCCATCTGTTTCATATAAGATTTAGAAAAACAGTTACTTCTTGTACACATCCATGGCACATAAATAACTGTTCTAAACGGAAACACGCGCACAGCAGCTGCCAGTCAATCAAACGGATGCTTTTGTTCAGGCATAAAGGTGTCAAGCAAAGTTCAGCATCATCTAGTACCATATGTTTCAGAAAATCATATGTATTTGGAAGATTTTACACTGGAGAAAACGAGAGGAGAGAGGTATCCGCTTGGCAATGGGCACTTTAAGGCCATAAAACCGCTATGAGCCATTGTGAGGATCTAAGTGGAGTCAATTTCAATACCATTTTTCTTCTTCATCCTCTTGCGGCAGAAAGGGATTTTCGAGACCGACATAAAATAATGTGGCCCAAAACAACCTGGCTCTGGCCCAAAACAAGACCTTGGAAAATGCACACAAAATCATGGCCTCTATCCCTGAAGGTGTCCCCATTAAAGTATTCAAAGTGTTCTAAAAGGGGGCGTCTCATCTATAATAGTGCAATTTAGTACTCCGAGTAGGTGTAATAGATTTCCTCCAAGTCATTTCAGAGCGGTGTTTGGGTCATTATACACTGTATTTGGTTGCCCTGCTTTGGTGAAGCTCCCGGCGATTTGAAATCCCATTAGGACGATCTCGCCGAGTCATTTGTCTTGCTACTGTTTCATTGATGTGATGATATGTGGCTTTATATATTGTATCGGTGAATCAGCATCAAAATGGGGGCTCTGGAAAGGGAGAAACTAGGTCTGTGGGAATATGTCGAAACTAAACATGATGAAGTATTCTGATAAGAGTTATTTTGAGAATATTGAGGAGAAAACGACATAATCTATTCTCGGCTGTATTCAAAGATTCAGATTCAGATTCAGATTCAGTTTATTTGCCATTTGCAGTAAAAAAAACCACATTGGAATACATTAGCAAAAAGTCTCCAGTGTGCACAGACAAATACAGACATAAAACAACATTAAAAGACAGAAATAAAACAAATAAAACAGTAAACAAATGTCACTGTGAAATCGATCGACTAAAACAGTTTCAAAACAAGTGCAAATCATTAAAGTGCTCTGTTCACACTGATAACAGCCTGTGGATAAAAACTGTTAGCGTAACGAGATGTCCTGCATCTCAGAGAGTGATATCTTCTGCCAGAGGGAAGAAGCTGGAACATGGCTTTCCCAGGGTGGCCAGAAGAGTCATTGACAATCCTAAGAGCTTTGTTTAAAAGTCTGGATTTATAAAGAACCTCCAGAACAGGAAGCTCACAGCCCACAGTCCTCTTTGCAGAGCGGAGCACCTTGTCCCAAGTGGGTCAGAAGTCAGTCATGGCAATATGAATAAAGTCATATCAAAAGTAACTTAGTAGTCTGTCAACATCACATCACAGTCACATCCTGTATGCACACTTAAAGCTGGGACACCTCACTTCCAAACCATAACCCGTCTAAGGAGTTCAATGCTGGTTCTATCTTTAGGTTTCACTTCTTCCCCCGCTCTATTTTGAGCTGACAGTTTGTAAGTGGAAATGCATTTAGAGATACATGTTGAAATTGTAAATATTCAACACGTAGTGAAACTAGGGCAAATACTGTTGGATGATTATATATTCATGTTTATATATTTGCATGTGTAAGTTATTACTGTAAGGGCTGTCGGAAACATGTACGTACAAAAGGTCGCACACTAAGGAATGCAAATATTGTAAATACTACTGAATGTGTAAATTCTGCTCAAATCAATAAAATCAATCAATCAATATCTCACATTAGATGTGTTTTGGCCTCATCATGTCACAACTAGATGAGCATTTTCAGACATAAAACGTGAAAAAGAGATGATCACCCTCCCTCAGCCAATCAGCTCTCAGCCCAAAGTGTCAAAAAGTGACTTACATGACTCCTACTTATAAGTATATGCAAAAGATGAGATATTTTGCTACTTTTGTGAGTTTTTTTCAATGAGAACAAACAATATGCATTATTTATGGAAAACAAAAAAAATAGGTACCCCAGCTTTACGTAAAAAATTATTAGTATTTAGTATTTGGTCAAGTCCATCTGTCCATCACACACTATAAAGAGCATGAAAGAAGCAAAGAAACTCTATAACGGCGTTTCTATATAGAGCTGATCCAAACATGAAAGTATTGAATTACATTGTGACCAAAAAAGGATATTCTTACAGAGATCAGATAGCAATTATATTTTTTTGACAAACTGCCAGATTAGTGGGATCTTTCATGAAGTATTATAACCAAATTAGAATACGTTTTAATCTATTATTATTTCACGTTGTGTATATTCTAGGTCATAATTACATTCCATGCCTTCAATGAAAAAACTCTATAATTATATCAATAACATACTTCTAATTGTGAAACCAATTTTTCATTTCTTACAGCAGTCATCAGTGGAGGAAACACTCATATCTTTCCCATCGACAACACGCTAAGCATTTCCTGCGAGTTAATTACCCCCTTTGACGTCTCAGCAGCGCTTTCGATAATGTGCAAGAAATGAACCCGAAATGTAAAAATCCAACCGTCTGACTACGCAACCTACATTTACGTACTCACGACGACTCCAGGATTACTTTAAGCGTTTTGAGTTGATAGTGGTTGAGGACATAGACAGGTCTGACAAAGGGCGGCAGTGATGTGTGAAGGCTGTCGGTGTGCGGGAACGGCTCTGGCCCGGTCTGCTGCTGCTGCTGCTGCTGCTGCTGCTGCTGCTGCTGCTGCTGCTGCTGCTGAGTGGCGAGCAGAATATGGATGAAGCTACAACAGAACGCTTTCGTCTCTCCGTGGCTCTCACGCTCCCAGAGGAGAGCTCGAACGAGACGGAGAAAAGGCCTGGCCAAATGTGTGCGCAATCCTACCACAGGTGACAGTTCATCATCTGTGCAATATCTTCAGAATAAACCAGCTCAGAAAATGATTTGACATTATTCTCTTCTCTTTCCTTTAGATTAGATTAGATTATTGTCGTCACAAAATCAGAACCATGCAATGAAATGCAGTTCGGTATCTGACTAGTCGTGCAATAGCAAGTATAGGATCATATTTACAACACGTACAAAGCCGCTATTGCTCGTTGACGTAGTTGGTGATTTCTGTCAAACTTTGCCGGGGGATTACAGAAGAACAAAACTAGCTAGAAACCATCATATTTTTTCTGATGAAAGAAGACAATCCAATGTTTCAGAATCTGGTTTCATATTGAACATAGTCATAGCACACAATATTCTGTGGGTCTTGGAAATCAGTGAAATCATCAAAAAACGCTGGCAGTCAACAAGTTAATACTTATATTTCATTCATTAAAGTGAATCTAATGGGCTTCTCCATAGATGCATCGTAGATTAATCTCACACCATCACTGTCAAAAAGAATCTTGCATTTGTGTGTGTGTGTGTGTGTTTTGTACTCGCATACAGTCTATTTCACAGATTTTCAAAGGGGCGGGTGTAGAGATAAAGAGGAACATCAGTTATGCCTTTAATAAGCTGACTCCTCTCCCCAAAGCTATTGATTGAGTTCTGTCGGAGCTAATATATGGCCGCTATGGTCGGATTTATCATTACAAAAAAATATGATTCTCAAGAGATTCTTTTAAATAGCTTTCCAGGCAGTTTGTTGCAGGCTTACAGTACATCAATATGTGAGAAACGAGGAACGAATGTGCAATTCAAAGAAATGCAATATACTGAGAAATGTTTCAAAAATCCTCTTGTTGTTGAGACTGCGGATAAAACAGGCATAACACAAATAATCGTTTTTTTTATTGACTATTTCTTTTCTTTTTCTTTTTTTATCCTTGTGGTTGTTTATTGGACTTTCAAAGCACCCCAAGAAAAAAACAGTTCCATATTCATTCTACATGTTAATCTATATTTAATCAATTTAAATAGATATAGGAACGATTTGAGGAAGTGAGATAAACCAAATATTGGCATGTTCATTACATTTTTTATTGGCGAAAACATCTCCCTGAATAACTTCACATTCTTAAATATAAAATGTAGATGTTTAATAGTTTTTAATAGAATATCCTACCATACAAAGTAACCTCTGTAAAGTCTAAAATCTGCCAACAATGTGTCAACTCAGTCCTTATGCAGTATTCTGTGGAAACCATTCAAAGACTTTCACGGGTTAGAAAAGATAGAATCAGAGAGCGAATAATGTAATTATCAGATGCACTTGTAGTTTTTTTTGTCTCACAATAGAAGCTGATTCATAAGTGGAATAATGACTTGAAATGAAATGCCCAACCCCTTAAAATATAGAAAAGACATAAAGGCTTCAAACTTGAATATTTTAGACAAAGTCAGAAGTAGCGTCAATGTGGCTATGGCAGACAGTAAAGTGTTCAAATCAGACAAACAGGTTGCATTCATGTGGTAAAAACACATTTCAGTTGGAGGAGAGGTACAGCTTAAGGGAGAGAAGTTAGAAAAGAATGATTTTTTGCAAGGAATGTTTAAATAAAAATGTCCAAATGTTTCCTTGATCTTTTACTGATAGTGCTGAGAGTCACTTATGTTTGAACGTCCAAAATAAAGCTTATGTTTTTAGAATATTTATTTAATATTTTTTTAGTTATGAGAGAATAATGAGACCATAATGAGTATACTCATTACTAATACTTGATATGTACTGACAAAGAAGATATAAAATGTTGTAACAGTTTTTGTTTTATGTGGATTGGTTCAGGAACTACAGAGAAATTAGCTTTTAAACTTGACCAATAGCAGGGAATATTTTTTTTTCAGCAGCCGACCAGCATTTGGGATGCTGTGACTTATTGTAACTGTGGTCTTACCTGATCGCAGCTGCTTGATGCGGCCCTGGCTGGTGCCGGGCTCCACTGGGAGGAAGTCCTTGAACCAGGAGATCTCGGGGTCCGGGATGCCGCTGGCAGCACACAGCATGGTGGCTGTCCGTGTACGCTCCACCACCTTCAGCTGTGGACCCATGTCGATGCTCGGGAAGCCAAAGGGCAGCAGGTCCTCTGAAAGCCAAGGGCACAAGTTGAGTCAGTTTTCGGTTCAAATATATTAACATGTCATCCAGATGGGACAGTAAAGCTGGAGTGCTTTTATAGTTTGGGGCAATAGAAAGAGTCGCATACAGATAAAATGTTAAATGCTGTTAAACATGTTCAAAGTTATTTTTTGTGTGCTTTGAAAATGTTTTACTCCAGCTTTAAGAGCATTATTGGTACATGATGATTAAACTAAAACTAAACTAAACTAAAATGATTAAACTAAAACTAAACTAAACTAAAAATATGTACAATATAGGTCTGGCATGCGCCTTCTGTTCGGCGACCCCGCTCCCATCTCTGTCTGGAGTGAGAGGACAAGTGCCCAAAAAAATAATAATAACAATTGTAAACCGCTTTGTGACCCTTGTCTGTGAAAGGCGGTATATAAATAAACATTACTTACTTACTTACTTACTTACTAAACAGCTTTGTTTTAAATTTGCGACTTTGCTACAGTACAGTCGTGCCATTTGTCATTTACTTCATTAATTACACAGGACGTCGCATAAATTACTAAAGATAATGACAAAAACTAGCTGGAGAAGGCCAAGCAATAGAATAATAGTATGAGCTGCATGGAATAATTTTGATATGTGACGTTATGTCTGTGAGAAACAATATATTTGAGTATTATGCAAAAGTGATCATGCTTACAAGCGCTTCAGACACAAAAATATATCACAAGCATGAACGTAGATAGTGAAATTCAGTGAAAGTGAATACATTATCTTGGTACTGTGACTGGTACTATATCTTTTGAGGCAGAGAAGAAGAGTTCCTTTATGAGCCAATGCAATGCTCTGTATAGTTTTAATACATTTTATTGAATTTAACATTGGTGTGTGTTGTGATTCTTTGGGCGGACAGAGAATAGCCAACTTAATGTAAACAAAAGCTTGGGGTTAAGCTGAGAGTGACCTTTTCACAAGAGTCAGTATCAACACTCATTACACAACTAACTGCTAACAATGAGCTGACGATTTGTTGCCGTACTCCAACAAAAGCAAAAGAAACAGACACCACACAAAACAGAATGGAAGGATTGACAATTTATTCCAGAGCGCATCGCAGGAAAACTCAAACAGAAAAACACCGAGAGACAAAGACGGTGGATTTGCTATGAAGTCAAACAACTTATCCTGCACAGAAAGCATTTAGCTGAGCCGCCTTCTCTGAGCTCGCACACACGCAGCTCTGCAAGTCACCCCTTCTTACCCTTTCCCATCTGCCTCCGACTGAAAACAAAAAATCCCTTCCACGTCAGGCCCTCCCTCATCAAAGGCGCCTGATGCTTCCCACTGCTAGTCATTATAGGTGATTCACTCGGCAGGTTTTTAGCCACAGTCTGACAGCCAGCGCAAACAGACCGCCCAGTCAGCAGGAGTAGCTTAAACATGCACTTACACCGTTACGCGGCTGTGTGCATTCTCGCCAACAAAATACATGTGTTGTGCTTTAGCGGCATATTGATGCAGGGATTTCTCGTCGACCGGGAACTTGACAAAGGCTGGAATCAAGAGGGAGGGAAGGGCGTAGGGGCTAATAGGGACTTGTTAGCAGTAATTGTTTAAATGTCCCACAGATTAGAGGGACCATAATGGGACGTGTCGGCAAGCGTCGTCTGATTACTTTGAAAGGAGACCATTACGAGTTTTGGTGTGTACATATTTTTGCATACTGAGAAAGGTGAGCTGTCTAAACTCTTTCTATCTCTCTCTCTCTCACACACACACACATATACAGAGAAAGGGAATTGGATTAGGCGTCTCGGTGACAGCGGTCCAGATGGCCAGACACGTAATCAAGCATCCACGGAGCCCTCCTGTTTCCTACCTCTCCTTAGCCTTTTGCCCACTCGATCTGTCACACACAGGCTCACATAAACACCTCCCCCATACCTTCGAACATAATTACATATCACACTTTTCCAAAAGCGATGAAGTCATTAGGAAAGCGCCAATTTGTCCGGATAATAAATCAAGTCGGCAGGAGCAGCACACAACGAAAAGTTAGGAAACGATTGTAACCGAAGCCACCCAGTGAGATAATAACGACTTAGCTGGTAATCTATCCGTGTATAATGTTGCCTTCAGATATTTCTTAATCCTGGAGCAAGGTTTTCTATCCGCTTGTCTCCTCGGAATTTCTTGGAAAATCTTACTGTGGCATTACAACTCGATGTCGCTGAATTTCAAACCACAAAAAAGGATCATTTTAAGCTCTCTCAAAATAATTCTATCAATAATATTTGTATGTATGAATTGTTTGGTCGCTGACAGAAAAGTGAAAAGAGATTACCAGTTTTGAACTTGTTCTATTGGGACAAAAAAGAAAATAAGTTAGGTAACGTAGCTTTAAAGACCATTTTTTTTGTAATTGAACAAAAACAAAATGTTATGATGTTTTGAAGAAATTACTTAATGTGTTTTTTATTCAATTCTATAGGACCAGGTAGCCCAATACTAATGGGGCACTTTTCTACCATGATAGTCCAACTGCATAACAGTTTTAAAAAACATCTTTTCAACTCATCATATTAAAGAAGTGGGACGAGGAATGCACAGAAAAGTGATTAATGAAACCAGATTTTGACCTTTTCACATTGCACTTTGGTTAACTATACTGTACTGTATCTATAATTCATGCAAACGTGGATCCTGCTGTCATCACAAAAAAGTGTTTGAAGTCAAGATGCAATGCCATTTTGTTCATTGAGTGCATTGTCTTTGATGTGCACATGAATGACAATATGTAAGTAACTAAGTATCAAATGAGACTTACAAGCAGAGATCTACTCCATGACATGTCAAAGTAAAAAGTGCCATTGTGTTTAAGGGTAAAAAAGAATGCATAATACACTCTTGCTTGCTAATTCTAACAAGCGTCTCCATGGGGATAGTTATGCTTAATGTCATACAGTGAAACATTCCAGACAGATGTTTTATTGACATCTGTTTAGCTCACTACATTCAGACCCGAAGGAGTGCTGCATCACAAATATTCTCAGTCAGATCCAGAGTGACAAAGCGTATATGTGTGTGGTACAAATCCAACATTAGTAGAATCAGCAGAGAATGTTTTGGTTGGTTCCTCTGCTCCTCCGGCCCCCTGCTACCTAACCACATGACAGCCGTGTTCCATCTGCTCACAGCCGCTCTGCCATAGGGAGGAAGGCAGATAGGATCTATGGCTCTCGTTCTCGCCTTTCTGCCGTCATCAGCTTTAAGAGAGCTTTCAGATACGAATGTCAAGAGTTGTTGATGCTGGCGCTAAGAGGAGCGAAGAGTGAAGGGGAAATGCCACTGTGCCAAGAGCGGTGTTAAGTGCAAACGCTAACTTAGATGAGGGCAATGTTTAGCTACAACATTCATTTGGAAAAGGTTGAGGCAATGTGCAGAATGTGTGTGCAAAAAGTAAAACAAATGTAAACCAGCATAAAGTTTGGTTTACAGTGAATCGTAATAGTAATATTCCATTATCTATTTTTTCTAACTGCACGATTTATACCCAGCTTTGACCTCCTATTCATTGTTTCCGTAAGACCAATGCCAATAGCAATCGTTTTCAGTCTAAAGAAACTGCTAAAATGAAAAAAATATAAAAATCTATCTTTAGTTATTTATTAAACTTGAATGCGAAAGTGCAATAATGAACCGGAATTAGCTCAAGGCTCGTTTTCATCCCTGCTACCATTGTATGTTGTACATTGTGCACTATGTTTTAGTGGTAGGGGAAACCAGAGCACCCAGAGGAAACCAGACACGGGAAGAACATGCAAACTCCATTCAGAAAGACCATGGGCCCGGGAGTCACCCAGGGCATTCTAACTGAGAGGAGGCAGTTGGGTTTCTCTATTCTCTGAAACTCTCCAGATACTAAACAAAAACAGTGTGACTCACAATAGCAATAAATAGAATTATGATTCTGATTCTTATTAAAGGCAAAAAACCGAAATGTTCTATAAAGGCACATAGAGAGTGTATATTTATTATGTTTTTCCCCCATCTTTTTTTTCATTAATTGTCATTACGGTTTATCTTAACCCTTGTATTATGTTAAGGGTCAATTTGACCCATTTCAGTTTTTGTGTTGATCAAAGTACTTGTTATCCTTTATTTTTCTTGCTGAAATTTGGTGACTTTTCCTCATCTAGGGTCATGAACTGGTGTGTAAAATCTGGACACTTTGATGTGTAGTGGAATGTCTGTGCAGAGTTTGTATACAAAGATGATGTTGCGGGTCATTTTGACCCTGACGCTTTAATGTGGGTAAATAGTTGTTCAGATCCAAAAAAACATGTCTCTTTGACATTGTATTTTGATTGCCTCTGAGAGCCAGAGCCAGGTGTGTGAAGAGAGGGAACTTTCTCACACTTGTCACTGTCACTCACCCTTGTCACTGTTCTCATGTCATCTCTTTTGCCTAGCGTACATGGGACTGGCAACTGATTATATCCGTCGCCTTTGAGTTGCTGCCCCGTACACATCGACAATCTGGCGAAAACGGGCCGCTCCTGTATCAGGCCAGTCTCGGGAATAACAGCGCGTACATCGACAGCAACTGGCCTCAACTACAGTGTGTTTTCTGACATAAACTGTAGAGGGCGCAATACACGCGATACACACATGTTGTTGGAGCGCGCCACGGGGCGCGCACATCGGGTGATATCTCTGGATCTACAACTTTGGAGGACAACTAGTTGCCAAAAAGTAGAACACAGGCAACTGACTGAATCCGGAGATCGACTGTTTATCTCCAGTTGTAAGAGCGCTCACATCTGATAACAACTGATCATCTCCATCATCTACTCTCAGTTTCCAAAAGCCGCTTTGCAACTAGTTGTCTCCAGTTTCTCTGTCGATGTACGCTAGGCTTTGACAAACTCACCAAAAATGAGATCCAGAAGGATGACATCTGAGGAGGCTTTATCACAGATTTTTAACTGGGATAATGATGTAGAGGAAGAGATTTCAGAAACAGAGGATTTTTCAGAGACAGGACAATGTTATTGCTGATCCAGATTGTCAATTTTCCTACAATAAGGAGGATTCAGAGGACGAATCTTTGGTCAAATAAAGAGGAAGGGAGGAAGGAAGGAAGGTAGGAAGGAAAGAAGGGAGAAAGGAAGGAAGGAAGAGAAAAGAAGGGAATAGAGGAGGATGAACAGAGAGAAGGAAAACAGGATGAGAAAAAGGAAGGAGAAAGCATGGCAGGAGGAAAGAGGAAGGGAAGAATTGTCATTTTGACCCGAGAGGAGGACAAGAAGATTAGACTAAATATTTCTTAAATATAGCGTTGGAATTAAAAATGTATTGTATGTCACTTTTCTAAATATTTATATAAAGTTGCTATTGGTTTAACCTGTTTTCTTGACTGTTTTGAGTGCATTTACACAGTACGGGTCAAAATGACCCGCAACATAATCAATGTCATTTTTTTTCAACATAATACAAGGGTTAATACCAGGTATTGTACCATCCCTAAATAAACTCTAGTTTTACTACACACTGGATTTGATAGTACTCATGCTTTTTCAGTTCCCTCTTCTCTCAATAAATACATACTGTACATATTCTTTAGGTAGCGGATACAATAGACAATATTCAATTGCTTCAGTTTCATGTTTTGAAAAAAAACCCGAAAAACTTGCAACTACTCTCTATCTTATTGTCGTAGCTCAAATCGGCCACTGGTAGAGGGCATTTTTATACACGTCACATACTGTTTTGTTGTATCGAGGTGGTACAAATCAAGTGAAGATCCACTGTGAGGGGAATCACCCTGACGCAACCTTTTCCCCCTAAACAAAACTGCCCTTCCACCAACAATCCCAAACCAATCAATGCTAATGATCCAACCCAATAGAGCCCCGTGGTGTCTCCATTGACAAAAAATGGAAGAAGAGAAAGGAAGACACGGCCAGGTCGATACAGCAGGTCAGAAGGCGATCTCCCCTGAGGTGTGGAGTAAGCAAAGCCTACATCTGCTCCTCTCTGCCCCTCCCCACATTACAACCACCCCCCTATCTCCTGAGAGGGTTCAGATGGTCTTTTTATCACCCGCCGGCTACCAATACATGGACTCCCTGGCTGTTAATTAGAGCGCAGCGCTTCAGCAGTCCAGGGGGTTGGGCTCATGCCTTTAACACTGGTGAGAATAATGTGATGTGATGGTGGACTTTGGATTGCGTGTATTGCTGGGGAGGCGGATGCAGAGGGCGGGATGTTAGAGGCGAGCTGCATATGCTATAAACAAATAGATTTTTTAAACTTAAGCTCCAGGTATGTAACAGAGTGTATACTAATAAATCTCATATTGGCCTTAAAACACAGATGGTCTAAATATAGAGTATACCATAGCCCTATACATACAAAGAATGACAAGTCAACTCAGAACACTAAATGCTTATGCACAATTGCCCATGTGTGTATTTTGTGAAAAGCGGTGTGGCTTGTGACTGCTCAATGAATAAATAATGAGCCACACGGGGTATTGCTAAGTAACTATGCAGAGAAACGGTGAATTGCAGAGGGAGGTACGGTATGTAACAAATGCAGTAAAAGTTTACTCAGATGGACAAAGGATCACCATAGGTTCACACTAATGATCTTGTGTGACTCAGACACTGCCTAGAATAGAGACTGCAGGCACGGCCTTCATAACAGCAAATGTTTTCAGCAAATGAATCATTTATCAAACACAAACAGCGTGGTAAAGTACTGCTGATTTTCCATCTCCTGGTTAAATTGATAAGACAGGCAATGCAGAAATGTGTTGTGTGTATATATATAAACATAGAGTGTGTCAACAGCATCGGTTGGCAGTGGGTGAAGGCATTGTTCCCCAGAGCTCAGTGTTTGTGTGTTTAGTGACTATCAAGAGGTTGGGAGCGTTCATTTTGGCCTGGTTATGTTTGCAGAAGGGCAATCAGGCCTGGTGCCCAAAACCAGGCAACAGAGCCAACCAGATCTGGGCAAATATGCAATTTGTGTGTGAGTGTGCATAGACAGATACACCCGCACAATAGACACACGAACGCTGTCAGCAAAGACCATGCAAACAAACAAACCAGAGTCCAGATTTTCTCTCCCTCTATCACCCACTCACAGACACGCAGGCGCCTAAACGTTGATAAAACGCACACCCATGCGCCCCACTCGCACTATTCCTGCTTTAGAAATATGTTGCCAAGTCATCTTCCACATTGGTTTCAGAAAGCAGCTTAAAAAAAGGAGAGCATGATTCAGGACTAATCTGGCCGCTCAGCACTCCAGAGAGTCTACGGACTACAGGAGGGCTGAGGGGGAGCACTTTAAATGCTAATGGCTCTTTATGATAATTGATCACAACACAGTATACAATTAGAGAAAGCAGTGTACAGCGCTCCTCGAAGACTCGGCCATACAGAAATGGCAGCCCTTTGGCAGTGGCCCTGTAAGAGAGCCACTCACACTTCAGGTTGACATGATGAGGGCCATTTCTTCACATATAAATGAGAGTGGAAATTGACTCCAAGGAAAGAGAATAAAAGCGTAGTGCAAGCGGGAAAGACGAGGTGTGTGTGATGAAAGAGCTGCCTTGCTGCTGTGGAAGCATAATCCTCTCAGTTGATACTCGCTGTTGTTTCTCCACCAAAACATAGCCTGAGCCAGTGGTCTGCCAGTGCAGCCGGCGCCTCAAGGGAATCTAGGGTCTTACTGTGTTCTTATGAAGACTGCTCACCGTCATGGCAACATACCCCCCCCTCCCCTTCTCCTTCTTTTCTCCTAAAATGGGACACTGGGAGGTGAATATAATCAGGATTACGCTGCTCAAATGAGGCACACAGCTAAAGTATGAAATGATGAGATCCGTGCATTCAAATACACACTGTGGAAATGAGAATATCTCGCCCACAAGAGGTTTAAACGTGCAGAGCTGGAGAATAAGCACGACTCCTCAAGGTGGAGAAGTTATGCTGCGGTGGCCACAAAGAATGCTTTTTGGGGAGAGTAAGTCAATTATGCTAAAATAAGAATAGGGCGACATTACAGAGGAGGGCGGAATCCATCCACACAGACAGAAGGGTCACACAAAGAAGAGGTGATGAAAGAATGAATAAAACAAGAGGGGCAAAATTAGAAATGGACATTGCCGTAGGACAAAATGAAGCCAGAGAGGTGAAAAGAGAATGTGAGGAGGGGAATCTGAAAACTAGGAAGAGAGGAAGACTCTTTTTGTTTGTGTGTGTGTGTGTGTGTGTGTGTGTGTATGTGTGTGTGTGAGTGTGTGTGAGTGTGCCTATGTATTTGTAGAAGTGTGTGTTTGTATGTTGAAGTTGTATCTGTAGAGTCCAGTGAAGGGAACATGCTTCTCCAATCACAGCCATGAAGTGTGATCCACTCGGTTCAAGAGTGATAATGTTTTTTTCACATTCAGAGCTAGTTCGAGCCGTGTAGCATCAACATGTCCATAAACACGTGAAAACTTCAAATGATATTTCGCCTTTTCTAAATATCTTTTGTGCAAAGGGCCATTCACATAGGTCATGTGATTTTGCTCCAATGGCTGTGATTGGATGTCTCGTCCCCGCCCTCCCAGTCAGGCTTCTGAGCAGGACCTTCCACAGCCTGCTTTGAGTGGTTAACACGTCTCACTTATGATGGAGACACAAGGACACAAGGGGCCGACACACAACCATCTTGATTCGCGCCAATGTGAAAAAGTCTTTAGTGTCTTGCGCCTCCCCCCTCACTTTGGGAACCACTGCATTAGCACATTATTGGTCTGTAGTAAACAGCCATATCCTGTGGGTAACCACATACTACCGCTGCTGTTGGACCATTATACAAACCCACCACTATAGGAGAGTCAGAAATGTGAATGGAAGTGCTTTTGGGAAATCTCAAAGGCTTTGAAGTAATAATGTAAAACAGGGGCTTTCAACCTTTTCCCCAAGAGAGCTACTTTCTCGAGACAAAAAGGGCAGAGAGCTACTCCTTTAAGCCGTCCTGGGAAAAATGAGTTGATATACTGTATTTGTGAGAGCGAGCTTGAGTATGGTACTATCAGTCGTTTATCATCACAGATTAGTTACTAGTGCACACAAGTTTGCATTTACAAAAGTTTTGAGCAAGTAAATAATACATTCTGAAATATGCTGTACATTACTGAATTTGTTACTTTCTAAATCCGCTGGGGAGCTACCTGTGAGGGGGTTGAAGACACATAGTGGGTGTTTGGGACAACTTTCATCGTCATATTATACTAAACTATTTGGCTAATTATCTAAAAACAAATAAATCAGATGAGCAGAAGAGAGCAACGGCTGCCGCAGCACACATTGCTGAGGAAAGGGTTAAAAGAAGCAAATGTTCCTCACAGATGAGAAGCTGTCGTTCTGAACTAATGTGTTTTAGACTGGGGCTGAGTGTGTGTGATGATGTGCTGGGGGACAGATTGGCAAGAGACTATACCCTGGGCAACCTGCCTTCTGCTCACTACAGCACTGCCAAATCCCCACTTCTCAACCATACCTCACCTCTCTCCGACCCCCTCCCACATTCCTCCCTCCCCCCCGCTACATATCACATTGGTGAAACGGCGTGTTGACCAAACTCTAGCCAAATCCCCTGGTTTTGTATCAACAGAGACGACAAAATCACCCTTTTCATTATGCTTTGCTTTTGCCACAGACTTCCACTGCGGCACATTAGCTGAGTCGGCCTGGTGTGGAGACATGGCATACATTAGATTAACACCATTAATGCAGGCCAGGAGGCGCCATGGCTGCGCTGACCTGGGCGGGAGCGAAAGCGCTGCTCCTGTGGCTTAAACACGCTCGGCTGCACTCCAAGGGACTATAAAAAGAATGGCTCCGCTGCAGTCCACGCTGGAGGCTGCTGGGTGTGGCCTGCTGTAGTCATTGTCACACATGCGATCGACAGCACAGGAGAAGAATGAGAACAAGCTGACGGTACCTCTGATAATGGCCAGCTTGGCAGTGACAGACACCTCTCCCTGGTTGTTGCGTGCCACACATTCGTAGATGTTCTCGTCTCTCGGGGCTCGTAGCGGCTGTATCCTCAGCACAGCGCCTGCTCCCTCGTCAAACTCTATGGTCTAGACAGGCAGAGAGAACACAGGCATCAGTGATGACACATAAACTGGCTTACGCTTAAGACAATTATACCAGGGAATGCATTTCCAACATTTTAAAAGAAAGTGACACATGTGGATCTATTTCTGGTTATTATACTAAGTAGAAATGTTTACTTTTACTCCAATCCAAATATCTGTACTCCCTATTTCTAACATTTTGCGAGTTACTTTGCAGATAATGACAAGATAATAAGTATGGCTGAAATAACCATATGGATTGAGTTTTACATGTTGTGTCGTATGAAACATTTCTAAGTAAGTAAGTAAGTAAGTAAGTAAGCTTTATTTATATACCGCCTTTCACAGACCAGAGTCACAAAGCGGTTTACAATTGTTATTTTTGGGCACTTGTCCTCTCACTCCACACAGAGATGGGAGCGGGGTCGCCAGTAGAGGAGGCGCATGCCAGACCTATTGGACATATTTTTAGTGGTAGGGGAAACCGGAGTACCCGGAGGAAACCTACGCAGACACGGGGAGAACATGCAAACTCCACTCAGAAAGGCCCTTGTCCGGCCGGGATTCGAACCAAGGACCTTCTTGCTGAGAGGCGAGAGTGCTATCCACTCAGCCACCGTGCCGCCCACTGCCACTGTATATTTCTACAATATATTACAGCATGTCCTTTAAGTGTGTCTTATATAAATATATTGTCTGCTAAATATTCAACAAAAATGTATATGCTGTGTTCATTTTTTACTTAGGCAACTACAGAAGCATGTCTGAGTCGTACTTTTGCGATAATTGTTAAAACATCAAGTAAAAACAATGTAAAATGATGCATTGTACAGCCATCTGTACGTTTCAATGGTTTTAATTTATTGGGTGATTGTAATGTTTTACTGTTTTTAATTACCTGTAAGTAAGTAAGTAGTAAGTTTTTATTTATATACCGCCTTTTCACTGCAGATCTGAGTCTCAAAGCGGTTTACAATTGTTAATTTTGGGCATTTGTCTCTCACTCCACACAGAGATGGGAGCGGGGCCAGTACAGGAGGCACATGCCAGAAGTATTGGACATATTTTTAGTGGTAAAGAAAGTTTCTTGTGTACAATAAAGTTTATATTCTACTTAAACTAACCTCCCCTTTAATCAGCTTGTACTTAGTCAAGTCAGAGTGGTCCAGTGTAAGCACCAGCTCAGGCTCTTGATATCTGATGCTGATAATCTTAAAAGGCCATCTTCTGCTCACAAACACAGGGAAGCACGTCCCTGTGTCGCTGCAAGATTGAATCTCATTTCCGTAAGATGCTTCTCGGATGATGAGATATTATCATCACAGGCACACTAAATCTCAATGTAATTAAGCTTCTCAATATAGGCGACAACGTAGGCAGTCACAGCGTAGTCAGAGTGCCTATATAAAGCAAACATTCACACATGCCACTTCTAAAAGCAGAACACGCTAGAATGTGCTCCCTTATGTGATAATTACAGTGGTTTAAAAATAATATAAGTGCGTCCTAATGTGTTACAGGAGTTTAAAATAAGATCTGAAAAGAAGAGATGCTCAAAATAGGGTTGCTATACAAAGTCTTATTGATTAGTCTATTAGTTGAAACCCATAATGAGCTTGAGTTGTCTGGGGTGATATAGACTCAAGTGTTTGCAGGCAGAAGTGCAGTGTGGTCAAAAAGGCTTCAAGAGCAGTAGTATCTGGACGTATCTCGGTCCTGAAGTCATGTCCCATTCAGAAAGAAGATGATCTGAGAAGCTACAAGATCAAGGGCGCCTTGAAGATTGTGCAGGTGGACTCGCAAAAGCCACAGTCACAACGTCCCTGAAATGTTTCAAGGCGAGTACGGTTAAAATGAGGAATAGAATTATTAAATTAAAAATATTTGTAATTATCATTAGATTGCCTCAATGAATTGTTTATTTTTAATTTTTATAAGACTTAAAACCTGTTAAACTGTTGCCCACAGAATTGTTTGTGGCGCTGGTTCAACACAGAGCTGTTTCCATGTAGCGTCGCTCCATACTGACCGTGACCTACTCATGCTGTAATTAACATTAACATTTTAAATCACACGCTATTTTTCAACTATAAATGAAACGCCACACAGAAAGGAATCAAACCCAGGACCTGCTGTGAAGGTTGGGGGCCCACCATTGTCTGGGCACTTAGAAAACAACTCATTCAATTAATGAATTGATTACTAAAAAAATGGAGAGCTTAAAGTTAACCAGGAATCACTTTAATTGGACTAAATGTGAATGCCCCTTACTGTATACTGCCTTTGGTTTTATTCCTGGCCTAAGAGGGAGAACTTGAACCGACCCTTCCCTTGAAAAGCGAACGACAATGAAAGTGAAGTAGCCAAACCCCTGCACTGTAAATAATGCAGACCTCGGTTTGGCTTCTGAGTCTGACAAAGTGTACGATGGCAGAGACTGGATAGAAGTGCATACATGCAGCTCATAATGTATTCAAGACAGGAATGACAGTCAGCATTGGTTCACTTTGATGCACCATTATTCACTGAATCAAGTGAACAGCACACTTCCAGCAGGGATTTGTTGAAAAAGTCCTTATCCAGATGTGGATGTGCGGCACAATTGTATGAATAGTATTGGATTCATGGGGGACTGTCCAGAGGAAAGTCACACAACATGGCCTTCTTGCTTAAGTGCTTATAATCGGTGTAGGTTCCATATGAAACTGTACTGTACATTAAATGGAATAATTATCTTGTCAAATGTTTATTATTATTAGGTCTAGACCATAGATAATAGACAATAATCAGTACACATTGTATTTGACGTCCATTAAAAGACTGGGCTAAATTTCAACTTGCTTAGTGATTATGTACATATTGCTTACTTTTTTTCTACAGTTTTCCTGAAATACCCTCAAAACCTTCTCGGCAAGATTATACTGTGTTGCTTGGCTCGACCATTGAACCGTGCACTGTGACAACCACCTCGATGCGCTGGGAGTTGACCTTCTTGCCCTTCTTGTTCCAGTAGACGACCGGTTTGGGATTCCCGCTGGCCTGGCACACGAACGATGCCACCCCTCCCGACACGCCGATCTGATCCGTAGGAATCTTGGTGATCTTTGGAGGAGCTGGGACAACAAACACACAACAAGAAAATCAAACTACACGCTTTTTGTTCACAACACGGAGGGACCACACCCATGTCCCCCTGGCCTGGACCCAATGACTCGTGTGTTGCGCTTGCTTCCTGGGTATCATCTAGAGGACACAGTAAAGGACTTCCTGTGGTCATAAATAAAAGATGGGCCAATGCTTCTGAAGAACATCGTCCTCTCTTTCCGTGTCTCTGTGTGCGTTGTGATAACCTCTTGAGCGGACTGGTCTTGTAAACGCGTGTCGCCATGAGCCTGTCACAGCATATGAGTGTTTCACAGGTGCTGGAAGTGTTGGCTGTTCATTCACAGCATATAATTGGTTTAAATGTGTCTTTAACAGGAGGTGTCAGTTTGAACCTGCGGGCGTTTACCTCGGAAGGGTTTGAACACAGTAAATATGAAAGGAAATGATTAGTGCTCCGTTTTATTGTATTTAGATTGGGGACAATTCTTGAGTATTAGCAAGTGTATTAAAATACTCTTACTTTAGGTATTGGAGTCAGCATTATTTTTCCACTGTAATTATATATATATTAATTGTTATTTTTTCAATATGTTACATTTTAAAACAAATATTTTTAAAGGCTTGAAATAAAAAAATGTGTGAGTTGGTTTTTAATGAAGAAATATTGCATCACGCGTTATTTTTGGCTATCAAAATCATAATGAGACTTTTTACATATATTTGGTAAAACAAGTATGAAAGGTTAAAACAACTATACACATGAGACTTCTTATTCCACCAGAAGGAGGAGTTGAATTTGTTTTTTTTTCTAATTGTGTTGTCACAGTGGCCAGCTGCAAACACAAGGGTAGACATATGAAACCATCATTTCACTTGAGAAATTGCTTTAAATTGTTTTAAAGGACAGGAAACTGCTCTGAGTGTGATGTCATGTGGTTTTGATGACATAATATGATTTGAGAGAACAGCATCGAGACAGATGGGGCGACAGTAGCTCAGTTGGTAGAGCATTGGCCTTTGGGCCTGGAGGTCGTGAGTTCGATTCCCACCATGGGACCTACTCCAACTGCTCCCACTGATGACTGCTGTCGTTGTGTCCTTGGGCAAGACACTTAACCCCACGTTGCCTGAAGCCCCCGCTGAAAGATCAAGGCAGTTTCTCAACTGATGGAGCAGCCATCTTCCTGTGGACTCACCCCCTGCAGAAGATCAGCGAGGGACTGGTGCTATGAGCGTTGGGTGGCAGCTCTCATTGCCACCCCCCCGACCCAGAAACAGACTAATAAAGGGGTTGAAAATGAAATGAAAAAAATGAAATGAAAGCATTGAGACAGAAGGACAGAATTACTGTACATATTTGTGCAAAATTCCTGATAAAGGTTCTCTAATTCTTATTCTAACTGTGGATGGATTTAACAACTCCAGGTCTGTCTTTGATTAGGAAAATGTGTATGTCTGTATGTCTCACTTGAATATGTAAATGCATTTTGAGAAACCCTTATTAGAATCCAATCAACAACCTCATTCTTCAACACATTTCACTTTGTAACTAAAGTCTCCAAGCACCAGCAATCTGCATCTCTCTAATGTCATGTATGAGGTGGCCTTCAAGACGCAGCCAAAACAATCATTTTCCCCGCAGTGCCTAAGCTATATTTTTCACAGCGACTGAGTCAGATCAGTCAACAACTTAAAGCACCCGCCCCTCTGGTGTCTGTGTCCTGTTGCCATGGTGCTGGGTTTAACTGCAGACTCTATCAGGGTGAAGTCAGGATGACCCTTACCATGGCAACCTGCATCCCTCCTCCCACTCCTGCAGCGTCTGGGTGGGTGAGGTCCCACTGTGTCGATTCACTCAGGAAACTGGAGAATACCGGCTACCTATCAAGTGCTAACGAGCGCGAGGCATCTGCGCTTCCATCTCCGGACACTGGACGCACCAACAACCGCTATTCACTGTAACAATGTCGCTACAGAGGCCTCATTGACATTTTTCAACATTCAGGAACATTTAGGAACAACTACAGACTCCTGCAGCCCTCTGGACCAATGGCTCTTATGTGTATTTCCTGTCTTTGCTTTGACAATTTTGCAAAGTCAGTTGAGATAACTACTGCTGAGATTTAAAGCTCCCTCCCCCTTCCTTTCTGATTGGTCTACGCCTACGTTTCCGTAACAATCAATCAACACATTTAAATGTTAATCAGAGAACACATTATACATATACATTATTAATACACATGCACAGAGGTCTTCAGAATTATTTGTTAACGTTTTCATGACAAAAATAATGTTTTAATGCACAAAAAAAGCGATCGCGGTAAACCCGGAAGTAGCTATTATCATTGATTGAACATTATAGGACACATCTGCAGAGGATCTGATTATAGATATAGGTTCAGTATATAAATGATTATGGATATAGGTTCATATATAAATGATTATGGATATAGGTTCAGTATATAAATGATTATGGATATAGGTTCATATATAAATGATTATGGATAGGTTCAGTATATAAATGATTATGGATATAGGTTCAGTATATAAATGATTATGGATATAGGTTCAGTATATAAATGATTATGGATATAGGTTCAGTATATAAATGATTATGGATATAGGTTCAGTATATAAATGATTATGGATATAGGTTCAGTATATAAATGATTATGGATATAGGTTCAGTATATAAATGGGTAACTCAGCGCAGATGTTCAGAATTCTTTGTTCAGTTTTCATGTAGTTCCAGAGCCTAATGGAGGCTTGATTCGGAGGCTCCGTGAAAACAAACAACTGAGCATGAGCAGCTACGAGCATGAGCGCCGATGATTGACAGCCCTTGGCATCACTTGATTGGTCAAACTGGACGGCATCGTGGATTCTGAACTATAGCTAAGAGAAGGGAAGGCGGGACTTACCCATAATATTATAATTCATAAGAGGACTTATTTTGTATCAACATTTAAGGCCAGGAGGACAATTTATTACAATTCTTAAAATGTGTAATTAATTTAGAGTTCCAGACTATCACTTTAAGGCTAAACAAGAATACTTTGAATCAAATTGAATTGGAGGGCCTAGTAGTGTCACTTTCTTGTCTTGTTATTCCAATATTTCATCAATTTAGAAGTCACTATACAATCATCTCCACCCTGATGTATTCTCAAAATTCCTCCAGAGGAAAATGAGTAAGTAGTGCAGGACTACTACAATAAACAGAAAGAGAGTTTTGGTCATTTGGAGCCATTCTTTTGGCTATACCATTTGCTAGAGTCAATTATGCTTGACCTGGGAGAGAATCACAAATAATGAATAAATTATTACAACAACAAAAAAGTGGTTTTATTTCAACCATTAAACGTGTTAGTTTTAACAGTTAGAGAGTATCCACTTTGACATTTTAGATGTGTTAGTAGCTTTCAGACAAGCAGATTTCAACACTCAAAATCCTGTAAAGTCAACTGCAAACTGCAAAGCCTAAATTAAGACAATCCCAAAACTTGGCATAGAAACCTTGCATTTAAACCCAGCATTTCCATCTCTTACTCGACTCTCCCTTTTGCACCTTTACCACACAGTCTTGACAGCCAATACAGTAACACCAGCTCAAAATTGCAGCGGTTGTATATTGCACTGAAGTGGTTTCCTTTCGCTATGATCCTCAATAGCAAAGTGCGACCAGCCGCAGTTTCTACAGTGTAGTATTCAGATGGAGCAATTTTCTGCCCACCATTTTAGTGCTCAGAGAAGGATATTTCCTGCCTATTAAGCACACAGAAAGCCAGAAAGAGCATTGAACAAATTGCTCCTCCATCCTTGCCAACAATATGAAAATGTCAATGAAAAAAAAGATGTTGTAGCAAAAGAGGAAGTGTCTACTACTTCTGGCGATGGGATTAAAAACAAATTTCACGTTGCTACTTGGGACTTTTACACGGCTTTCAGTGGCTTTCGGTCCGGGGCCAAAATGTTGTCTGTGCTCGCTTAAATACCCTCCAACACCAATCCGAGAGCAGCACCAGGCCCCACTGGCGGTGTTACCACTTAAGCCGCTTCGGAGAGCCAAGGAAAAGCCCCCATAAGGCAGCGGCTCGGATGGATTTGCACTCAGCGATGACTTGTTATGATCTAAGGGCTACAGAAACACTAAAATAGAAATAAAAGACGTAATGAGGATCCGTGTGTGTCTAATGCCTGGGTTGGCTGCGCAGAGCAAGCAGGTCTCGCACTGATGCAGTGTACAGTTCTTTTTAATTAAACACCTTATACGCTGTAATCATCCCAGTGACTCAGTGACTCCTGCTGCGCTCAAATACAACCAGAGCTTGCGGCGGATTCAGGGAGAACACTATGTCTTCTGCTACTTTGTCTGAGATGAATAAATTCTACTTATATAGATCTGTGTAATGATTTTCAGTTCATGTGCAGAACATTTACAATTCTCTTTTTTAGTAGAACAAAAATCGTTTAACATTTTTTAATTTAAGAATAAGATTGAAGGTTAATTGTATATGCTTCCTCTGGTATTGGACAAAAGTATGTTAAGGCAGAAGAATGTGCAGGACATAGAAAAAATGTTCCCTTCCAGGCTAACTATTAGTGATCATCATATGAATTATGACATTACTCAAATACCACTATTATAATGAAGTCCACTGCTGCACTGTAAAACCAAAGTCCTGTTTACACACAACAACTTTGCTTTCTGCTTGAACCGTTACGTTGCATGCATGTATCTTTTTAAAATCTATTTTTGAACTGGTTTTATTCATGGTTCTTACTTGAATTCTATTTTTGTCCAAGTTACTTTTGTGCCACTAGACCAACATTTCCCCAATGTGATGAATTATGAAGACAAAAATAACCTCTTCTTGTTTTTCTATTAACAAAAACACTGCCTTTTGTAATGGGAAGCGCTGTTTCCTCTTCAGCTTCTGTCTATTTGATCAGATAAAAATATAGAGAAACATTGAGGCAGTAAATCAGCATTCTGATGGGACCTACCAGTTCATCACCACATTAACAATGAGGCCATAGCTTCAGGCGGCATTTTTAAAGCAAAGAAAACGAAGGTATGGACGGAGTGAGCAGACGTACCGAGTGCAGCCGACTCCGAGCACAGTGGATATGTCGACAGGATCATCAGAGACAGCACCAGGTTCAGGGCGGAGTTAAGGCCAACGGAGCTCCGGCATCGGACCAGAGCGCCGTCCGTCCTAATCCGACGCATGGTGCCACAAAGGGGCGCTTTGGCGACTGAAGTGAATCAGGTCTTCAGTGGATGGAGGTAGGCACTCTGCAAACACAAGAGGGAAAGTCATTTAAATGTAGGTCAAATCATATGAGCTCATATTATAATGAGTCAAACGCAGCACATTCAAATTTATAATAAACTGAAAAAGGACTATCAGGCACTGGTAAATGTTACCGGGAGTCATTATCAAGAATTGTTAGTATGTTAATGTTGTTATTGTGTTACTATCTATATAATTCCTTTAGAATTATATAGATAGTATATATATATATATATATATATATATATATATATATATATATATATATATATATATATATATATTATAATCTGCAGTTATAAGGCCAGAACTTCCCAGTAACTTTTTACAGTGCTCTCCCAGAAGCCACCAGCTGAAAAGAAAAGTGTTTGGTTTCCAACATTTCTCAGGTACCAGGTGAATTGTTGACTGTAACTGAAAAAACTGTCCCAACTTAGAGCTGCAACAATTACTCAACTAATGGCTAACCATGATCATTAACTGGATTGTGCATACTCACAGGCTTACTGACATTACAGAACAAAAACTGAGAGAAGATCGTCCTGAGACAGTAGGACAAAATCTTGCTAACTAACAGTTGCTAACAAACTAACAGACAAACACAAACTATTATGAAAACCTCCTTGGCACCGTTTGAAATGACTCTCTTTGTAAATTGTAGTGAACTTTGAGTTTTTGGTTGGCATCAAAATTAAAATTTTTTGTAAATCTTTTAAAACAGTTAATAAAAAAACATAGCGTAGCACTCGTAGAACGCAGACCTCCATTCTGAGAAATATACATCCTGGATTCAGAAGGTGATCTGGGGCACTTCCAAAATCTTATCATTGGTTCCTGGTCCCATTTTTGGTTCCTGGAGATTTACATAAACGTGATAAAATTCTGCCTATAACCTTTATATAGTAATAGAAGTTGCAGAAGTACTAGTGGGAGTGGAAGTAAACTTTATTCACATACATGCACAGAAACAGCCTAGTCCGACCCGGGAATCAGACCTAGGACCTTCTTGCTGTGCGGCTCAAGAGTCAACCATATAGACAAACAAGCAAACCCTGGTGAAAACATAACCCACCACATGCCTTACTGATGTCATGTATCATTGGTGTAAGTGTTTCTCGGTGCGCAGCCCGACAACACACCGCCATGTTGGATGTTTTTGAACCATACAGGATGTCTCCCGGGTCATAGGTAGATTACACCCACCCTTCATTTACATATTGTTGAAAACACATAACTATGATGACATTTTAAGTCAAATTTATGTTAATACAGGATTACTTTTTTGTATTTAGTCAGAGCAGAGCACTTGTGACTTGGGATTAACAGCTCAAGCGGCGCAGCTCCAAATGAACTAATGCAAGAACAAAAGAGATTTTTGCCTCCAAACCAAGACTGGGAGAAATACGTACCTCCTCTGCAGTCACCGCGCCGCTTCGCCACTAAGCCGTGAAATAAAATGCAATAATACATTTTCATGACTTTTTTTTTTTTTCTAAATCCCAAAAGAAGCTCTAATAATAATTTAATTTCACTCTGGCCTAATTCCTTCTTAGTAGCGAGCATTTTAGTGTTCTGGTGGCACATAAAAGCGCTAATGCAGTGATTTAGCTCAACTTTGAGTAATAGAAAACACTTAGACAAAATAAGGAACGAAGGGTCAGTTTAAACGCAAATGCAATAAAAGTTAATGTACAAGAAATGGCTTTAGTATTCGGTTGTGTCAGATTTACTGGGGGTTTCAGACAGCCATTGTAGCGGCGTCCTGTCTGCTCGTCAATAACCCCTCAACGCGGCCCCCCACCCCTCTGCTGTGGCGCGGAGAGGCCAAATGAGAAAGCAGCCCGTGTTAACCTGCCATACATCACACACAATAACACCGTCCTCACACATCACTGCACTGTCAGAGCATTCAGGAGGAGCAATGACACCAACACGCACAAACAGGTTGCCCATAATCACCAAGCAAATATACGCAGATAGAAAACATTAAGGATTATTTTTTTCTTTCTTAATTTGTGTTGCAAGAATCTCAGCTGTAGGTCTGCCAGAGGATTTTTATAATGTGTGTGATATTTATGATTCCTGTAGTTTTGGTGTATTTTTCTGTTTTTTATTGTTGTTTTTTAACAGATCACTGAAAGGGGAGTGAACAAACAAAACAACAAACAAGGCGGCAGTAGCTCAGTTGGTAGAGCATTGAGCCAGAAGGTCGTGGGTTCGAGCCCACCTCAAGACTTTCACCATCGACTCCCACTGTCTGCTGTCGTTGTGTCCTTAGGCAAGACACACCTCCATTGCCTAGAATGAGTCTGGTGTGTGTGTGTGAATGGTTGGTGGTGGTCGGAGGGGCCGATGGCACATACTGGTTGCCTCGCTTCTGTCAGTGTGCCCCAGGGCAGCTGTGGCTACAGTAGTTTATCACCACCGTGCATGGAGTGAATGAATAATGACATGTAAAGCGTCTCTGAGTGTCCAAAAAAGCATTATATAAAACTGATGCATTATTATTATTATTATTATTAAAACAAAAAAATCAAAAAACACAAGGAAATTAAAAAAGAGTAAATATTTAGTTATCTTGTTTTGTTCAGCACTTTGAGTTTTCTTGCGTATGAATTGTGCTATACTTGCCTAGCCGAGTTTCTGCTCAGAGTCCTAAAATCACAGCTCATACCCATACCGGGGAGTAGTTATAATGTCTAGCACATTTCACAAGGACAGATTTTCTTTCATTCATTATAACCAACAATTGTAGCCATAGCTGTCCTGGGGCAGCCTGGCTTTGAGTTTTTTTTTTTTTTTTTTTCAAACAGAGAAAGCAGGTTAATAAAACACATTAATCTGATATCATTGTTTAAACCAAAAATCTTCGATGCCTTCATGAGCAAAATATGATATTGACTTATGTAGAGCCACGGAGAAAAACTTACAACGTGTACGCACTAATAACACATGCACCTCTTTTTCTTGTACAGCCACACATGCTGACAGACGATTGAGTTCACTGTAAAAAATTTCCTTGTAGAAAAACGGTAAATAGCTGGCAAATATGGTTCCAGGAATTTACCGTTTTCTCAACATGGCATTACCGTTGCTAATTTTAACGGTTAAAGACTGTTTCACTGAATCACATTATGTCTTTGTGATTTCAGGATTTAACTGTATGTTCCTGTTAATTCACATACAACAATAACAGCCTAAATAACATGTTCATTTTGTATTATTACACCATTTGACTGTTTCTGTTTCTAATTAGTTTCATTGAACAAAAAACTACACAGTTTAATTTGTTTTACTAGACCACATCTTTTCAAATATTTTTTAACATCTTTAGTTTATACAAGAAAGTAGTTGAAATCTTTACTTCTATAACATGCTTAACGCTAAAGCTTAATTCTAACTAAAGCAGGAGTTTACATGTGTAAGAGGTACCTATTACACTCATGGTTGCTCGCTGGTAAAAATGTCCCAGAATTCCAAAAATACATTAAGTTTATGTTAAATTATTGTAACGTTTTTTGTAATCACATTATAATTGTGGTAATAAAACGCCACTGGATGTTTTTTAACCAATTTATACTTAAATTTGCATGTTTGAATTGTTTTTCAAAATAACATTTGTTTAATGTTGAAATTTCATTGTAATTTTACAGAAATTTGTTACAGTGTTGATAATTACTTTGATGTTTATTGAACGCTGAAAGTAGGAACGGCTCTGCGCATGCATACTCCTGCTGGATGTGCTTAAGACACTTTCCCAAACTAGAGGAGACCGAGCTCTTTCTGCAGCTGCTCCTTGACTATGGAACAGTCTGCCCTTCAGACAGACATCAGCTCAGACTGTAAATCCATAAAACCACTCCAAAAAACGTTGCACTGGCTGACAACAGCTGCGGTTGTTGTCAATATGCTGAATAAATAAATTGACTTTTTGGGTGTTAGTAAATTAATATTGGTATTACTGGTGGTGAGTAACATATTCAACAAGTCCTCTCCTTCTAGAGCTAATAACCTACTCAAACACATTACCATCTGCAAGCGCCTTTTCTATAAATAACTCACCTAAAAAAGTCTCAATCTGATCCTGGTTCTTCTCCCCTTATCTGGCATAATAGAGGAAGAGAAAAGCTTTCAGCATTCTCCTTTTCAATTGAACAACGTGATAAGGCAAATCAGATCAGGGTTCATTCAAGCACCATTGGCAGCATGTTAAGTAAATTCTCCTCTTGTGGAAACTCAATTTGCCCATGCTAATCTAACTATGGCTGCTGCTCTGCGCCGAGCCACATTGCTGCTAAAATGTTGGAGGAGCACGGACTGCACTGTCTGTCTGCTCTTGTTGTGTGTGGATGTGCAGGGGCAATTTTATATCTCAGTGACCTCAGTCTAACCCGGCCCATCAATCTGAGCTGATCCAGCGCTCTCCCTCTTGTCTTTCACCCGCTGACAAAGACCGGTTCTGTGCTGCTACCTAATCCTTAGCTGAGATCGACATTACAGTGGCATCATGGTCCAAAATATGTAGAATAACATTAACAATATCTGAACTTATTTCATTGAATGCTTTTAGATCCAGATTGAGAGCACTTGAGACATCCTCATTGGAATGTAACTGTTTTTTATAATCCGTAATTTTATGAAATTGTATGTGACTGTTTTATAATCTGTAATTTATGTAACTGTATGTAACTTTAGTCCAGGACTCCCTTGAAAAAGAGGTTCTTAATCTCAATGGGACTTTCCTGGTTAAATAAAGATGAAAAAAAAAAAAACAATAATTATTTTAAACTAAATTCAAAACAGTTGTCAACACATAAAGCTGGAGTACATAAAAATCCACGAAGTTCCTTGATCTTAAAACTGTTCTATGCTTTTGGTCTGTTTTCTAATAAGATGTCTGATTTTTTCCGAGATGTTATTTTTTAGACTCGTTCTGTTGGGAAAAACAACAGTGATTCAAGCTTCAATTGTCAATTCCAATGCATGTCCAATAGTTGTGGTTATTACTTAGAGAAGTACATGAGAGATTAAATATACTGCTTCAGTTCTAATTTCATTTGGAGGATTATTCAATACTTTTAAAATGCCTGGCACTAACAAAATTTGGTTTTCAAAGAGAATTCAAAGGAAATCCATCCATATTCATTTGCAATTTTGAAATCATTATTTGCGATTCAGAGCCTGTCTCAGTCTGACTCTGATCTTGGTGCTGAATGGCCGCTCGCTCCCTCCTCTCCTCCCGTTAACCTCCCTCCCTCAGCACTACTTCCTCCGTGGCGCCCTATCATTCATCTCCTTGTCTTTTCGGCACACTCTAACCCCTGCTTGTAGCTCTAAATCCTCTTCCTCTCCCCAGCTGCCCGCCACCGCCCGCTCCAGCTGTTGTTGGTCCATTGACACAGTTCAAACAAAAGGGCTTAGAGCATGCTACAGCTGTGAATTTCGAGGAAGGGAGCAGAAAGGATATGAAGCGGCGGTGCACCAGGCGAGTCCGAGCATGCAAATCTAATAACTCCAGTGAACTCCATCATTTCCGATGTGCAGTGCAGCAGGCTTCCGGATTCCAATGGCCGCTTAAATGTAACATGAGTTTAAAACAGCTGAAATTGCATGTACGAGATTGAATTGATTTGAATCGAGAACTGAGAATCAAATTTTTTGGGCAGCTTGAATTTGATTGTAATACATATGTCTTTTTGTTGGTTTGATGAGACAAATCTGAAGGGACCTCGAAATTTACGAATAAGGATGAATAATTATTAAATAAGCATGTATAGATCAATACAGCATAACAATTATCAATTAAAAGTATTCATGTATAACCCTAAATCACAACAGTAGTTATTTTGGAGGACTTTACACAAACGCTGAATTTGCCAAGCATAGAGAACTTATATTTCTGAAGTAAAAGTACACAATAGTACACAACAAGACAGTATGCACGTCTAAGCACGTCTGCTTTAAGACACAACTTCATAGATATGTTTTTTTGTAAGATGCAAGATTTCTTTGGCAGCACTCTTGTATTGAGTATGAAGTGCTATGGCCATTGCTCTTTCTCTTTCTATCTGTTGTTACCACAAACTGCTAATGAGTAATCAGTTGTGTTACTCTCCATGACTGGCAGCAATTGCATTATAAAACTCCAGAGATTGGTTGCAATTGACCATTCTTTTCAGTATTACAGCCGCTGAGTAATAATTCTCGGTATCGGTCCTGAATGAAAAACATTAGGCCCTTTAATAATGAATATGGTCAAGGTGGAACACAGGAAGGTCTTGAGTTTGACCCTGAGCCAAACAAATATTTTAGTGCATGTAATCCCTGTGTCTGTGTGGGTTTCCTCTGGGTGCGCCGGTTTCCCTTACCACTAACAACATGTACAAAAGTTCTGGGCAAATGTGTGTGAGCGTTTGTTTTTGAGTGTGACTGTGGAAATGACATACTTTCCCATCCAAACAAACATAAATAAAACAAATCTCTTATTTATTACTAATTCTCCACTGTCTGCATCAAAACGAGTTGTGCTCTGGTCCGTGGTGCTTCTGTGTCTCTTATTACCTGTTCCCTGGACCAGCACAGATGGTCATCCTGACGCAGATTGATGGCCTACATGCTCACGTTATTGCCGGGCGCGGTAATGGCAGCAGCAGCTCAGGTGGTTATTGTGCTCTATCAGGCTGATGTAATAAGACTGCTGTGTGGCTGACATATTTTGTTTTTCTCACCTTGTCCCCGCCCGCAGACACCCGCCCACCCTCAGCTGTTACCTGCGATACTTTATGGTCACCAGCGGGATAAGACGGTCTCACAGGGCCTACATCTCCATGACAACAGTGTACAGCAACTTCCTGTTGAGATGTGCCAACAAGAAGATGCACTAGTTTTCTAGATAATGCAAAGTGTGACAATGCAGCAAATACATAGTTTATTGTGTGTATTAAAGTTCTTTATACATATTTAAGAAGAAAGGGTTTATTACTTAAACAGAGCTGATATCACTGCAGTGATCTTAAAAACTATTTGATTAATTAAAAGAATAATCTTCCCATTAATTGATTAAAATTATCTATATTTATATAGAATTAATGAATTTTATTTTGGTTGACAATGATGCTATCGGCCAATTAACAGGAATATTTGTATCTTTGTATCATATTTGTATCTTCTTTCAGAAGCCCCCGCTGAAAGATCAGGGCTCATGTGGACTCATCACCTGCAGGAGGATCAGTGAGGGGCTGGTGCTCTGTGTACTGGGTGCAGCTCTGACTGCCACCCCCCCGACCCAGAAATGGATTAAGGGGAAGAAAATGGATGGATGGATGGATTTGTATCTTTCTATTTTAAGAGGTAATGACTAGGATGTGTGGGCGTGTGTCTCCATAGGAGCTCAGTCTTAACTTGCAAATTTGAGGAAATGGGTGGAGTCTGGCTCTTGTTTAGTTGGAATAAATTCTGCTGCCACACCAGCACTTTCTGGAACCAGTTTGACTCCTGCTATAGGACGACCTCAACATAAAAAGCTTACAGGCTGATCTCTAAATAAATCTAGTACAAACAATTGACAAAATGCAAGGAACATCTGATGCATTATATTCATAACCATACCAAAAAGAATGCATCTCTAATAACTATCTATATCCAAATGCTTGTATTTATGAATAATACAATGATTAACAACAAATAATTGACTTCACGTCATTTTAGAAATAAGAATGATAGTAATAAGATCCGGGCAGATGGATAACAGTAAATGACTGAAAAGTTCCTGTCCACATCCTTTGCTCGGAAAAGGAGTGGCGCTGTCCATGGTGCTGAAGTGATCATTTCAACTCTACGCAATCCACAGTGAGTTGGATCATTTTTCTTTTTTTTCCCCCCAACTTTATTTATTGGACATTTTAACATTATTAGACAAACAGCGTTAAGTAAAAAGATGAAGAAGAGAACAGACAATACCGCTGAATGTCAACCCCAGCGTCCACCCACCCCCTGCCCGGGCCTATGAGTTGCATCATTTTTACAGTAGGTGAAAGTTTGCTCTGGCGTTAGTCACCTCTTGGGAGGGCCAGCTCCTGTTTCCGGTGACCCCAAACGCTGTCGGCAAATGACACTTAACAAACACAATGTACACCCACAGGCAATCATTACGCACACGTCCAAAAGGACAGAACATAAAAAACATGGCAGATGGCAAAGCATCATGGGGGAGATTGGCACTTACTTCCTCACTTCCCTTCCCACAGACACACTCGCACATGCACACGCGCTCAGGATCAGAAGCACAGGATGAAGCGCGGCTTACTGCAGGCATGAGCCGTACTGCCCTGGTTACATTTTTAGCAGTGGAATTCAAATCAAAATCACAATCTGAGGCTTTTCTCCTAACAAGAAAACACACCTGTCACTCAAAACTTGGTGACGCTTCGCCCTGAATGTGAATGAGCTGAGAGACTTAGGTTCTTGTGTAAGACTTGGCTGTAAAGCAGGATCCCGGGGTCTGGGCTGGAGATGCCCCTTAGTGCAGACGAGCAACAACACAGACAACAGCAACATTCATGACCACACTCCACTATTGTGCTCACGAGAACATGGAGATGCAGATAAAGATAGCAGCCGTTTGAGAAGGTGCTAGGAGCCAAATGAGTCACGGCAACAGCAGGGAGGTAATCTCACACCTTAACTGTCAACCAGAGCTATTATTTGTCAAGGAGAAAATAGAAAAAAATGATCATCAATGAATCTAATGTAGTTCTAAAACTGATGTCATGTTAACTCAACAACTCACTCATTTCTAAACATGGTCTGTACTGCACCAATGACAGTTTCAAATGTTTTCTAATCTGTTATTGAGTATCAAAATAAAAAATTTTATTGTTTATTGTACAAGACCTTCGAGAAGATTGCTGTAGGGATTTTTGGGCTGTATAGAGTAAAATTGATTTAATGAGTAGGATGTGCATTGTATTGCGATACATTGCTACTGTACGTCCCGATACTAGTAGAGATTATTTTTACATGACCCTTATAATAAATGATCAACTTCACTCAGTACTCAACAATAGTTCATTTAATTCACATATGGATTCTGATGTTACAACTATCATTTGTTGCTATGATACAGAAATAATACTTCCTTACACAGCCTTGGAACCACAAAAACAAAAGTCTGGGCTGTCAGTCCTTGTGACAGAAAAGAGCTGTGAATAGAATCTGAAAACACAATATGTATTGATCTGAAAGGTGTTGACCTTTTTATGTATGCCGAGTCACGGGCTTCTGGACAGTTACCAAAGAAATGAAGTCAGTTGATACTTACCAAGAATCTGTGTCTAAACTTCAATAACTTTTTTAAGTGTTGGCAGCAGCGGAAAAAAACAAGCTCAACGTAAATGAGTTGTCATTAAAGGCTAGCAACAACAAACCATAATTCAGTCAGTCAGATATTGCAGTCGGGAAACAATACATTTTGAATCGGGAGATGGAGCAAAAAGTTTTTCATAGGTCAAGGCAATCATTATGTGTAGAATACTTATATACGGCTCATATAGACCATAGTCGTTATTGCAGGAGTTATTCTATTCTGGAAAGAGTCATTTTGCTTAAGGTCACATTTTAATTGGAAACCAGAAGCCCAGCTATTCAGTCCGATACTGTTTTTTGTTTCTTCTGATACTAGTCGGCCTAAGTATACTTTAGATTATAATATTATCACATGTTGCAACGGGATACAATACGAGATTTCCATTGTGTTTAAAGGATTCAATGTTTGTTTTTTCTGCTTTCTACTTTTCAATATTTCTACCTGACACGGTTTAAGTTACCACTCTGTACAAAGTAACCTCCGAGCCCTACTTTTGACCTCCATTTTGGTGTTTTTCTTCACCAGTGCTTAACAATGCAACAAGAACCATCCACCCACACAACCCCAAGGTCAGGCTGACTGAAGCTGCAGCAATCTCAACAGATGACGAGCTGCCTCAGGGAAGGAAAGAGCGTTAAAGTACATATGATGCAGATTATGGCTCAATTTGAGTCAATCTGCAGATGATGAATTTACCAAGCTTCATTTCTTATTGCGTGACCATTAATGCTAGATTGACATAAAAGGGAATTAAATTTGTTCACGCATACCCACTTTGCCTGATTGTGTCATTTGAGATTTGTATTCCTATCACCTACAGTTGAAACTCAAAACATTAGAATATCAAACAAACTTTTATTTATCCATTTATTTATTTAATTCTAAAAATATGGTACATACTCATCACATGTAAAGTGAAATATGCTTTGATTAAGGCTCACAGTCATAAATCAAAAATATGTCATTTCAAAATGTTTAATGTTTTATTTGGGGTTTTTACTGTGAGCCTATTATCAGAATTATAACAAATAAAGGCTTAATCTTCTCGCAAAGTAATGTGTCTTGCATTAGTTTCACAGTTTATGTTGAATTTTAGAATTACTATATAAGACTTTTGAACAATATTCTAATGTTCAGAGTTTCATGTGTAGGACCTTGTTGCACAAGCATTGGTTAAACACAAAATGTAAAGTCATTATACAAAGAATAGTTCATTATTATTGTACATTTTGAAATGGATTTTAGCACAAGTCAGTGACAACAACATAGCTATGGAGGACCAAAAATGACTAAAGTATAAATAAATAAATAAATACAGGAATATATTAATAAATACATTCATTTTGGACAATAAAAACTAAATATTTACATTGATGTGTTAAATATTACTATGAAATCAAATAAATATACTTTTATTTAGGTTATTTATCAATATCTAAATTTTTTCCTTTATTTATTTATCCATTTATTGCATATATTTATTTATGTATTTCTACATTTCTTCATTTATTTATTTATGTATTTCTACATTTCTTCATTTATTTATTTATGTATTTCTACATTTCTTCATTTATTTATTTATGTATTTCTAAATTTCTTTATTTATGCATTTCTACATTTCTTCATTTATTTATTTATGTATTTCTGTGTTACCGTATGCTAATTAGGTGGGCGGTGCTGAACTCAATGATTGGTGGGCAGTAGGGCAACCAGACAGAAGCAAAGTTAAGCCTAGCGCACATCGACAGAGAAACTGGGGACAACTAGTTGCAAGGCGGCTTTTGGCAACTGAGAGGAGATGATGGAGATGATCAGTTGCCGAAATCGGTCGATGTGAGCGCTCTTACAACTGGAGATGAACAGTCGGTCTCCAGTTTCAGTCAGTTGCCCGTGTTCTACTTTTCGGCAACTAGTTGTCCTCAGTTTCGGAGATATGACCCGATGTCCGACAGCGTGTGTGTATTGCGTGTGTTGCGAGCCCGCAACAGTTTATGTCAGAAAACACACTGTAGTTGAGGCCAGTTGCTGTCGATGTACGCGCTGTTATTCCCGAGACTGGTCTGCTACTGGGAGTTGCCCGTTTTCGTCACATTGTCGATGTGTGCGGGGCAGCAACTCATATGCGACGGATATAATCAGTTGCCAGTCCGATGTACGCTTGGCTTTAGCCTTCTCGGTTTGTGAGAGGATGTAAAGCTGCTGTATAGCTTGTTGAAGAGCGTCCAGCACAGTTGCATCATAAAAAGTCTACCTCTGGGTCAGCACTGTGATAAACTAAAACATCTAATAGTCTTTCCAGCCGAAAGAGTAGATAGTCCTCAGGTGCATTATGCTCAACATCATTAACATCATTTGCTAATGCTCTTAATTGATGAGCAATGGCTCCTAAAAAACTTACATTCGAAACTGCCATCATACCACACAAAAGTGCACAGAGGATCTCAAGCTAGCTAACAGAGTACCGTAATGTGAGGCAGTAAATGATCGAGACCAGAGTTCACGCAATCCTAACCAATCCTGTTCTAGATTGAGTTCAGCACCGCCCACCTAATTAGCATACAGGAACACAAAAATACATAAATGAAGAAATGTAGAAATACATAAATAAATAAATGAAGAAATGTAGAAATACATAAATAAATAAATGAAGAAATGTAGAAATACATAAATAAATAAATGAAGAAATGTAGAAATACATAAATAAATAAATGAAGAAATGTAGAAATACATAAATAAATATATGCAATAAATGGATAAATAAATAAAGGAAAAAATGTAGATATTGATAAATAACCTAAATAAAAGTATATTTATTTGATTTCAGAGTAATATTTAGCATATCAATGTAAATATTTAGTTTTTATTGTCCAAAATGAATGTATTTATTAATATATTCCTGTATTTATTTATTTATTTATTTATTTATACTTTAGTCATTTTTGGTCCTCCATACATAGCGGGCAACACTGGAACATGGGTGTGTTTTGATCCGACAGGTGAGGAGTCCCACCAGGCAGCGAGAGACAACAAGACCATTTCTTGTCCGCAACATCACAAACATCTCTTTCAGAACTACCTCCGAGGTTGTTGCTGAATCCCTCCTGCGACCTCCTCTCTCTGTTCTCGTGTCTTCACAAGCAGTGCATCCTTGTGGCGCTACCTCATTACTCTCTGATTCCTGAGTCTTCGTCAACTCTAACTGTCCTATTAGCATTTCTGCAGCCTGCGGTTGACTCCTATCCTAGCGGGGGCTCATGGGGGACTTTATGTATATACTGATCGCTGAGCAGGTTTTCAGTTGCATGTTCTGCCGTAAAACACAAGACACTATCCTTATTTATGGTTCTGCTGCTAGATCAGGGTGTGGCTGTTTGAACAAAACAATTGATTATCAGGTCTGCAGAAAGGCACACACACAAAAGTCTTGTACGTCCATGTAGCTGCCAATTAGTCAGATTCTTGTGCGGCAAGACCAGGGCTCCCTGACAACGCCGCACACCTTCATCTCAGCGACGGCATCATACCACACCATCTTCTGATTTCAATCCAGGCTCCGTTAATGAGCTCTGACATTCCCCCCCATGCTCTTTGCAAATCACTGCTTTTCAGTGAAAACCATCACGCAGAATGAAGACCAATAGAGCCCAGTTAGGGATGTGTCTAGTTATTACTTTTATGTTTCATTTAAAGGGACAAATATTAGTTGAATATATAGAACTGAGAAAAAAGTAAAATTAAAATAATAATAATCATTGTAAATTATGATAATAATTATAACAAGAAATTATAGTTAAAATGTAAAATATAAGTCAAAATGAATACAAATATTGGCTGTAATGTAATAACAGTAGCTTTTAGTTGTACTGCTCTTATCTTAGTAAAGAATATGAGCCACATATTTTCCAATGTGTAATAAATCTGATCTGACTCTGATGCGGCGTATCCAAATTCCTTGATTTGTTCTAAAAAGTAGATTTGTAACATAACATTGATGAGAGAGATTGCCATTCTTTGGCGTTTTCAAAATCTTGCCGAATTTCACACAATTACGATGCTTAGCTCAAAATAGCGGGAGAAAACACAGAAATATGCCAAAAATAGTTATCAGATACTTAGTTTGTTTTAGCGATACTGTAAACTTTTTTGCCACTGAATTACAGTAAAGCGGGCGTGCACAAAGCAACATTATGGCAAACATTACACTCACTAATAATGGGTTATAATGCATGATACATCAATTCTTATCCAAATTAAAATAGTGTCTCAAACCATCTGCCAAGTCATTCTTTTCATCACATTGTCATTATTCACCGCACAAAAGCAATAATTTACCCTAAATAGACCCTAAAATATTCGGGCTGGTACATAGTTATAAAAGGCAGATATCAGATTTCTTAACACAAAACCAAGACAACACCTTTATAATACATCCATAACTTTATAATTAGCTTACACATACTTGTTCATTCTTGCATTACGTGAACAATAAGAAGTATAAATGATTTTCCGTGAGAACTGTGTGCTGTTTTCAGATGGGCCAGCAGCCTCTGTGGATTGCGCTGCCATGGTATCACCTTGTCAGGCCTGGTCACATGACTCAGGTATGTGTCCACAGAGAGCTCATTATCTCCACAACACGGGCCTGCAGCGCTGAGATCACTATGAAAGAGCATACGGCCCATGCACCCATGTGCCCCTCAGGTATAGCAGCGTGTACACATTACAGCAGCACCCGTTTGACAAAATAACTTACTTGTGACTTTTCTGACCACCATTGTTGTTTTTTGATGATATTTTTGGAGAATGAACAGAATCAAGAACTCTTTTATACCTGTTGCCATCTGTATATTAAACCAATGGTTGTAAATGTATTGGTATTGATATAAACTATTGTTCTGCCTAAAGACATCTAAATTTGTCCAAAATCTTCCAAAAAAAGGTGTACATATGAACGATTACCTCATAAACTATTCCCACGCAGAAAATTCAGGAAATGTTTATCGAGCTCTAACTTGCTAAAAGCTATTTATAAAGAAACGGTTGACATGTTTTTATCTTTTCACACTAAAGTCTGATTTTATATTAATTATGAATGAGAAAATAATGCTTCATCAAGGAAAAATATACAGTGTCAAGGCTCCAAAATAAATTCAAATCAAGAGACCTTTTCCAAATTCAATTAATTTTTTTCTCATTTTATTCCCTGCTCTGTAAGTTCTTTTCTGCACAGAACTGGCATACAGGGGGTTTTGAAAATGGCAAATAGCAACTGTGAATGTAGGCATTTCTCTGGGGGGACTATAAATGTACACTCACTTAAAGGTATCTAGGAGGATTTCCTTTTTCCGGGGGGATCATCAAGACTATTGGTCCTAATTGTCAATCTTTCTAGTGATATGTGAAGTAAGGTCGTCGTATCGTCAAACAAGACCAACAAGAGTGTTTTTGGGAGATTTTTTCAGTAAAGTTTCTACTCAACAGGTGAAATTTGGCATTCTAGTTCATTTCAAATCACGCAGAAAAAGTGAAAATCTTCTTGGAAAGTGAGCTTGTGCACGAGGAGAACTGGGCTCGTACAGACTCTCGCACATAATATAGAAGGCGTTTCCTCTCAGGAGCAGGTAGAGCGTTTATTCAAATATTGGAGAGGGTGGTTCTTTCCTAAAATTTGGAAAAATCCTCCTCTACACAATCTTGTACCATAATCCTTAATTTGGGAAGAATTTATGATCGAAAAACTGAATACGAAAGCAATCAAAAAGGAAAGCTGTTTTCCACTGCCTGAGACACAAACAAAACAATGGTGATATATTCCATTTTAAAATAAAGTGAAAAGTGAGGGGAAAGGTGTGGGGGAGAAACTAAAAAGTGGACAAACTGAAGTTATCAATATTGATCAGTGTATCATGTGTTTGCATACATGTATAATTTTTTTTAAAGGAATACGTTCATTTCCTTTGTTATTTTTTGTGCACATTTATAGTCATTTGCTATTTGCAACCACTAAACATTTTGATTTTGATTTGATCGATTGACTTACAGCCCTATAATAAAACATCATATACTGCAGCTGTATTTCAGTATTTGAGTAGTCTAGCAATTAGTATCATTCGTTTCAGCCCAAATCCCATCAGAATATTACAGCATTAACGTCAGAAGAGTACAGCTACAAACCCATCCTCTCAAACAAATGTATCCCAATAAATATTTGGTTTTATCTGTAAATGTTAGTAGTTTTTTCTAAGTTAGAGCGTAGATTTGTCTAATAACCAAGAGCAAAACCATTATTGAATCCCTACCACAAGCCTACAGCCGTCATAGTGCGGGAGGAGAGATGAGATTTGTGACGCTGGATGAGCTCTCCTTGAAGTGCAGCAAAGTTGTGAATCGAAAGTCGACGTAATGGTCTAGAAAAACTGCATTTGTCCTTAGTGTCATCGCAAAGAGAAATGGGCAAGTGTCAAAGAAAAGGGGGAGAGAGCTTGTCAAGGGAACAGACTCATGCACGAATGCTTCCCCCAACGACCGGCCATTATTCTCAACACAATCAAACAAATGGTGAAAGAATTCTTCAGCCAGAGAAAAAGAAAAACACAATGTTATACCATGTTATTGTTTGATAAGCCAAAACGGTCTATGTAAATTCAATTGTTACTAATGTATGCAATGTGTGGTCAGTCATACAGTACTTGTTGGACTATATTAAGGGCACCTGTATATAAACTGCACCACCTTTTTGTTGTTTTTTTATTTTATTTTTGTCAACATAAGCAGCAAGTTTTCATGTTGTGACACTTTCAACAACAACTGATAGACAGCTGTTAGAGCAAAGCAAAGCACATAGACTGTTTTAACTGGTCTATAAGCGTGCATCCTATAACTTGTAGACATAATAATAAGTCTGTAAACTCCTACGGCCCTAATTACAAAAAACAATTCTTGCCTATGTTGTGCATTTCCTTGCGTCGTCTCTCTACTGTTCACATAAACATAAACAACAGCTGAAAGAACTGTGTCTTTCCTGTGCCCGACATCTGACATCAAACTGTTCAGGGACTGGAGGTGTAAATTAGCACTCCTAATATAACCTTGGACAATATTGTTGTTCAAAATATTGATATTTGAATCAGATCAAAATCATAATCTTTATCAATCGAATTAAATTGGAGAAGGTGGAGATTTTGGTTTTCGCTAGTGCTTTGTAAACACACTCACTGATAGCCAAAGATATACACAACCTCTGTCTGGATGTTGATTTTTGACAGAACGGGGACAAAACTGGTGACTTTCTTTTGAAACGTATAGCTCTTCATGGCTGAAAAGCATTGGGCAGGATTAGAACTTCTACGTTGGCCCGCTTCCAGTCCATATGCATGTCTCCAACTTTCCATGCAAGTTTAAACCGCAAGCTAGATAACACTCAGGAGGACGGGCTCGAAGCGAGGTGAATACTTTGAAGATAGGCCGACGGACAGCTACACACTTCAAAGAGGAGGATGCCCACGTTCGCCTTCAGAGTTCCGATCAGGCAGGTTTTCTTTAAGCATCGTCAGCCATCTTGTCACTCAGCACACACTCCTAATCAGTCCTGTCAGTCTATCTGTCAACACAAGTCAACGGCACCACTTCCTTGTCTGTGATTGGATAATGAGCCATGTGCCACAATGGGACAAATGTCAGAAGTAATGTGTAGTGAAGTTAAATATATTTTTCATTTGGAGAAAAATGAGTTTGATGTCAGAGCTTTGGAGTGAGGGGTTGGCCAGAGGACAACGCAGACGGGGGCCAAAAGAAAGCCATGCCTTTTTTCCACAAAAGAAGAAGGGAGAGGACAAGATGGGAGCGGAGAAGGGTGGAGTGGGTGTCTTCAGATGTGGAAGCGTTGATGAAAGGACTAGCAAATGGCTGAAGACAAGAGGAGGAGACAGAGGACGGAGGAGGAGAAGGACTGAACCAGTGTGCATTATTCATCCCTGCTGACACATCACAATCTCTGATTCATCTGGAGAAGGGCATCAGTCAAGTCACAAACATCTTTGAGGGTTCAGCCATGTGTGACGAGGTGGAGGGGACAGCTGCATGTGCACAATACTACGGCCATGTAATTCATGCTTAAACCTTTCCTGTAGGTATAGGCTCCCCCACCTTCTTGTTGCCATGGATATATTATCGCTTATTATTGCTCTATTGTTCTTCAATAACATTATACACACAGAGCCTTGTGATGTCACTTGCTCATCTCCATTCATAGGTTCAACAACAATGCACTGTAGACGATTCTAGTTTTTGTATTATCGATTTTTTTCCATAAACAAAGGCAAAGCGAAAAAACCTACACCTATAGGGAAATTTGTCCTGGGCTGAAGCAGGATTTGAACCCACAACCCTGGTATAGGGATTATTTTGAGAATGATTTTAGTAGAATGATATCTTTGAATTTCAATGACTATAATTTGTCAAAGAATGAACGACACGTGATCATTTAAAGTGAAATGCCAAATCCACAGAAAGCATGAAAAAGAAAATGTACTTTACGTGGATATTGCTGCTATGTAAACAATTTCGATTGAAAGAGGCCTCTGGAGAAATTAATGGACTTTTTAAAAAACTGAACTCAGGCCATTTCTAAGCATAACTAATTGTTCTATGTTTATTTTGTGTTTGGACAAAATTGCCAAGAGCCTCAAGGATTTAATTTTGCATTTATGTGTTTCGCTGCCTCCACTTTCTTTGTATAAACAGCCCTTAGACGCTCAGACCAGACAAAAGCTTATTGTCTGTATGGTTTTGAAAAGGTAAATTAGTACACATTTCAAGAACAACAAAAACCCTGTCTGCTAGTACACCTCAGTTAAATCAGCACGTTTTCGCCCCCTTTGACTGGTACACTTACACAGAAATCAAGACCAAACCTTTGAAAAAGACTTTATGTGGGGTTCATGCTATGATATGAAAAATAGTGCACATAAGAACTTCATCATGATTCTAAAGCCACTGGGAAAAAACGTTGTCAGCCATATTCACACTAAGCATGGGGAGCTCAGAGGCCTGTATTTGAACTCTGTCAAAATGCTATTTAAGGTAGTCTGTGCATGAGTGATTTTCGAGTGGGGGATTGAGAAAAGTGGATAGCACATGCTTGAAATTGAAACTTGAAACCACAATTCCCAATAGGATTGCACAATGTCAGGAAAATGCGTGGGGTCACATTTTAATCCTGGTATATAAAACAATACATTACCATTGTGGATGTAATATATAATTTGCATTTATAGCACGGTCTCACTGTATAATAAAAAAACGACTATATAAGAATCAACCATTATTGACTACTCACTAGTGTATATAGAATGTGCTCTGTGGACAGAATGAAGAGCCTCAACTGTATTTGGCCATCTGAGCCCCCTGAATAGTCACAGTGAATGGATGTTAAAATGCACATGGGCTCAGTAAAGCCTATGCATGAGTGAACCCATTATTATCGAGTCTCGCTGTGGTAATTACCCACGTATGAGACGTCTATCTGATGCAGAACAGAACGCCATGTGTGCAGATGGGATTGTAAACAGCACCAGATGCAGAAGCCATCTATTGTGTCCAAAAAAAAAAAGTTTACGCGCTTTGCACCTGTGCTTTCAACAACCATTGTCTACTTCTCTCATCATCCAATCACATATTCAAACGCTGTGTGTGCACGTATGTAAACAAAGGTTACAGCAGGATTTGCATAAAAACGTGTCATGCATCGTCTTACTTTCCAGTTCAATCCGAGCAAGTCCAGTGGCATAAAGCTTTCATTTTGCCACCAGCAGCAGCCACTTGCAGCGACTGTATAATGAACAAAGGCTCCACAACAGCGTGTCCAACTATAGGTATCCCCTCATACAGCCACGGTGAAGACACTCTAAAGACTTACAGACCAGCACGATGCCCCAACATGCAAAAAATACATTTAAAAAAGCCGCAGCTGTAGAAATTATTAATCGGGGAAAAAAACGTCTCCACAAAGTCACGACAGTTGCATCTATCTCAGAAGGGTACCCCGCGTATTTGGCTCAGCAATTCCTTCCAAGGTAACGACAGGTGCAGAGCGCGGGGTGGGGTGCGCGCCTTTTGAAGTTTATACGAATATAAAATGTGCGTTACCTGGTATGAAGTGCTCCGGCGCGTCTGTCCCTGTCTGCTAGATGCATGTGGGTGGATTTGCGACAGAGAGAGTCTTCATCGGAAAGCGGTATGTAATCCAGGCAGGGTCTCCCTCGGTGAAAACGTGTCTGCCTTTGTGCGCTGGAGACCGCATCTACACAGCAGCGTCAACTCTGGGCTCCCCACCTTTTTTTTTTTTTTTTGTTTACCGTTGCATTTGGAAAGTGCTGTAGGCTTGAGCTGCTCCTGTTTCGGGGGCTTCGGTCAGGAGCTCATCCCCGCACGGTCGGCCTCACATCGAGCCAGTTGATGTCATTGATACCCTGCCTTCCTTTCCTTTCCGCCCTCCTCTCCTCCTTTGCTCCTCCCCCTTCCCAGTTGCCATGACGTGATGCAGGCACTGATCTCCAATAGCAACCGTATCCCCATCACCCCTTCATTGCCCCTATGACACACCCCCCCCAACCAAACCTCCCCTTTTCAGACTTACCGCTCAGGTTTACTGCACTTCTTGCCTTGGTTTTTAGCTCTCCACACCACACTCTGAGCAGCCATGGGGCAAACAGGGAAAGATAAGCACCTTGAAACCAAGTAGATTCCCATAATATAGCGTCTAAATATAGCTGTTGGCAGGAATACAGAATTACATATCCCCATATCTGCTCAGGAGTTCAGGACTGAATAATACTTGTAGTCAGTGGGTGTTGTATGGCCTGTTATAGCAGGACAACAGCAAGAGGAGTGATACACAAGGATTTTAATGTGTCTCATTGAAACGTAAATATATGCTTGATGCCCTGCTATATTTTGCCAATTTATAACGATTTTTTTCATCTTAGATTTCCCATTCTTCATGTAGATGCCACTGTGAAGGCCAGCACATGACATGTCTCATAACAAACGCTCCAACCAAGGTCGACTGCAATATTAAATCAAATGAATGAATGCATGAAGGACTAGTCTTGGGGAATAATATGGTTTTGGTTGGCGTTTGTTTTATACATTTACTAAAAGAGATTTGTATCGGCTTTTAAAGTAGAAAAACTAATTCGCTTTATAATGCTTCATATATATTATGTGAACATTTGCTGTATGGTTACAAGACATTAGACAGTATTTTTTGTTGGCCTCGTGTTATCTGGGTCACTCATTGTGGTAGACGCGTACTAACAGAACAGGGCTGTGAGGTTGTGGAGTGATGGTGCAGCGCTTTAGGAGGATGGGTTCATGCTGTGCTCTGGCCACACATTTTAATCACAAAACACTATGAGACTTCATCAATTATCATTTTAGTTAAGTTGACACATCTAACTTGTTTGAGCCCGTTGATCTGAGTGTAAACATCAGAAATGCTGAAAAGAAAACACATTAGAATTTGTCTTTTAGGAACAAAGGTTTTGCACTGAGACTTCCTTTGTTTATACTGCCATCTAGTGGATGCACACAGAACAGCTCGCTTGCTGAGAACACATCTTTTGTCTGACTTAAGTGACTATAATGCCAGTCCTTTGGCCTTTTGCCTCGATAAATGCCCTATCCTTTGTTGATATAATATAAACGCTTAAGGGCTTCACCTCTGGTAGGTCAATGTGTGGTGTATGTAAGGGTTAATATGATTGATGATTAAAAATGTCATGTTGAAAATTATTATGGAGTAAGAATAGGCCTGAGGCTGAGTTAAGTAATCATGGTAGATTTCTACCTATAATAAGCATTACATAATTCTTCTTCTTTCCCCAGTCTTAGCTGCGTACCCAGTGCCTAACTAGATTAGATTACAGTTTTCGCATTTTCAGAATTGAAGGTAGGGCAAAAGATCCCTAAATTTAGCAGAGTAAGTGCAGAGTCTACCACTGCCCTGCAGCAGTGACGTTAATTGCACGCTATTTATACTTTAGAAGTTCAGAACTTGGAAAGATCATGTTTCTCTTATGTTTTATTTTGGCATCCTTCTGCTGAAGTGAGCAGAGGGAAGCCCAGGCATGAGCTACTGCAATAGCAGTTTAGCAAAAATAATGACACTATAAACAAATAATAAAAAGGCCATATGTAAAAGTCTAATATTAAAGTCTTTCTCTAGCAGGCAAAACAACATTGTCATGTTCTACAACACCATAGATTCTGACAACCAGATTCAAACTATTTCTCTCATGGGTTTCCATACATTTTGAGGACTTTTGTTTTCCATATTAAAAAGTATAAATGTTGTGCACTATAACAGCAGTCCTCATTACTCATTAAACCAAGGAATACACTTTCCAATCCATTCAACAATAATTGTCAACACACTCTTGGGATACTGAATTTTATTCATGTATCTCAGATACACTCGAGTTATCCGTTTAAGCCAGTTGAGTTAGAAAGGCATCATCAGTTTGTCATCCAATGTAAAGTTTGGATACTGGACAAGACATAGTGATAACATAAGACCAACAATGACAGATGAACCAAATACATTCAGATGGACCTCAGGGAATTACTGTATGAAGAAGCACAACCAATCGTGACCAATGCATGTCCCCTAACAAAAGTGAAGTAAATGTAAGGGTAAACACAAATCTGGCCAATGCAGTGCAGCTGTAGGCACATTCAAACTCAAACTCAGAAAAATAGATGTCAGAAATGTATCTTGTAAACCAATTTATACTAAAAGGATCACTCCATTTGAGAGGGTGGTAATGCTGGGAAAGCATCTGAACTGAACAATAATCCTGCTGCAGGCAGTTTGTCAGATGGGTTTTAGTGTTACCTCTGATTGGATTATCAAACTGCATAGAAGGGCTGCAGTGAGCAGTGGTGCTTTGTTCTGTGCAGATACCACAGGCAGTAATAGAAAAACACAATGGGCAACATCCACAGTTCAAACTCTTCAAATCCCCATTGAAAATAATTATCTGTTAAGTTCAAGCCTTGTGGTCTAATTTTGGCACGTTAGCTCATTCATTACAATTTCAGCGCAAACAACACAATAAAAAAATCTTTCAGCATATTTAGTTCTTGAAGATGTGTTAATGTTCATGCTCATTATCAGACCAGTCCTACTCTTGTGACTCACAGTCACTTGCCCAAAGCATTAAGTAAGAGCCCTACAGACAGTGACTTTCTAAAGCAATAACTGGGCAGTTATGAGTTAGTCACACAGTTGAGCTCAGAACAAGAACTTTATTGCAACGCTCTGGTTTGTTACTGTGAAAAGTGCAGGCACAGAGTTGGAGCAGAGCCACGTCAGTGCAGCTCGATGAACGCCTCCATCTCTTCAGAGATGAGTCCTCTGTATGGCAGCCTGTGCCGCTCCACAGCCCGCGCCGCCAGGCACTGCAGGGTCACATAGTTCAGAGGGTAAAGTGCTGGATGGCCACTGCTCTGCTCATCTAACAGTTCATAGGCCGTCTTCCTTTGGGCGTTTGTGGCATCAAAGTGGGCCCCTGCTTTCATGAGCTGAGCCATGATCTCTGGACAACCATTTGCAGCTGCTATGTGCAGAGGCGTGTTGTTTTCACAGTCCCGGGAATCCACATCAGCACCACACTCCAGCAGCAGGGAGGCCACAGTCTGAGACGGGAAGCGACCCACAGGGTACCGGCCCACGGAGGTGGTGTCTTTGTCCACAGCCATGTGCAAGGGCGTGAAGCCGCTGCGTCCTCTGGGGTTGAGCTTCAGCAAGCGGTACACAGTGTGCTTTTTCTGGTGCTCCTGTTCTGGTGTGCACTCCAGTTTTTCCAGCAAAAAGATGAGATGCAGAATGATGGACAGGGCCTTGGTGAACTGAGGTGCCTCGGGGGGGTTGTCTGTTTGTGCAATCGCTCTTTCTACTTCTCTGACACTTTTCCCAAGGACTGTCATCAGGTCATGAAAGGTGACCCTTGTGGACAAAGTGCCTTTAGCTCGGTCCTGAAGCACAAAAGAGAAGAGTTCTGCAAAAGATAGAAAGCTGGAGGCGGTCATGGGACTGAGAGGGTCCAAGTTGCTCTGCTGCATGTCCAGAGCATACTTCCACAAACTGATGCAGCGTTCAAAATTACCCGAGTCTGCATACACTGCCCCTCTGTAACGAATGTAGTAGGAAGTGTCTGGGTGTGAAGGGCCCAGAATGCGCTCTCTGACTAATAAAGCTTGCATCCTCATTTCATCAGGGTCTGTGATGAGAGCCTCCAACTCTTCTGCAGTGTTTACTTCTTGAGCACAGCTGTAGGCAGATATCGGGGGTCCAGGAGGGGGTTTGGCAAGAGAAGAAGCTTTATCACCTGGCTGCCTCAGCTCCATGGCTCTCCTCCAGTATTTCATAGCCCCCAGTAGATCACGCTTCTTGTCAACAAACGTAGCACCAAGTAGTTCGAGAGCATCTATACGTTCCTCTCTGGAGGTCCGAGGCTGATGAGCCAAATACTCCACAATGTTGGTGTGACCTGTGACACTGGCAGCCAGGAGCGGGGTCATCCCGTAGCCATCCCTCTCCATTCGAGCGTTACACTTGAGGAGCATTTTCATAATATCTAGACTCCCTGACTCTGCGCAGTCATGGAGGGCCGTGTTTCCTTTTACGCTCTTGCGGTTCACGTCTGCACCTTTGTCCAAGAGGAACTTGGCGATCTCCTTGTGGCCCTTGTAGCAGGAGATCATGAGGCAGGTGTGGCCATGCCTGTTAGCCACCTCCATGTCGGCTCTGTGCTCCACCAAATAGCGGACAATTTCCAGGTGCCCATCGAAGCAGGCGGCTCTCAGCGGCGTGGAGTTGGTTAAAGTGGCGTTATTGACAGAAGCCCCGTGTTTTAGCAGCGTTTTCACCACAGGAAGGTGACCCGCTGCAGAAGCCGCCCACAGCGGAGGAGCTCCTTCAATAGTTTCCCCGTCAAAATTAACAGAGCCACCGAGTTCGACATTGGCTTTACAGTGCGCTATGAGGTAGTCTACCACCTCCAAGTGCCCGTACCGAGAGGCGATCAGCAGCGGGGTCCCGCCCTGGGTCTTCTCTTCGGCCAAAGATTCCAGTTCCTCTGGACTTTTGTTGCTCAGCAACTTCTGGATAAGTTTTAGCTTACCATCTCTGGCAGCGTTGTAAACCGCCGTGGTTATATCCATTTTACACACAAAGTGCCCCAGAGCTGGACATCAAGCCCATAACCGCCCGATCACACACGGACACACGCGTTAGGACGCGGACAGCCGACAGCCGGGCTCCTGCTCAGGGCTCTGCTTCTGTCTCTCATCTTTCTGCCATTTTGAGGCTGATGTCAAGATGGCGTTTGTGTTGTTTGACAGGTCTCTGTTTACGATTCACTCGTGCGGCATTGTGGGACTTGTAGTTGGATGCACTGTGCTAAAACCAGATACGTGACCATTTAAAAACACACTACCCACAATGCAGTTGTGCATCAGCTGAGGAGGTGCACTCTCTGCGTGTGTCGGCGGTGACCGCACTGTGTATTTTTATAATGAAGTCTCCATGGATATATGTTAGTCACCGCCAATCCTCATTGCCCCGTAAATGCACGCTATGACGCAATAACAATTATAATAATCATAATAAGCAATGTCTTTATTTTGTATCACTATCGACATTCTTGTGTTATTATTACTATTATTACCATTAGTAGTAGTAGTTAGTGTAGAACACAAATATTATTCTTTCTGAATTTATAAAAGCAAATGATCAAGAAAAAAATCTAAGGGCAAGCAAGCTGCTTTGGATCCGTCTTCTTTGAGACCCATGCGTGTCAGGTTTACAGTCTTTTCCACAGCGCTATATTCCACTGGTCAGGGTCAGTCAGGCTGGTCAGGCTAGTGTCGCTTGATCCCAGTAGAGGGAGCAGGAGAGCTGTTTTTATGGACTGACTGTGGGTTCTGTAATGCAATCGTTTCAAAGACATTTTACTTTGCTTTGATTCCTCTGCTGAATGGTTTTCTTTAGAATACTCCACATATAGCATCTGTTTTACCCGACCAGTCAGATATCATCAACACTTTTAAAAAATATTGTTTTAATTATTTCGATGTCCAAAACCTGACAGTATATAGAAATGTACTGCTAAGCACAGAATTCCAATATAAAATGTTGATTTACTCCACATAACTTCTACTCACTTCACTGAGTGAGCAGCTTCACATTGTTATCCTATTCTCCATTTGGGTATTATCAAAATGAATAGTTTAGTTAAATTGTTTTGAAAGAACAAATTTTGCAGGATACAATTTTTATTGACAAACAATTACAACAATAATTAAATTCCAGTCAAAACGTAATAACTCTTCAAGTACGAGGAGGCTTTCTGATTTTAAAACATACGTGCAAAAAACCAACATTACTTTTGGTACAAATGTACACGGCAGCATAACTATGCCTTGAGCACAGAATTTTTTTGTTTTTATGGAATGCAATCAAAGCAACAACTTTAACAATAAGCAGCAGTGGTCTCCTGTCTTAAGGAAAAGTGAATGCTGGAAACTTTTTTCATCACAATATTAAACTTGTGAAGTGGATGAAAAGGCAGCTCGAGAGTAAAAGGGCATTTCAGTCGTCTTGGCTTGACAGGTAATCCCCTAGAGCCCAGCCAGCAGCTCACTCAGCAACACCTCCCTCTCTCCTAAAAGCACATCCCTCTTCAGACTGGTGCCTTTGTTGACTACCTTCACCTTCATAGCCAGGTTTTTGATCTGAGCTTGTGGAAGCGAATCAAAAAAGAAGTCTTCATTAAACAAGGGGTTCCTGCTGTTTTTGATGATAGTGCTCCTCTGCTTCTGCTGCTTTCCCGGGTTCAGATACAGTGCCACGCAGCAGTTGATACTTTTAACATCAGTCTCCCTGTTGTATAATGCCTCTGCGGTCAGGACTCGCACCCTCAGCCTGGACGCCTCAGGGTCATAGTGGGTGCTGAGGCGGAGCGTGCCCCCCTTGTGCAGGTTAATGCTGTGTTCTCGCTGTAAGAGGTCCGCAGCGGTGCCTCTCGACCCCCCTCCTCTCGGGCCCCTGCCTTTGGATCCCCTGAAGGCGGGGGACGGCGGGCAGCGGGTGCGACGCCTCTGCATGTTGGGGCTGTTGTCGGCGGAGCTGCACTCATCCGTGGACAAGGAACTGTGACGCGCCAGGGACCGCTTGGCACGAGACACCTTCAAGACAAACAACAGTTCAAAATTCCACATATAACTCAAAGTATTTCATTAGAAAACCCCTCTTCAACAGATTTCAAAGTAAATTTAATCCATATATATACTTCAAATCACCCAAAAGCCAGAATAATCATCACACTTTTTGAAACATTCTCCATCCTATATGTTTATTTTTTTATTTTTTTGTTTATCGTTGGTACTATGTTTATTGTAGATTTTTTTCTTTCATAACATGCCAGCCCCCCACCCCCTCCCACTCACACTGGTCTTATGTTATCATTCTGTGGTACATTATTATTATCTATTTTAGTTTGTTTGTGAGAGATCTGCACGATTTTATTATACTTCAATACAAAAATAAAATTAAAAAACCTTCAAGACAAACACAACATTTTAGTAGTACTTTCCAACACACAGCATCAGCATCACCTTGGAGACAGCCCCTCACCTTGGCTTGTGTCTCCTGCGTGATAGAGCGCAGTAAAGAGGCAGACCGGGACAGCAGAGGAGAGTTGAAGGGTGAGGATTCAGCAGAGGAGCAGGTGTCACTCTCTCCTCCACTGAAGTACCTGTATGAGTTGGAGTCAGCGGGGGTCAGCAGTGTCCCACCCTGAGAGCGCCTCTGGGAGTTGGGGGAGGTCAGGGGACTGTTGGGGTCACTGTGGAACAAGCTTTCTTTCCTCCGAGTGTGAGGGGACTCCACCAGGGTAGAAAAGCCGTAGGAGGTCTGGGCTTTGGGGACGTAAGGCAGGGACATGGCATTCTGGGACTGGGGGTCTGCATTTGTGTTGTGCTGTGTGGATGTCTGATCAGCAGCAGGCTCATCTGCACTCTCTATCTGGATGATGTGGCGGTTGGCAGATTTCTGGAGGCTGCGACCAAAAAGACGGGGACTGCTTCGGGCTCTGGGGCTCTGGCTGCAGATGGCATGATCTGAGGAAGAGGGTCTCAGAGTGGAGCAGCGCTGAGGCTCAGGGCTATGGGACTCCTCTGGGGGGCAGCAAATGAGTTTAGGAGGAATGAAGAAGTCTGGGATCTTCTCTGGAGTAAGGACATTGGCATAAACAGCGACAGGAATGGCCTCTGTGGTCTGGGGGGTCTGCTGAGCCCCACCTCTCTCCACAGAGCTACGCAGCTTCTCCAAGAGCCACATGCCACTCAGCCACACTGTCATGGAAAGAAAACAAGCAAAAGTCACAACATGTCTTACAGGCCTATCTAACCAATAAAGAAATTATATCAAAGCCTTTCAAACAAGTTTTTAAATGGATAATTGTTCTTATTTTGACAAGTAAACTCTGGATGCAAACTGTAATGCAGCAAACCGACACAGTGTAAATTATACTGATGAATCAGACAGAGAAATATTTTGGCACAACTGAGTTGGAAGTTTTTTTTTGCAGTTTCCTCAGAAAAAGTACAGAGTAACAGGGGCTAATATGGAGACAATGTGTAATTTAAGAGACAAACAAATTTTGAAATAAAATAAAAAGGACATATATGCAGCAGGTACAGCCAAAGGCTTTATCTTTAAGATACAGTGTTGTTTGTATCCAAGAAACTAATCAATGGTATATGATAAATCAATGTCTTTGTTCGTTATCATTTCTGATGATTATGTTTTCAAACAGTTTTCAAAAAATTCAAATTTTCGGAGATCTGTTGACAAGCTGTGCGCCCTAATCGTTGAAATCATAACAAATAAAGGCGTAATCTACCTCACTTGGCGTGTAGCCTGTCATATTTTACATTGTAAGTTGAATCACATGTAACTGGACCTTTGGACAACATTCTAATCTTCCCGAGTTGTATAGTTCACACTCCCCGACAAAATAACCCAATAGGTTCATTTTCTAAATCGGGCTATGACGTACCACCATTGTAGTCGAAACCAATTAACCAGAATTAACTTTTTTAGATGAAACACAATCATTAAAACATCAAACAACCATCGGATAATCCGATCTGCCAGTTGGAACACAAACCTGTTGATTGTCAAGCTGCCTGCGCGCTCCTCTCCAAGTGCGCTGTGCGTAAAAAGTCTTTTGCCGCTCGTTTGACTCCGGTTAAAAGGCTGTTGCCCGGTAGACGAGGCACCCTCGCTTTATATAATGAGGTCTATGACTTCTGAGCCAATGAGAATGTTGTCTAACCTTCCAGAAATGTATCTACCCTACCCAGCAGTGCGCACTACTGAAGCAACAGTCCTCCTCTCCACAAAGTGTTGGATATGCGCTCCCTCCCGCCTCATTGACTTTTGAAGCAAACGTCACACGGCTGCATTTCACGTGCTCAATTTATGACAGAGGATTCAAGCTATTCTGTTGCCTGGGGATTCTTATTGGACTTATTCTCTGATATCTTTATCTCACTGTTCAGTAAATATCCAACAACATGTAAAAACACTGACAATTCACCAACATGGGACAAATAGGTTTTCTTATCGTTTCTATTTTGATCTAACACATATTACACACTCAAAAAGTTCATCACAGGTTATTAAGTACACAGGTATTAAGTTAAATCAAAAGTTTTTATTCAACTTTAATTTGTTTGTTTTTTCCCTGCATGGTGGGCCCTTATTCTGTCATTCCAACTTTACTACTCTCTCATTTACCCATTTATTTGTTATTGTCACATTATCTGTATGTTAGAATATGGTTAGGGTCAGGGCAAAAGTGTCTCAACCATCCAGCACCATCCAGCTAAATTGCTAAATATGACATTACTTATATGTGCTATTGTTCTAATCATGGGTAAATCTGGTAATAGAAATTATTTGTATGTCCGTTCCAATATTAACACTGAGTCTTCATCTCCCGTGCTAATTTATTTTCATTATTGTGGAATGAGTTGAGCCAATGTATGTATACGTCAAAAAAAAAAATCTTAAAAGAAAAAATAAATATAGATAAGTGATTAGTTTGTTAACCTTTATTTTTGCTCTGTCACATGTTTTGTCTGTGGCTTTTATGTCTGTTTTTATTTTATTTTACCGTAATCATTTTTAGGTCTATAAAAAACAACTTGGTAAACACTTTGCTATCAGAGGTTTTAGACACAAAACAAACAAAAACCTCTCTTTCTAAAATATCTTATTTTATTTGACATTTTCTCTGATCAGGATCCAACAATCAGAAATGTACAAAGGTGAAATGAAACACATTTTGTTTGTTTTGTGAAAGAGCCTGAAGCCGATTTGCCAGGTGTAAAAGCTGGAGGTGGATTTGTCATGGTTTGAGCAGCCATCTCGTAGGAGTTATTTGGACCAATCTACATTTTAATGGCCCAACAATACGACACTCTCACCCTACCACTAGTTTCACCGGCAGAACATTTTTTTTTTAGGCTACAAATCCAAATTAATATGATGAAAAGTGTTGGTGCTCATCAGACTGAAGAGGGGCCCAGTGGATTGGAATCTGTCCTGGGTGTATACATCTATAATTGCTGCTTTAAGAGGACTCAAGCAAGAAACCCTTATTTAAATTAGACCAGAGAATGCCAATCCTCTGCAAAGAATATACAGTCGGAGGGAAACTATTACCACACCATTAGGAAAGTGACGTGGGGCGGCACATCAGGATAGTCAAAAATTGTATCAAATGTTCGCATTATTTGTGCTTAAACTTGTCTCATGAAATTGTATTATAGTATTATACATGACATTGCACAGAGATTTGCAGGTTTCATCCCCTGCACCTACAGTTGGCTTACAGACAAAAGTGTTTTTCCTGGGTTTGAAGCATTTAAGAAGACATTTAAATTGAAGTATGATGACAGGAAAGTATTCATATAAGCAGATTTATATATCTCCGTAGGGCAATTCATCCTCTGCATTTGACCCATCCTGATGCTGCCAAGGTTTCCGTCAGGAGCAGTTGTCGCCGTAGTTCAGCGCCCGGGATCTGATGTTGATGCTTGGCGTGGCCAGGACTACCGCAGCTGAAGGATTTTTCCTATTGTACATGTTTTTAGTGGTAGGGGAAACCAGAGCATCTAGAGGAAACCTACACAGACACGGGGAGAACATGCAACTGCACTCAGAAAGACCCTGTTCCGACCGGGAATCAACAGGGCTTACACCACAATCTGCAACATATTTGAAGCTGCATGAATCCTACAAACTGTGTTACCAGTTCATTTCAAACCACTCCCACATAGTCTCTGCTTCACAGCTAAAAGTATTTATCGAATATAAAACCGTATGTAGCTATTTTAACACCACAAAGAAAAGGACTGCAGAGTTGAATTAGTAACATACACAATAGTTACTGTATTGCTGTTATTATTTTTATTGGGTTTTGTCACATACAAATAAAACAAGAACAAAACAAACACTGGGGGTACAAAGGGCATTATACAAAATCTGTTCTTACAGCTTGTATGAAAATCCACCATTTGGACGAGTAAAGCCAAATAAGTCTGTCTGCAATCAGAGTTTAAAAGTAATCTTTTCCATTAAAAACATTTCAAACAACAAGTCAACCCACTCATCTGTCACAGGTGTTTCTGGTTTGAGTATTGTTATTATTTCTTAATGTCATTTTCATTTGCTCAATTCCACATTAGAACGTTAGTCCAATGACAGTCTACAAGTTGATTCTCTCTGTAAGACCAGAGTGTTTTTTCGAACCTGACGGTTTCGACGGCTGGCTTACTGTCTTCCTCAGAGTTGGTCACGTGATGTTACTGTGTCCTGTCAACCGTGACAGGAAACTGTGTAAAACATCTGACAAGACACGGCACAGGTACATCACGTTGCCGCTCTGACCACTTTGAAGAAGACAGAAGGCTAGCATTAATACACCTTACTAGTCATTTCCCATTGGAGTAACAGTAGATCCGTCCGTAGAGTATTAAAACCCAATGCTGTTTCACTCCGACATATTGACACTATCTTTCTGCTCTCTTTGACATGGAGTCGCACGATTATGACAGAGGATCCCCTTTAATTGGATGCCTGCGCTGCCTTTTTAATGAGGCCCACGACTTGAACTATGGCACCTCAGGTTTTCACTGCACCTTCAGCAGCAAATGGTCAGAATCAAACGCTACATATGCTTCCAATTACTGCCCACAGGTTCTACAGTGAATGTCTGCAGTGGACATGACAGCTTCGTTGACTGCTTAATGTCATGCTTAAAAAAAAAAAAAAAAACGTCTAAATCTGTCTCTCTATTTTTGAACTTTTAAAGTGTATCGTGTAACTGTTCTACCGGGTCGGCTACTCACTTGTTGCCACGGAGATGTTGTTTTTTTGCTATCAAACACATAGGGCAACATTGTTCAGTTACAACAAGATGATATATTTTTTTATATCGCACATTACATACCGAAAATTGCATCTCAATGTGCTTCATAAGAGCAAATGTTACACAGATGTTACAGGACAGTTACAGATGTTTTTACAGCTCAAATTGGGTTGTCTCTCCTCGCCATTGATATGCCCCATTAGCGGTGGAAATGAGGTGGAAAGTTTAGATGAAGACCAAGTCTTATTTAAACCACTACCCCAATCTTATGACAGTAAGACAACAAACATAGATGGTTTCATGTCAAAATACAACAAATACAACTAATACAAATACAATACTATTTCTCTTTTCATTTAACATAGGATTGGATCAATTATTGTTTACATTTAAACTTAAATTGTAATATATTTGAACATGTTTTAAATTCATTGTCCACAGAGTTCCATGTACACCAGCACATGAGATGGACATTTGTTTGAGTGTTGTTCTTGCAAAAGGTATTTTAAAATCCAGATTCCTTCTGCTGATTTCATCGTTTACTGAGAAGAACATTTGAAGACCACAGGGCAATAAATAATTTCGTGCTCTGAACATAATCAATAATGTCTATAATACAATTCAATCTTTCATTTTTAACAGTCCTGACTTCCAAAATAGTTCAGTTGTGTGTTCTCTTAGAGCACAGTTTTGTGTATTATTCGTTAAGCTCTTTTTTGTAGAATGACTAAAGGTATTAAATGAGTGTTGCAGGAGTTGCCCCAGACGTCCAGACTATACATATAATACGGGAGGATCAAAGAACAGTATAGAGTTCCCATTGCCTTGTCGTTTAACAGATACTTTACTTTGCTCAATATGCCAAGATTCTTACAGATTTTCTTTTTTGTTGAAGCAATGTGTTGCTTCCATTTTAGGTTTCATCAATAATGACTCCTAAAAAATGGATTTCGGAAACCCTTTCGATTTTAACATCACTAAAATATAATTCAATATCTTCCACACTTTTTTGATTGGTAAACAACATGAACTTGGTTTTGCTTACATTTAAGGAGAGTTTGTTGGCACTGAACCATTTTTGAAGTAGAACCATTTCTTTTTCAATAGTATTAATTAAAGTACTTATATTTGTCCCAGAACAAAATAAATTGTGTCATCTGCCAATAGTGCAAAACTTAATATTTTAGACACATCACAAAGGTCATTAATATATAAAATTAAACATTTTGGCCCCAAAACGGACCCTTGTGGTACACCACAATTAATCTGCTGACTCTTTGATAATCGTCCTGCAAAATCTACATACTGCTGACGATTTTCCAAGTAACTGGCAACCCACTGCAACACGACACCTCTGATTCCATAAGACTGTAACTTATTGAGAAGAATGTAATGGCCAACATCGAAAGCCTTTTTCAGATCGATAGAGACTCCGATTGTGTGATTTTTGTTATCCAATTCAGTTGTGATGTCCTCTGTTATTTTCATGAGTGCAAGGGCTGACCTATTACTCCTAAAGCCATATTGACTGTCAATTAACAGAAACAAATCTTTCAATAAACAAAAAACGTCAAAATCTATCGATAAAAAGCTTCTCTAGTTTTTTGGGAAATTGGGAGAGCAACGATATAGGTCGATAGTTCGTCAGACTGTGCTTGTCACCCGATTTGAAGATGGGGATTATTTTCGCTACCTTAATTTTGTCTGGAAAAACACCAGTGTTAAAAGAAAGATTAATAATATGTTTCAATGGTTTGCAGATGCAATCAATAGATGTTTTTACGATGAACATATCTAAACCATTACTATCACATGATTTTTTATTTTTCACTATAGAGATGCAGGCAATAATGTCAGTTTCACTGACTTCATCTAGGTATAAGGATTGCAAAACTTTGTTTTCATGATTCCAATTATCTTCATTGTGATTTGTCATTTGAATTGATCTGGCCAGGTTAGACCCAACATTAACAAAAAAAGAATTCAATGCATCTGCCATTTCTGCGGGATCTATCTGTCTGCCCTGTTCATTTACCAAGAAGGGTGGGTAACCGTTGGGTATAACGGTGAATAACTTTATTGCCTATAACTTGGTGTAGAACTTTCCACATTTCTTTGACATTACTTTTATTGTCTGAAAACATATTTGAATAATAATCTTTTCTTGCTTGATACTGGTCAATTTGTTTTTATAATCTTTGTATCTTTTATACGCATTTTGTGTTCTCAATTTTAAGGAATCTGTAGAGTTTGTTTTTCTTTTTGCATGCTCTTAATATCCCCCTTGTTAACCAGGGCTTCTCATCATGTTTTGGTTTTTCTTCAAACATTTTTTTGGGTTAGTTTCAAGAAATTAGTTGTATGCCTCGTTTGCCCCGTTAGCTTTATAAACACTTTCCCATTGTTCTTTTAAGAGATCATCACAAAATTTCCTTAATGTTTTCTCATTTCTTATTCTAAGAACTATGGGCTTTTTTTTTTCTCATTCTTTTTCACTTCACATGAATAAATTATAAATACAGGAAGATGATCAGTTGTGTCATTTACCAGAATACACTCTTAACTGAATTTTCTAGCAAGCCCACATTTAAGAAAACATTAACAATAAAAGTAGCACAACTAGGGGTGACTTGAGTGGGCTTTGTGATGGCTGGATACAGGCCTTTACTGTACATGACATCCAGAAAATTGGAACTATTGACATCACTAGACAAATTCAGCCAATTAATATCCACAAAGTCTCCACAAATATAGATTTTTTATTTTCATCCAAAACAAAAAATATTTTCTTCCAGTTTATCAATAAATGTTTTTATACAGCCTGGCGTTCTGTAGATACATGAAACTACTATATTTAATTTGTTCTCCATTTCAATTTCAACGGTTAAATATTCCATTAAATCATTTATTGCAGTTGTCATGCGTTCAACACGTTTGCATTTCAAATCACTACAAACAAATAAAGCAACACCTTTATCCTCTGTTAACCACGTCTCAGTTAAGGCAACCACCGTAAATCTATTATTTTATGTGTTTAAATAGTACTGAATTTCAACAGAATTTGAATACATGCTCCGGGAGTTGAAATGAACGTAAATGTTTCGTCCGCTTTAACCTCGTCGTTAAATTCAGAATCAGTGTAATATTTGCAAGCATAGTTTGGTTGCTGGTGAAATTCTTCTCTATGTCCAAATCATGCTCAGAACTATGTGAGCATTCAGTACTTTCAACATGTGTGAGTTGATCATTCATTGCAGTCATTATTGTTAATCAGTGCACCTCACGTTCCCTCGCGTAAACAGACCACGTACCTTATTCATCGTTCATTTTGATCTTTTCGTGCACATCCAGAGAACGGCGAATATGATGAATCCTAATAACAAAATGAATGGTCTGTTTTTTCCGGAAAGGAAGATGTGTCAGCATGTGTCGGTGACTAACTGAAATGTATTATTACCTACACAGTTTAAGGTCCATCGAGAATCCAGATTGGAGTATATATATACGTACATACTCCAATCTGTATATATATATATAAAATATAACTTGTTTCCTCCTAACCCCCAGCACAGCAGAGGTTTGTCATGAACCAGGAAACGGCCACAATGAGCTGTAATGGTATACCCAACATACCCATTATAGACACAGGGATTAAGGACCATATCAGCAGAAATTGATCGAGCATCACTAAGAAAATTGCTTCTCCCTTTTGTCCATTTTAGCTTTTTCTGCCCTGTAGTGCTCATGTAATGGGAGAGCGAAAGCCCGCCGCAACCTATTGATTTCCAAGCTCATTACTTGCAAAGGGCTGTGCTGGATTTTATATGGAGAAGAAGAGTACAGAAATGTCAAACCAAATGTCAGTGAGGTTTAGGCCCACTACATTTTCCCTAGTCCGACATGGAACAAACCTGCTCATTTGGGTCAAATAAAGTTTTGAGGCTGTAAGAGGCAATAGTTCAGTTACATTATTCGTCAAACTGCAGCAAACTTTTTATACTATATAGCAGGATTTTCCCGAAATTTAGGAAAGAACCGCCCTCTCCAGAGGGAAAACCTTCTATAACGTACGATGGCCTCTATAGTCCCTTTTCACCAGAATGATTGACAATTAGGAGGACCAATAGTCTTAGCAGAGCGTCAGGTGCAGAGAGCAGAGCGTCAGCTGCAGAGAGCAGAGAGCAGAGTGTCAGGTGCAGAGAGCAGGTGCAGAGAGCAGAGCATCAGGTGCAGAGAGCAGAGCGTCAGCTGCAGAGAGCAGAGCGTCAGCTGCAGAGAGCAGAGTGTCAGGTGCAGAGAGCAAAGAGCAGAGCATCAGGTGCAGAGAGCAGAGAGCAGGTGCAGAGAGCAGAGCATCAGGTGCAGAGAGCAGAGTGTCAGGTGCAGAGAGCAAAGAGCAGAGCATCAGGTGCAGAGAGCAGAGAGCAGGTGCAGAGAGCAGAGTGTCAGGTGCAGAGAGCAGGTGCAGAGAGCAGAGCATCAGGTGCAGAGAGCAGAGCGTCAGCTGCAGAGAGCAGAGTGTCAGGTGCAGAGAGCAAAGAGCAGAGCATCAGGTGCAGAGAGCAGAGAGCAGGTGCAGAGAGCAGAGTGTCAGGTGCAGAGAGCAGGTGCAGAGAGCAGAGCGTCAGGTGCAGAGAGCAGAGTGTCAGGTGCAGAGAGCAGAGCGTCAGGTGCAGAGAGCAGAGCGTCAGGTGCAGAGAGCAGAGCGTCAGGTGCAGAGAGCAGGGCGTCAGGTGCAGAGAGCAGAGCGTCAGGTGCAGAGAGCAGAGTGTCAGGTGCAGAGAGCAGAGCATCAGGTGCAGAGAGCAGAGCGTCAGGTGCAGAGAGCAGAGCGTCAGGTGCAGAGAGCAGAGCGTCAGGTGCAGAGAGCAGAGCGTCAGGTGCAGAGAGCAGAGCGTCAGGTGCAGAGAGCAGAGCGTCAGGTGCAGAGAGCAGAGCGTCAGGTGCAGAGAGCAGAGCGTCAGGTGCAGAGAGCAGAGCGTCAGGTGCAGAGAGCAGAGCGTCAGGTGCAGAGAGCAGAGCGTCAGGTGCAGAGAGCAGAGCGTCAGCTGCAGAGAGCAGAGTCTTACAATCCATTTACAAAATGGCTTTGTGTCAAATTATAGTCATATATTAGTTATTATTAAATGTTTCTGTAAAGTGTTTTACACAAGGTCACAATGACTCTAATGAACGATGATAATTATTATTATGCTAATCAAGTTAGTGTGAGCTAATAAAGCCAAAGCTGCCCTGGGGCAGACTAAACCTGCCACCACCCGTGTCTCGCGTAACAACAAAGAATATAAGAATCTGTTTCCACTTTATTCCATCTTAATAATCAATATGTCATCTATTATTTCTATGTTTGTGGCTCCGTCTGCACCAGGGCAAGTATTTTTGGACAAACAGTCATATAGCAGCAGTGAGCAGAAGCCATGAGTGTGCAGAACAGAAGTAGATAGGAAAGAGTTCGTGCAGACAGATGGAGAGGGGGTGACGGCAGTTCGAGATTGAGTTGGTTCAAATCGAAGACTGGACCGGCATCATCTGTAAAACAGTCAACAGATTTAGAGCGAAGCAACTTGATTCATTTCAGTTTGTTAGATGTCACTTGTTAAATCAAATGTTTTTTTTTTGTTTATTCAGTGACACACCTTTAAACTTCCACTTATCACAGCATTTCACAACATGCAGCACCAAATTTACATGTTTATGTTGTGATTTACTGTCCCTTAACACATAAAACATGTTAAGAAATTGAGGAACAAAATTAAATTCAATTTAGTGAATTTTAAACACATTAGAAATAACTTAACAACTGATGTTTCAAAATTATACCTAAACGCCACAATTCTCTCGCATATTAATTACTGTATGACGAGTTGGTCTCAGGCCAACAAGACTACACTGTTGCCCATAGAAAGACTTTATAAGCAGACAGTAAAAACATTAGACAAAAAGAATAATTCATATCACCACTGTAAAGTTTTTACCAAACATAATTTCTTAAAGTGGGATCAGTTGATAATGTACTCTGATGTAATTATGGTCTATAAAACCCTAAATGGACTTGCACCGCCTCCATTACAGGAGTTTATACAGCTGAATGTAAATACAAACACGCGCTCATCAAGCAGAGGAGACTGTAGAATCCCATTTAGAAAAACTTCATTTGGACAATCTGCCTACTCAGTACGCGCAGCACATTCCTGGAACTTGATTCCAACAGAATTGAGGAACCTGACCTCATTTCACATTTTTAGGAACTCTGTGAAGAAGTGGCTTTTGGACAATCAGACATGTGAACACAACATGAACTAAAGTCACCAAACACTGATACATGTCTTGCTGTGGAGGATTTTGGTGTTGTGTATATTGTCCCTTTCTGAATTTTTAGTTGAACAAATTCTTATATATTCCTTGCATTTTTAACTATATGTTGTATTCTTCTTTCACTGTCTTTTTATGTCTCTGTGATGGTGTTTCTGCTGTATGTTTGTGCCTGTTGTATGTCCTATACTACCTATCTTGACATCAACCTGCCATGGGACTACGGATGAAAATTAGCCTATATGGCTAACTCCGGCGCATTTACATGTTGAAAAAACACATGTTGATTAATGTGCACTGTCCCAATTCAAATAAAGAATTTAAAAAAAAAAAAAAAAAAAAAAAAAAAAAAAAATTGATAAATCTAATGGCTTATTTATATTTAGCTATTTTTCATCACCTTTAAACTACAGTAGTTGAATAGTGAATTAGCGTCTCCCATCACAATACTAGCCAGGCCCTGCCCAACTTAACTTGGCTTTCACATGCAGGTATATGACCACGTGAGTGGGGTACTGCCACTGTATACCAACAGCATCAGTGTGCAGAGTGGAGGTTATTATAGTGTTGATACATCTCAATATCCAGTAAAACACTTGTTATTTGTCTGCTTTCCCCAAAACCAAACAAAAAAATCTATTTGCAGTTGATAACAACAAAAACATGTTCAGCAGGCAGCAACTGAAATGGGAAAGTGAAACATGGTTTGTTATACATTTTATGAGGCCGAATGCATTTGGATATAAAATGTATCATTTTTGGAAATAGATACGTAAAATTGCATCTGCAAATATAAACTAGAAATTGAAAAAGGAAGTTTTATAAAAAAAATTCTGCTTGTGACGCCATATAAAAAGGTGAGCTGGGAAGTTCATATACTGTAGCAAATTTCTAATAAAACGTTGCCAGAGAAATAATTGTACTGGGCAAGGCAGACGACTATCAAGCCTAGATATCATGTTGTTTATTGATTTGAACTATCAAGACCAAGTGTGAGGACATTCCACCTCCAAAGTGACTTCTGATTACTTCTACCAAGTCAGATACACAGACCACACAGATGTGATTTAGTATTAGGATTTAGGAATTATAACTTTAGAAAGGAACTTCTTTAAAAAAAATCTCACACAATGCAGGAATCATTTATGGAACCATTTCAACAAAGTTTCAAAAGTTGTTCAAATAGGCACAGCTATTGTAGAAGAGTGCGCTGGAAAATGTTATGATAGGTAGGAATTCATAAGTCCTTTTTGATTGTTCTTGTATCATGTCGTACTGAAACCTGCTTGTTACTCACTGATCAAAAATACATTTGAATATAAAGCATAAATCCATAGTATTGATCAAAGATCATTTCAGTTCAAATCAAAAGGAACATCGTCTAATGATGTCTATAGGTACATGTGCAATAGGATCAATTAAAGGAAAGTTTGCTCTGCCTTGGACTAGAAAACTGACAAAACAATTGAGCCTGGAGCACTGCTGACACAAGCATGATCAAAAGTTAATGCACCATGCTGCCCACTCTTACAGCTACACTACAAGGTTAAATGCACTAAAATATATAATTTTTCTCCACGTAAAAAATTGCAAAGAATACACAATTTAATATAGTGTGATAGTATTAACTAAGGATATTTTCAAATCAGTTTAAATTGAAGATTCAAGTGCATTTTGTGTTTTAATTCAATGCAGATTTGAAGAATTATAAAAGGACCTCTCCCCGTATTCGAGCAATGCGATATGATTTTGAATTGCTGCCGTGATGGAAGTCCATTGCTGCTTAAAACCATGGATAAGGAGATGTACAAGTAAGTAAGTAATGTTTATTTATATAGCACATTTTACAGACCAAGGTCACCCAAAGCGCTTTACAATGTTCAGAGTTCAGATATTGTTCCAATTATTCCACACACGGTGAGGACGGAAGCGAGTCGCCGAACACACTGGACCATCAGCTCCAATCAACACCATCCATTCACTCTCTCGTTTACATTCATACTTAGTGTACACGTTTTTAGTAGTAGGGGAAACCGGAGCACCCGGAGGAAACCTGAGTAGACACGGGGAGAACATGCAAACTAAACTAAGAAAGGCCCTGTTCCGACCGGGATTCGAACCCAAGACCTTCATGCTGAGAAGCAAGAGTGTTATCCACTCAGCCACTGTGCCGCCCAAGTGCAGCAGGGAGTTCAAACGATTCACATCAGTCCAGTCCAGCTGTACAGCAGCAATAGGTTTTGTGGGTGTGGACATGTTTATATTTTCAAAAAAAAGTGTATAAATATTTATTCAATTTACAGTCTGTATGTACAGTATTAAGAATACTCATCATATATCCATCAAATAGGACATACAGTATTACAAATTCCTGATGTTCACTTCAGTTCTGGTCTCTCCTCTTCGATGCGTAGAGAGTTGTGTTGGGAGGATGCTGCTTCTGTCTCTTATGGCTGCGTGGCATTTTGACAGCGTGTGACAGTTGCCATATTCAACCAACAATGCAGCCAGAACAGAAGAGTCCTTACACAATATGTTGGCATAAAGTAGCGTCTGACAAAAAAGAAGGAATTACCAAATTCTCCCATCATCATCTTTGACAAGATAAACACAGTTGTATGAAATAAACAGCAGTGAATCACGGCTGACGCTGATGGGCTGTGAGACAAGAGGAGCTGATTAGGCCCACAATCAACATGTCAATACTTCTGCTAATGACAAACTGACCACCTTATCGTTTGGCCTTTTGTGACGGGATGAAAAGCCATGAAAAGGCAAGGGCTTAATCACATCGTCATATCAAGGAAGAGAGCTTTTTTTTAGCAATACAGTCAACACTCGCTCATATGTATCGGTGCTCCATGTACCACTACATTCATGACATTTGAAGGCCATATGCACCAACTCTGACAATGAGGAGCACAGGGTCTGGTCTTCTGTTGGGACTCTGAGGAGCACAGGGTCTGGTCTTCTGTTGGGACTCCGAGGAGCACTGGGACTGGTCTTCTGCTGGGACTCTGAGGAGCACTGGAACTGGTCTTCTGCTGGGACTCTGAGGAGCACTGGGACTGGTCTTCTGCTGGGACTCTGAGGAGCACAGGGACTGGCTTTCTGCTGGGACTCTGAGGAGCACTGGGACTGGTCTTCTGCTGGGAGCACTGGGACTGGTCTTCTGCTGGGACTCGGAGGAGCACAGGGACTGGCTTTCTGCTGGGACTCTGAGGAGCACAGGGACTGGCTTTCTGCTGGGACTCTGAGGAGCACTTGGACTGGTCTTCTGCTGGGAGCACTGGGACTGGTCTTCTGCTGGGACTCGGAGGAGCACAGGGACTGGCTTTCTGCTGGTGCCCAAGGTCAGGGCTAAATATGGGGAGGTGCATTTCATATAAGATATGCCTTCCTAAAATTGTTAGAGAACATATACTCTGACAATGTCCAAACACAGGTTTAACAATGTTACGTTTAGCTGTGCATACAACTGAACGATGTGTCCTCACTCTTTTTAATGCCTTGTGATTATTTTTTTCAATGCCTTGTATATTTTGTATTTATTTTCTTGCTTTGTTAAGCACTTTGAGTTAGATCCAATACTTCATGATTTAATGTGATCTAAAAAGCAAACATTCAGTTTCGTCCGCTTTGACCTACAGTAGAAAAACTAAGAACTATCATTTCTGTTTATTCCAACAATGCCCACACAAGACACATGGCTAATTATCAAGAGCGCCAACCTACACATCCCTTCACTGTACGGCAAACTGGATTTGGTCAAACAAGTCTCTGCTCAAGCCATGGTATGATCTGATTCTGTTAGTATACAGCCGCCAACAATATTATAAGTGTGGCTGAAAAATAGTCTCAAGAGCAGTGTTCGTGAACAATGACAAAGGATAATGTGGGACAAAAGCGTCTCTTAATGGGAACAAATTTGGTGACCATGTTATAGTTGTTCATTTTTGCCAAAACTGTCTGAATAGGGGCAATATAGCAGTGACTCATGGTCTATAAATGGACGGTGATTGTCCTCATTTCCTGAACAGAGGTAATGCATTGTAAGTGGTGCAGGGTCCTATTTTAATTGGTAGGTACACGTGCAGGGAGCAAGAACGGTCTTTTGATATAGGAAGTAGTGCTCTTTTGTCTGTTCATTCACAAAACAAAGCCACAAAGTTTGAAAGCATGATGTTTGTCTATCATCTACTATATCTGTTTTATCCTCTTCTCTTTTATTTGTATACATAGTTCCCACATGACGTCACTACATACGGGGATTTGCCGACCCGGCGCCATTTGTGTTGGCATTCTGTGGGCAAAACAATAGAAAAAGAAGCTGAAACGTGTTAATGTCGTGATAAAGTTGAAAATGGTCATCTCCTGCTGGGTCAATGGATGTTCTAATCGTGCCGGAGGTTCCGTTAAACTTGGATTTTACAGTATACCCATCATTAGACTTCATGAATGTGAGAAGACTAAGCTTTTGTCAGAACAACCACGGAGGTTATGGCTTGCGAAGATAAACAGGCAAGAAACTCCCTCAAAACACGCAAGAATATGCTCGGAGCACTTTGTGTCAGGTGCGTATCGTATCTTATAATGTGTTGACAGACGTAATTTACTCAGTACTAACTTGTGTATGCTGATATCTGGTAACTTGAGAGTTTCATTATTTAGCGTTAGATTACTTTATTATGAGGAGGATCGGTGTCGCGTCCGAGGCTCTCGAGGGCAACGTAAATGTATTAAATAGATAATAATAGTTCTGTGGTGGGCTAAAACAATGTTCACAAACAGCATTGCTTCTGTAAAAAGATCTGTGTCATAAAATAAACTGCTCTTTACGCCTGGAAAAATCAGTTGCCCACCATTCACCAAAACATACGGTCAAAAACGCGGAAATAAACAATAACAGCAATCCAGAGTGTCCGTGTGGCATTAGCATTAATTAAATTAATTGTTAATATAATTAAAATAATTAAATGGAGCTCCAACTGGTATTAAATCTAAAGTTTTTGAGAAATGTTTGCATTGCTTGTTAATTTTTGCTGCATAATTTGATCAAATATGTAAAACATGTCCGTAGCACGTTAAACTGTGGTGCCATTGTATTAATATACAATTATTTGCTCAAAAGTTGCCCTTTTTTTCCAATTTGCGTTTGAATATCTACATTTATTCTCATTCTTCTGTTTAATGGAATGCACAAACACAGCAGCGTGCCATAAAAGATGGCGTCTCCGAGGAGGTCATGTGACATTCATTGGTCTGTGGGAACTATGTATTGCCGGTTGGAGGCATTTGAACACTTTATTTGAATCTTTGAACAAATCTTCACAAACTGTATAAATATCAAACAACTGAATAAAACTTGCTCCAAAACTTTTCAATCTTGATTCCAAAGAATTAGTGGCACATCTGTGAGGTGTGACTGCCAACATTCCGGCTTTTATACCACAGCTCGTCGGATAAAATGATTAATCATCACATGAATTAGTCAGGCACCACAATAAATACGTGTTTTTATCAATTCTAATAAAAGGTGCACTACTTTCCTGACGGAGGGTCCACCAGAATATTCCTGTATATGGCATTCCTGTTATCCAAGTCCTCTTTGTAGAATAATAACGGGGGAAACATAATTATAATAATAGTTTTTGAGCAGTCTGTCAGTAATCACATTGAGGGACATTCCAAGAAAATTAGGAACATTTCCATGGAAACAGGCAGGTAAAAGTTAAACCACAAAAGTTGAACATTGCACTTAAAAACAACTTTATGGATTGTCATGCAAACCACAGGACTTTTACAGGTATAAAGACGTAATAGTCTTTTAACCTGAACTCTGCCATGGTGCACGTTTGTTATTTGAACATAAGCGAGCGCCGTGCAGCCTCTCTGCGTGTTCTGTGACTGTGATGGAGGTGGACAAGAGAATGTGGTTATTTATACTGTTAACACTCCCACTTTCTCTACTCACATGTATTCTTCTAAACAAGCAGCAAACATATTAACATAAAAGAGGTTATAACACTCAGACACAGCCAAGCTTTATTGAGAGGAATACAAGCTCTTTTTTTTTAATCAGTGTTATTTATTTCACACAAATACAACATGAAAATCTGTGTTCAACCATGTGGAGACTGTTACTGAAGCAACAAACCGACATGTCACTAGCAGCCAGTGAAAAAAAAATATCCCCTGCACCTGACCAACACCAATCTATTCATACTCTGGCATTTAGACCTGAAGCCAGGGACAATGAAAAGAAAGAGACGTGTTTCTCTCATGGACTTTCAACTTAAGAGGTGAGAAATCAAAAGGGACCAAAGTGCTGTATCTATAAGTATGCTTGGTGTCGACCAGAGGAGCTGATTGATTGCCTCGCTTCTGTCAGTCTAGCCCAGGGCAGCTGTGGCTGCAGTAGTTTTCCACCATTGGAAAAAACAAAAAAAAACCATCACATTATTATTATATCTTTTCAACATTCACCTATGTCTCTCATTTTGGAGCTCATTACTGAGAATGTGCTTGAACTTCAATAATATAAAAACAAAAATGAGCCAAAGCACCGAATAGTAATCCTTATATTGGTTTTACGAATCATAATCTATATGGACCTTCAGCGAGAGATTTCAAAAAATGGATTCGATCATCTGGTTATTCAAGTAATAATATGAAAGTGAATAAGGACTATGTCCATACAGCATTTTTAGTACAGCCTCAAGTATCAGGTTGGATGGATATAACTTGTTTATTGAAATGAGATTTGGACTTTGTGTATCTCTCTAATTTTGTCTTTTTTCCTGATTAACTACTTGCCATCCAGTTGGGGTCACTTACCCCACAACGCCAAATCTCTGGAACTAAACAATCATTTCATACACAGTATTTATGGTTAGGTGCTTCTGATGCAGCACACTGACGCTACAGGAGGGTACTTTGAGTCACTTCGCTCAATCAACGCATTTATTCATAAGTTACAATCTAAAGCACATATTATGAATGATATTAATACCCTGGTTACTTCACCACCATTGGCTATTTTCTCTGTAATTCCCAGACCATTTCATAATAAACTAAAACTGTTACACATCTTTGTATCATTGTTTTCTCAAAGGTGTATCTGGAATATGTGACAATATTCCAAAAATATGCAATAGAGCAGGTTTGTGAATCTAATCACTAAGAAATAATGATTTGGGAAAACATTTTTTCCTAATTTTTCAGCTCTCCTGCCAGCTCCTCCTCCTCCCCCTCCCTCCAGCCCCTGGTGCCTCCTGTCTGCCTTGTCTCCATGGGAAGTAGAACATTCAGCTGCTCTGCTCCCGAGCTCTGGAACACTCTTCCATCTGACCTCCGAAATTTCCAATCACACTCAAAACACTTCTGATTGGCCATCTCACTGTGACCCTACAAACCACTGTCTTTTTTTGACTATATGTTTTGAGCTACTATTTAACTCTGTAACTTTTGCCATTATTGATATTATTTATTATTTTAAATATAACACCGGGTAACAAAAAATATTTTTTGAAAATAGTCCAGGCTTTTCCAGCTGAATTAGACTAATTTTGATGCTCTGAGTCCGAAAATGACCTTGGTTTTGCTCAATCAGGTCAGGATTTTTTGCTACAGAAATATTTTTTAAAATCAATTTTGCGTAAAAAACAAATTTTTGCGGATCATCAGCTGAGAAACCCTTGACGTTTTTTCATTTTTCCTCAAAAATTAAAATTCAACGTATCCAAAGTCATTCAGTTTTTATTTACTCCATCAAATTTGATAAGCAGAATTCATAATAACGTAGACGTACATAATCCGTAACACTATGGCTGTATCTCAAAAAGTTGACCCGATAGAGCAAAATGCATGTGATATTCGGACTCAGAACACCAAAATTAGTCTAAATCAGTTGAGAAACCCCTGACCATTTTTTGGCTGTCAACTTGTGTAATGTTTTATAAATAATATTGATACAATTAATGTTACATAAAAATGCTTCCTACCCATAGTATTTGGCACCTGCCCTGGAACTGAAGTATAATTCTCAAACATGAACGCAACCTATTCTCAAAGCAATAAAGAATACAGCTATTTGTGTGGTGACAGCTTCCCATGAGACTTTCTGATATTTACCAAGCTAATTCTAACATAAGGTCATGCAAGAGCACAGGAAATAATTTCCTTTTTAATTTATTTAACGTATTAAGATGACATTCCCCGGGTTTCAAAATGGAGGATAAAACAAGTGAGACAGTGGCTATATCCACACGAAGACAAAACGCTTATAATTTCAGAAACTTTTTCTGTAAACACGGAGTTAGCTCAGTAAATGTGTGCGTCCATATGAATGTAGTCAATACGCCTGAAAACGCTGTGAAACTATGCCAGACCTGTTGGTGGCGCTGTGACGCAATGACAGGATCAAGCCCAAACTTCCGTGGGCATGCGCGGAATTTTGTAAACAGACAACATGGCGAGTGGGCGAGCTGGTACTACATTAGTATGGACAGACGATGAGGTTGAACTGTTGCTTCGGGTCACACTGGATTACAAAACCAACAAGCTACATTGTTGTTGTCATTATTTTCTGAGTGCGGCGCATGCGTGCTTTAACAAGAGGCGGGGCGATGACGCAAGCGTCTCAGATACATTGCGGAGAGGCAGTAACCACGGAGCGGCATATACGGAGTTTTGAAATCTTTCCACTCTGGGACCTAGTTTCAAAAATGTTCGTTTACACCCCCCCAAAACGCCGGCCTCGTATGGACGATACACTGGATTGATAAAGTATTTTTGCGTTTAGGCCTGAGCTTGACTTTGTGTGGACAGGGCCACAGATAAGGAAAATGTGAGTTTGTGTGGTAAGGGTATCATCACTGTAAACCTGTCTTTATAATCGTGAAATCCAACTGAAGCTACACACACTTTTTATGTGAATGTCTGAGTTTTAAAGTACGCTTTACACCCAACTGGAACAGGTTTAAGAGGATTTTTAATGCTGACAGATTACAGCATCGTGCCATGGATGCTCAAAAGGTTAAAATCTCTCTCTATGTCTTCACCTGTACTCAGTATACGCTCAAAACATGCATTACTTTGCTTCTTAAAGGGGCACTATGCAACTTGTCATATTTTACCTTGAAGTGACCCAGAGGACGTTTGAGTGGTCGGCATGGTGTCTTGACTTTCCATTGGAGTGGTCGATAGGATCAAACACCCACCAAAAAAATGAATTCTGGAGCACTGTTGACCCCAGAGTAGTGCTCACCATGCTGCCCACTCATTCAGCCAATGAGTCACTACAAAGTCTACTACACAAAAATACCTTTAAAAGAGTACTGTGTAATACATATTTGAATCATATTTGCGACCCAAATAAACTATTATCATGCATTAATACAGTGAGTTGGCTTTCCTCTCTACAGGCTTAATCTCTAACTTTATGGTAATGTCACCAGTGCAAAAGTCATACTTTCACTTTTAAAGCCTGAGCAAAAACAAACAAGAGTACAGACCATGCACGCACACACACACACACACACACACACACACACACACACACACACACACACACACACACACACACACACACACACACACACACACACACACACACACACACACACAGACACCCACACCTAAACCAGCAGGCCCAGGATAACCGGATCACAAAGAGCTGACATGATATTGTTGATTGTGTTGGTCCATATGTTGATGGAGCTCTCTTCAGCACCATGGAGAGCTCCAAACATGCAAAATCCACAAATGTCATGGCCGAGCCCAATTAATTTAACAACAATTGAACTACTTTTAGTGGTACAGCATACTTTTGAGCAAGCCATGGTTTATAGATTTCACCAGCTGCTCAAAAGCCAAACATCTTAGAAGAAATCCATAATGATTGACAGTTGGGCAGGAAACTCAGCGGGTGTGTTCTTCAGAGGGACACTGGCAGGACACAGGAGAAACAAGTTCAAAAAACACACTTCAAAATGGCAGCAGGTGAACATAGGCCTTTGTGTTATTGCTGATACACTCACAGCCCTTTTAAATAGCACTTCTGGAGATGGGGTCAGGGTTGGCAACACACCACATGTCTTAATAGTTGGAAATGACACGGCTTCTAACAAAAACGTCCCCAACTGTGGCACAACACACTCTCCACTCTCCATTTGTTTTCCACACATGACTCATGTGCTCTCTCTCATTTTGGCTCCTACTGTATCTCCCCCCGGACTTCAAAACATCTGTTGAATAGCCATAATGTTCCATTAATTGGGTTTTCCAAAATAGATGCAGCCTCTGTTCCCGAAGTCAATTTTCTGTAACAAGCTGTTGGCGAGCTAGTACTACGTGAAGCTCATATCATACACTGTTTTTCTGGGGCGGAATAAATAGTCGCAGGCACTTTGCCACATGGTTTGTATGAAGAATAGATGCTCAATTTAGAAGGTCGGTACATATTAGGACTGTGCAGCTGAGCGAATGTCAAAGTGTTCCCAGAGGCACAATGCAGGAAAAGTACATAGATATTACTTTTTCATTTGTATACAAGCCATCACCACTCTCAGTGTCTTTGCCACTTCTCCACATTATCAATTTCATTAATATATATTGTTTCACGGCAGGTGCTTATCAAAAGGAAGTCATATTTGCTCCTGATAAGAAAGTACTTAAAGGTATTTTGTAAGAGACTGTACGCATTAGTGGTCTAATGAATTGCAATTTCAATCCAATGTGTCTTTCTGCCCGAGACACAGACACATTATGGATGTGTGGTGCTATTTTCTATTTGTGAATTTTGTTATATAAACAAGATAAGACTAAATTTCTCCCAACTGCCAACTCGAATGAGAGCTTCATTCAACTCACTGATTGGATAATCTGCTTGACAATCGTAAACATAAACATTAAGGACATCATGCCTTAATGTCACACACTCCCGTCCCATCTCTGAGTGGAGTGAGAGGACAAGTGCCCAAAAATAACAATTGTAAACCGCTTTGTGACTCTGGTCTGTGAAAGGTGGTATATAAATAAAGATTACTTACTTACTTACTTGTATTTTTAATTAAGATTAACATCACTTTAAACTTTTGCCCAAAAAAAAGAGTTAATTTAAAGTAAAATGCTCTTTTTCTATTACTACATTGTAGATGCATTTTAGAAATTGGATGGTAAGCATACAAGTGGCAGTATTCAGTATTCAAATAGCAATTTTGTTTAACCTACAGATTAAGTATACAGATTAGATACAGTGCCTTGCGAAAGTATTCGGCCCCCTTGAACCTTTCAAAATGTTGCCACATTTCAGGCTTCAAACATAAAGATATAAAAATTAAATGTTTTGTCAAGAATCAACAACAAGTGGGACACAATCGTGAAGTGGAACAAAATTTATTGGATAATTTAAACTTTTTTATCAAATAAAAAACTGAAAAGTGGGGCGTGCAATATTATTCGGCCCCTTTGCGCTAATACTTTGTAGCGCCACCTTTTGCTGCAATTACAGCTGCAAGTCGCTTAGGGTATGCCTCTATCAGTTTTGCACATCGAGAGACTGGAATTCTTGCCCATTCTTCCTTGCAAAACAGCTCGAGCTCAGTGAGGTTGGATGGAGAGCGTTTGTGAACAGCAGTCTTCAGCTCTTTCCACAGATTCTCGATTGGATTCAGTTCTGGACTTCGACTTGGCCATTCTAACACCTGGAAACGTCTATTTGTGAACCATTCCATTGTAGATTTGGCTTTATGTTTTGGATCATTGTCCTGTTGGAAGATACACCTCCGTCCCAGTCTCAGGTCTTTTGCAGACTCCAACAGGTTTTCTTCCAGAATGGTCCTGTATTTGGCTCCATCCATCTTCACATCAATTTTAGCCATCTTCCCTGTCCCTGCTGAAGAAAAGCAGGCCCAAACCATGATGCTGCCACCACCATGTTTGACAGTGGGGATGGTGTGTTCAGGGTGATGAGCTGTGTTGCTTTTACGCCAAAAATATCGTTTTGCATTGTGGCCAAAAAGTTCGATTTTGGTTTCATCTGACCAGAGCACCTTCTTCCACATGTTTGGTGTGTCTCCCAGGTGGCTTGTGGCAAACTTTAAACGAGACTTTTTATGGATATCTTTGAGAAATGGCTTTCTTCTTGCCACTCTTCCATAAAGGCCAGATTTGTGCAGTGCACGACTGATTGTTGTCCTATGGACAGACTCTCCCACCTCAGCTGTAGTTATCTGCAGTTCATCCAGAGTGATCATGGGCCTCTTGTCTGCATCTCTGATCAGTCTTCTCCTTGTTTGAGATGAAAGTTTGGAGGGACGGCCGGGTCTTGGTAGATTTGCAGTGGTCTGATACTCCTTCCATTTCAATATAAACTGCTTGCACAGTGCTCCTTGAGATGTTTAAAGCTTGGGAAATCTTTTTGTATCCAAATCCGGCTTTAAACTTCTCCACAACAGTATCTCGGACCTGCCTGGTGTGTTCCTTTGTCTTCATGGTTCTCTCTGCGCTTTAAACAGAACCCTGAGACTATCAAAGAGCAGGTGCATTTATACGGAGACTTGATTACACACAGGTGCATTCTATTTATCATCATCAGTCATTTAGGACAACATTGGATCATTCAAAGATCCTCACTGAACTTCTGGAGTGAGTTTGCTGCACTGAAAGTAAAGGGGCCGAATAATATTGCACGCCCAACTTTTCAGTTTTTTATTTGTTAAAAAAGTTTAAATTATCCAATAAATTTTGTTCCACTTCACGATTGTGTCCCACTTGTTGTTGATTCATGACAAAAAAATTAAAATTTTATATCTTAATGTTTGAAGCCTGAAATGTGGCGAAATGTTGAAAGGTTCAATCAACCATAGGTGATTATATACAGTGCCTTGCGAAAGTATTCGAATACTTTCGCAAGGCACTGTATATAATCACCTATGGTTAACACAACCTAAGAAAGAACTGCAAAAGAAAAAAACACCAGAGAATGATATTATCATTGATCTCAGTTAGATACAAATCAAATCCAAAAACAGTGCCTCCTTCCTCTGCCCTGTGTCCAGCGATGGCTCCAGTGTCGCCTCAGCGTGTTGTCTCTTCCTCATTGCTTCACAGCAGGCTCACGCAAAATGGTTAATGAACTGTACCTGCTATCATCCCCACATTTCAATCACAGCTCACTTCTTTTCATGTCTCCTCTTTTGTCTCTTATTTTGTTCCTTCTTTCAATGCATTTCAAACTTGTCTAATTTGGGCGGCTTAGAGAACTTTCCGTACTTAAGTAATTTGTTTTCAGTGCAGATTAGGCCTGGTAATCTGACAAGGCTCAAATACAACATGGGATTGATTTTAGCTGCGGCTGGTCAGTGTGCTAGTAAATTGATTGTGGACGTGGGGCTCGAGATAGAGCCAGGGAGCTGTCAATGGCCTGACACTGAATGGCTTCATAATCTAAGCCATGTTTTTGTTTTCATTTTTTTCTGAGACGATGCAGCGATAAGGAGACTGATGTGGACCATTGCGATTCAGTCATGGAACAACAGACCAGCAGAATGTGTTGCCGTGCCAACCGAGCCCCATCAGAGAGTAATGGTTAAATGTAAAAAGATACATTGCCAATGTAAATATAGGTTGCCATCTGTTTTCATTGTGCACTGCCTTTGTAGCCTTTTCCTTGTAAGGAATGTGCAGAGGAAGACGTGTGTGCAAGGTAATGATTATAGTAATGTATGCACATTTTAGTGCACTTGAGCAGAAAGGTGTTTGAGATTGTACCATGTACAGCTGAAGTCTACACTCATACATGGTCCTGTGGACTGCGCTCTTATAGTCTTAAAAATGTTCCACAATATCAACGTTATAAGGAGAGTCCTGCGCTGCTGGTGTTGAGGGTTCGGTAGATACCAAACACACTGGATTTCACCAAAGAATTTTTTTGTAACACAGTCAGTGAATGTAATATGTTATCAATCAAACAATTGACCAAAATAAGAACCATAACTATAAATCTTAACATAAACAATGTGTTAATTATGGCATATTTGTGTAATTAGGAACGCAACAGCATAGCTATTTGTCAAATACAATTTATGATGTTATTGTAATAAAGAATATCTCACATACGGTTCCTTTCATTTATGTCACAAACAGAAATATTCCTCAAATGTTTTTCAAGCCCATTTTGAGTATTCTCTAACTCAATATACATTTCTTATGGATATCAGAATACAGACGCATCTGAAATAGTTTAATAATTTTATGACTTCTAAATGGCATCAAAGTTTTTTTTTTGCGGTGAGCTAAATTTCTCACTTTCAAACTTTTAATTTCCAGTCAGGCCAAGACAAGAAAACAGAGGACGTGTTGCTTAGAAACAGTGTGGAAAAATCATAACTTTTTCTTGAAGCATCTGATCTTATCTCCCATGGCGCGAGCTGTTAGTGTTCTTCTATGGGTGGGTGTGTGTTCTGTACGTATGTGTGTGTACGTGTGTCTGCGGATGTGTAGGTGTGTTTGCGGGTAAATATGTGCGCGTGATTGTGTATGTGCATGTGTGTGAATGCTTGTATGAGTGTGTATGAGTGTGTATGAGTGTGTATGAGTGTGTGTGTATGTGCGTGTGTATGTATATGTGTTTCTAAAAGTGTGCAACAGCGTGTGTATGTGTGTGTGTGTGTGTGTGCGTGTCTATGAGTGTGCATGTGCATACGTGTATTTGCGTGAGAGTATACGTATGTGTGTGTGTGGGTGTTTGTGTGTGTCTGCACATGTGCGCGTGTGTCTTGGATCTGGCGGGTGGGGTGCAATCAGGTTTAGCAGAGGTTGTTCCTAGGCAACTGTTTTTCCCATAAAAGTTGTTTGTTTTTTCCTTCATTTGCGTTCATTTAATAAAACCCAAAAACAAAATTTTAAGAAACTTTTAGAGCATTTGAATACACTGTTGAATATAACAAGAAAAGTGCATACGCTGTGAAAAGATGTATTTCAATGATATCTGAAC